>JAANYP010004790.1:707500-1287500 GCA_020465985.1 Centrapalus pauciflorus | reverse complement strand
TATAGGGAGGTTCCATTGAGAACTTTTGTGCATCGAGGCACAAAAGAACCTCCACTGGCCCTTAGATGAAAAGAATGTGTGGGTTAGATCAAATGGCAAAAGGGTAATTAAATAGAAAGTTTTATGCATCAAGTGCACATAATGAAATTCGCGAAGGGGTAAAACAGGAATTATGCAATCCCTATTTAATTATTACACTTCCAAAATTAACAAAAGTAATACAAATTCAAAATACATCAAAATACATGCATATCGTTCTTTTCTTCATGCATATCATTCATCTTTTCCAAAAATAAATCATGCATATCATTCATCTTTTTCAAAATCAAAATACAATAATGAATCGTTCATACAAACATAAATCATGCATATCGTTCATCTCTTCCAAAATCAAGAGGGGGCTAAGAGAGAGAGAGAGGGAGTGGTTTTAGGAAAGAAGTTAATGATGGTTTTCATACCAAATTTAGCTATTAATAATCTTAAAATCATTTAAATTCAAAAATAATTTCCATACATTTAATATTCCCTAAATACCCTTTGTGCACCATTGGTAGATAGTCTGATGCACAAAAGTTCTCAATGGTGCCTCGATGCACAAAAGTTCTCAATCGAACCCCAATATATATATATATATATATATATATATATATATATATATATGGGTTCAATGAAAAACCACAATGCACCTGAAAACTTGTGAAAATTGCACTGCACCACCACAAATGCATCAAAATCCCGTGTGATGAATCAAATTTCCCGCGTGATGCATCAAAATCCCGTGTGATGCATCACCTTATTTACGATCATGCCACCGCGTTTTTCATTAAATGCACAAAATCGGACGGTATGCGTAGGTTTCCATAGTTTTCAGGTGCATAGTGGTTTTCCATTGAACCCACCCATATATATATATATATATATATATATATATATATATATATATATATATATATATATATATATATATATATATATATATATATATATAGATTGAGGTTCTATGGGGCACCATATGCATCGGGAACCAAATGGGAACCAAAAATGCATTGCTTGTTTACAAATGATGCAATAAGGGTAATATTGGAATACTTTATTTGAAAAAATTAGTTATTCTTTTAATTAATAGATTAGGATTAAAATAGGAAACTAAATCAATCTTATTAACCATTCTCCATATATTATTCCCTCTCTCTCTCTCTCTCTCACACACACACACACAATCGACCGACGAGTTTGAGAAGACGATGATGAGATGAAGATGAAAATGATGCATCACGTTAAACTCATGAACCTATGAACGTATATGATGTGAAGAAGACGAATACGAAGATGCACAGTATGAACACGATGATGCATAACCTGGTGCTCCATATGAACACGATGATGCATAACCCGGGAAAGATAAATACGAAGATGCACAGTCAATGAAGATGATGAAGCATCATGTTGGATTTTTGTTCAATTAGATTTTTTTAAATTTAGAAGTGCATTTTATAAACTTATTAGCATTTAATACTTGATTATTGAATTAAATATTCAATCAATATAAATTTAATTTTGAGTTGACTTGATATATTATTTTTTCCGAAAATACCCTTATGGACATTTAATATGTAAATCGTGCATCATAATGCGTTCACAAATTTCATCTTTATTACCCTTTTGCCATTGTAATCTTAGTCATTCATTTTCTAGATCTAACGGTGTATATGGGTTCCTAAGTTGCACGATGCACACAGGTGCCCCATAGAACCTAACCCTATATATATATATATATATATATACACATATATATATATATATATATATATATATATATATATATATATATATATATATATATATATATATGAAAATTTCGCAAAAAACCATCAAACTACCAGTTTTTTTTATTAAGTCCCTCAATCAATTTTTTTGTCTGATAAGTCCCTTAACTAAATAAAAATCACGAAATTGGTGTTTTCTTCTAGAAAAGTTACCGGTGACCTGTTAAGCGGGTTGCAATTGCTGACGTAAATTTTATAAATCTATGATTTTTTCCGATTAAGTCCCCCAACTAAATTATTTTGTATTATAAATCACTTAACTAAATTATTTTGTCTTATGAATCCCTCAACTAATTTTTTTGCCACATAAATCCCTTATCTTGATGAAACTCATGTTATTTGTTGTTTTATAAATTTAAGTTATTGTTCAATTGACATTCACGTAACACATATGTGGATGCACAAAAAATAAAACAAAATGATAAATCAAAACGATCATTTTTATTGTTTAAAGTTTAGTCGGGATGAACTAGTTAAATATATTTAAAAATTGTGGTCTAGACAAACATATGATCGAAATAATCATCATTTATGTTATTATATCAAACCAACTTATATTATCCGGAATAACGGACTTTTAACAAAATTTATTATTTTCAGACAACCATCGTCGTTTTGAAAAAATATTGTTTTCAAACCAATTTATTTTGGTCTAGACATACATAGCATGCTCTGTCATCGAAATAAACATCGTCGTTTTTAAAAGTTTAAAAAAATTCGTTTTATTTTATCGAAAAATTGAAATGTTTAAGTAGTTCGGGGACTTATCAGGGAAAAAAATGAAATGGGGACTTAATCGAAATTTTTTTATACTTTGATGGTTTTCACAAAATAGGTTTAAGCATGTTAACCTGCTATAACAGGTTAACGGACCAATTTAAAAGGTTTAAACAGTTTGGGGACTTATCAGAAATAAAAAATGAAATGGGGACTTGATCGAAAAAATTTTGTACTTTAACGGTTTTTTGCATAATTTTCCATATATATATATATATATGTGTGTGTGTGTGTGTGTGTGTGGGTGAGTTCAATGGAAAACCAATATGCATCGGAACACTTTGGAAAACCAATCGTAGCCCTTAGAATAGATGCATCACGATGCACTGCTATAATTAATGCATCACGATGCACTTAAAAAATATGCATAAAGGTACTTCGGTTATAATTTTTTTTTCAAAATTTAAAATTTCATCAATTTTATATTTAAAATTCAAAATTTAATAATTAATACATAAATAAAATTTAAAAACCATACACATCCAAAAATTAAAATTACAAAACGATGATACATCCAAATTTAGATTTACAAAATTTAGATGATGTTGATGCATCGTATTCTTCGTCATCGTTCATCATTCATGTTCGCGTCGTTCCTATTCATCCATCCTTCAAACGAGACCAGACTTCCTTCACGTTCATGCATCATTCGAATCGATTAATACTCACAAAATGACGATGCATCACAACTTTCAATAAATTTAAACTTTCAAAAGCGATTAATACTCACAAAATGACGATACATCACGACCTTTAATTCTCAAAACGGATTTATACTTCCAAACATTCATCACAAAATAACGGTGCAGGCGGTGCCGCGCAAAAATGACGATGCATCACAACATTCAATAACTTTAAACCTTCAATAACTTCAAACCTTCAAAACCATTTGATACTCCAAAATAACGATGCATCACGACCTTTAATACTCAAAACCGATTAACACTCACAAACCTTCATCACAAATAACGGTACATGTGGTGGTGGTGTAGATGGTGGCGACGGTTTATGCTTGTTTCATTCGGAATACTTGAATCATCCGGCATCGATGTTGTTTATGCGAAATCCGATTATGTATGTTTCGTCGTCCATGTAACTCCATTCACCGTAGTCACATTCTCTTTCCGATATTATGAACTGATTTTTAAATTTAAACTCATGTTATGGATTGATTTTGAAATTCAAACTCATGTTATGGAATGATTTTGAAATTCAAACCATGTTATGGAATGATTTTGAAATTCAAACTCATGCAATTGGGTAGGTTGAAAGATTGTAGGGGATACCAAATTTAGAAAAATATAATTTTTATTATATTAGATAAATATTATTTGCAATTCCACAAATACTCTTATGTTGCATCACAGATCCTAGTGGTGCAGTGAGGTTTTCTGATGCGTGTTGGTTTTCCATATATATATATATATATATATATATATATATATATATATATATATATATATATATATATATATATATATATATATATATATATATATATATATATATATATATATATATATATATATGGAAAAATCATGTAAAACCAACATACTTTTAATATTTTTCGAATTAGTCATTCCATAAAAGTCTCTCAACTTAAAAACATTTTTGTAAAAATCACTGCACATAAAGTGTTTCCATAAAAGTCCTGTAACTTAACGAAATTTTATGAAAAACATCTGAAAAATCTTATAAAACAACACAATTCGTAAAAAATTTTAAGTTGAAGGACTTTTATGAAAATATTTTTGGTACAAGGACTTAATCGAAAAATATTAAAAATGCGTTTGTTTTTTGTATAATTTTCCATGTATATATATATATGACATTAGTTTGTAGAGTGTGTTTAAAACGTTTTATTTTCCTAAGTGAACATATTCCTATAAATTGATAAGTGTAACTTTTAAAAAAGTTTGTTGTACATATGCACATATTAAATATCGATAGGTGTTTTAAAATATATCTAAGTTTTAATTATGGTAGTAACACTTGAACACATCCAAAAATAGGTAACTAAAATCATATGTAGATTATCTTTTAAAATCAATAATCAATATTACGAGACAATTTTTGGTATATGATCAATTAAAAAACATGTACTTTAAACTATTTAGGAAGATGGATGAATTATGAAAGAATGAGAAGTGAAAAATATGAAATGCTAAATGAAGTTAAATATTATTTCTTAGTTCTTATCCAAAAATGACATAATATGAAGATAATATGTATATATCACATAAATTTACATCTCCTAAGTCCTAACTCTTGAAAAATGATGTAAACGTACACTTACATAATTTTGCATTTATGTGATGCATGGTTTAATGCACTTGGAACGTGTGAATGTGAGTGAATTTTATATATCATCCGTGTAATGTTAATAAAAACATGTTTATGAATTTTTTTTTTTAAAAACTTATATTTAAGAGTGGTAACTTCTGGTATGTTGCATAATAAGCAGTATCCACTATATATATAATTATATATGATTTAATAATGTTATATTCTATGAAATAAAAAATGTTATATGTTATAATTGGCATGCAACTAAGTTTAAACTTTTTAAGGCAGGCATGCAATGCAAATATTAACTTTTTAACACAGGCAAGCAACTAAGTTTAAACTTTTTAACACAGGCATGCAACTAAGTTTTAACTTTATAACGCAGGCAGAGAGAGGCAGGCAGGCAGAGGATGCTTGGCTTGGCTAATAAATAAAGTGTGAGTGGACATCCATCAGAATAACCGTCCAATTGCTGATTGTGATTTCCATTCTTGATTTCCCTTTCCAGTAGTAAAGTTAAATAAATATAAATCTCTCAAATCTGGTAAAAAGCTTGATTCTTTACACATAAAGATTATATAACCCACCAATTCATCATTCCACTTCAATTCAATTTTCTTGATTTCCGATCTTCACTCTTCGCCGGTTTCATTTGCTCCGGCCAGCTGTGGAGTGTCACTACTCTCTCTCTCTGAGCTGCTTTCCAATATAAACACACAAACCACACTCACTTTGGTGTCTTTCACATTAGGAAAACCCACAGAAAGTCGGTTTTTTGGATTCTTCTGTTAGGGTTTTCATCAGATTTCAATTTTTTAATCTCTTTCTCTCTCTCTCTCTCTCGTGTTTGTTTGTGTCTCTGTCTGTGTATGTAGGGATAATCACGCAGGCAGGAGAGTAGAAGAAAACAAAACAAGCTGAGAGGAGAGAGATTCAAAGGTTTTGTTGTTCATACAATATGAAGGTGGTGGTGTTTGTCTTCATTTGCTAAATTTCTGCTCTCGATTTACTCACTTTCTTTAGAAATCTCACATCTGTTAGAATCGTTGCCACATGGTGCAATGCTCTTGCCATCATGTGAATTTCATACCACTATTAAATCATCCTTTTGATTTTGGCTTTTGATTCTGATTCTGATTCCTTTTTCCTTTTCCTTTTTCCTATTTCGATTTCAATTTATGATTCCTATGCTGATGAGCATGAAACTCATGGCTTCTGACAAGAGTTTGAAGGTCTTGGAACTCACTGCAACTGTGTTCAATTTAGCATTGGTGCTTCTATCTCTTTTAATTGTTTTGGTGAGGAAGATTGAGGTTTGTGTTCGTCAAAATAGGGTTATTAGAAAGGAGGAAGATGATGAAATTGGGAGTAGGATCTCTGTTGTAGAAGCTGAATTTCTAAATGTCGAAATTGGTAAACTTTATAAGGCATCAGTTTACTGTTGCTTTTATGTTCTGCTTCTACACACTGTGGTTTTATGTTATGATGGTGTTTGTTTGATTACAAAATCTGCACAAGGGGAAAAGGGTGTGAGTTTGAAACCTTTGTTCTTGCCTGCATCACAGTTTTTTTCTTGGTTTGTTTTGAGTTTTTCCACACTTAATTGTAAGGCTAAAACCCTAGAAAGATTTCCGTTGCTTATGAGGGTATGGTGGGTTGCCTCTTTTTTAATTAGTTTATGTACCCTTTATCTTGATGGGAAGGAGTTTGCAATTGAAGGTTTGAAACACTTGAAAAATTCTCATCTTTTAGGTAATCTTGCAGCAACCCCGGCTCTTGGTTTTCTTTGTTTTGTTGGTTTAAGGGGTGTTACAGGGATATATATAATCAGGGGTTCTGATCTTCAAGAACCATTGTTAGTCGAAGAAGATGCAGGGTGTCTAAAAGTTACCCCATACAGCGAGGCTGGTCTCTTTAGTTTAGCCACATTATCGTGGTTGAACTCTCTTCTTTCGACTGGTGTAAAGAGACCACTCGAGCTTAGAGACATCCCACTTCTTGCTCCTGAAGATCGCTCTAAGTTTAATTACAAAATTCTTAACTCAAATTGGGAGCGGTTAAAGGCTGAAAACCAACCGTCTTTGGGTTGGGCTCTTTTCCGGTCGTACTGGAGAGAGGCTGCGAAAAATGCCATTTTTGCAGGATTATACACTCTCGTGTCTTATGTAGGTCCTTATATGATAACAGATTTCGTTGATTACTTGAGTGGAATCGAGACTTTCCCTCATGAAGGTTATATTCTCGCCGGGGTGTTCTTTGTAGCTAAATTGATGGAGACTTTAACGACGCGCCAGTGGTATCTTGGTGTCGATATTTTGGGAATGCACGTAAGATCAGCCCTCACTGCCATGGTTTACCGAAAAGGCCTTAGGCTTTCCAGTTCAGCTCGGCAAAGTCACACCAGTGGCGAAATTGTAAATTACATGGCAGTTGATGTGCAAAGGGTAGGGGATTATGCTTGGTATCTCCATGACATATGGATGTTACCAATGCAGATCATTCTTGCCCTTGCAATTCTTTACAAGAGTGTCGGTATTGCCTGTATCGCTACATTATTTGCCACCATTTTATCGATAGTAGTAACGATCCCTCTAGCTAGAGTCCAAGAACTTTACCAAGATAAATTAATGGCAGCAAAAGATGATAGAATGAGGAAAACTTCCGAATGTCTTAGAAATATGAGGATTCTTAAATCACAAGCGTGGGAAGATAGGTATAGAGTGAGATTGGAAGAAATGCGAAGTGTCGAATTTAAGTGGCTCAAGAAGGCTTTATACTCTCAGGCATTTATCACCTTCTTTTTCTGGAGCTCGCCTATTTTTGTATCGGCCGTTACTTTTGGAACTTCTATCTTGATTGGTGGTCAGCTTACAGCTGGAGGAGTGCTTTCTGCTCTAGCCACTTTCAGGATCCTCCAAGAACCACTTAGGAATTTCCCTGACTTGGTCTCAATGATGGCTCAGACAAAAGTTTCTCTTGATAGAATCACAGGATTTTTACAGGAGGAAGAGTTACAAGAAGATGCAACAATTGTATTACAACGAGGCATGTCAAATGTGGCGATAGAAATCAAAGACGGCGAATTCCAATGGGACCCATCTTCTCCAAGGCCGACATTGTCTAATATTCAGATGACAGTTGAGAGAGGGATGCGTGTGGCTGTCTGTGGCAGTGTCGGGTCCGGGAAATCAAGCTTTCTTTCATGCATTCTTGGTGAAATCCCAAAAATCTCTGGTGAAGTAAGTTCCAATTTCAGATGTGTTAATGTTAAGTTTTTGTTTGCTTTTTAAAGTTGTATCAACTTGTATTCGGGTTCCCATTGTGGTTTAGGTTAGAATATGTGGGTCTGCAGCTTATGTATCTCAATCAGCGTGGATACAATCAGGAAATATTGAAGAGAACATTTTATTCGGTAACCCAATGGATAAAGCAAAATACAAGAGGATACTTCATGCATGTTCGCTAAAAAAGGATTTGGAGCTATTTTCTCATGGAGATCAAACCATCATTGGTGATCGAGGCATAAACTTGAGTGGGGGCCAGAAACAAAGGGTGCAGCTAGCGAGGGCACTTTATCAAGATGCAGATATATATCTGCTTGATGATCCGTTCAGTGCTGTGGATGCACACACTGGATCAGAACTGTTTAAGGTTTGAATTCAAGAGTATCTGCAGTATCTGTTTTACTGAAAGTTTTGAGACTGGTCTAATGTAACATTTGTTTTTTTTTTTTCAGGAATACATAATGACGGCATTAGCTACTAAAACGGTAGTTTTTGTAACTCACCAAATCGAGTTTCTGCCCGCTGCTGACTTGATTCTGGTAGAACCTTTTTTCGTTTTTTTTGTGTCACACATAAATAGCAGAGTGTTATATTATATAAGTGTCTGATCATAGTGAAAAGTCCAAGATGTCCTACCTGGATGTAAAAATTAAAGAAATCTGATGGACCAAAATCAATGACACCTGGAGGCTGTATGATGACAGTAGCAAACGATTAAATATGCCAGAAAATTAAATGTCACAATTTTCATGGGACAGAAGGGAAGTACTTAGTTTTGACTTTTTTTATCGTCATTCGATTTCATTTACTTGAAGATGCACACTATTTTATTGATTGTTTTGTTCGGATGCCATTATCTTAGGGGGCACTTGCTTTTCATATAAGAGAATGAGAAGGAAAATGGGAATGGACATACCAATGAATGAGAATTTTGTGACAAGTTATTCCTTCTAATTTTATAACGTAATTTCATTTCCCATTATAGGGTAAGGGGCCATCTTTCATTCCACTATAACCTACCAAGCATCACCATCATTTCCATCGCCATAAACTCATCACACACACACACAAACCTCCCAAGTCTGCATCAGAATAACTTTCTAAAACTACCTTCTTTCTGCTGAAACATAAGGCAAACTTAAAGGTGCCTTTTAAATAGCCTAACAACCACTTGACTCTTTCCTAGTGCTCCTTTCTCGGATTTGTCATAAACCTACTGACCATTCCCACGCATGAGCAATATCAGGACTCAGGTCTTCTGCAAACCATTGCATACATCAGGCTACCAACTGCTGAGGCATATGGAACCTTGGCCATTTCTTATTTGCCTTTGTTACTCTTTGGAGATTGCTTCTTTTAGAGTTCCAAGTTCGGAATTTTACCTTTTGAAGCTAACATCTTCATCCCCTTCTTACTCATATGCCGAAGGCTTTGGTTCCATAGAGTAGACGCCTTTGATTTCTACTGCATTTGCTTCACTATCAGAAACTACATCCATATACAACGTTCCTCGTTTCTTTCCGCGAGCGACTACTAGATTCCCTTTGGTTACTTTTCACTGGTGATTGCCAAAACTCACGTGATGACCTTCATCATCTAGTTGTCCCATCGACATCAACATCCTCTTTGAAGTCGGAATATACTTGACGTTCTTTAAAGTACAATTTGTTCCCAAAGGAGTCTTCAGAGTCACGTCCCCAAAACCTGTAATGTCAAGTGTCTTATAATCAACTAGCCTTACCTTGCCATCGTAGTGCTGGAAATTCTGCATCACATCCTTGCAATAGCTAACGAAGCACCTAAATCTATGATCCAAGATTCAATCGGACACTCCACACACCAAATCAGTGCATCATCAAAGTCAACTACAACATTTAACTATTTTGCCTTTATTTGTTAATGGTTTTGGATATTGATTTTTGAAATGACCAACCTCTTTGCAGTTCCAACACATGATTGTTCTTTCGGGGTTTGGACTGACTTCTTTCTTGGACTTTGATCTACCTCTATTGTTGCCTCCCCTGTGTTGTTCTCTACACGTCCTTTGTACTCCGTAAATAGCTTGAACTTTCCCCAACATTTCTTCTACGGATATCTTCAACCAGCCTTCGAAAGTAAGTTTGGTTATTGATGAACAGAAGTGTTCAGCATCTAGGGTTTCAGCGCAAAGGGGTTCTGGCCGCTAGGGTTCAGTTGACCGGCGGCGGCGATGGCGGCGGCTGGGGCTGGTGTGTGACTAAGCTCTGATGCCAATTGTTAGGGTTTATCACTTTATCTCGTCACACACACACACAAACGTAAAACAAATACAAAAATAACACAATGATCTTACGTGGTTCGGTCGATGATCTGACCTACTTCTTCGGGGGCAAATAGGGTTTTCTTATTAGAGGTGATAACAAAGAATTACAAGTACATGGAATATAGAGAACAAAATTAGGTTGAATGTTTCCTAATTAGCATATGGGCCGGCCTTTCTAGGAGATAGTAGGGCGGGCTGCCCTTTCTCCTATATGAAGCCTACACCACAACACCCCCTTACAATGCTGAGGGTAAAGTAGCTAACTGTTGTTTGTAGTGGCGGATTCTATGTTTCTGGCGGGTGTATGCATCTACCATAACAATGTTTTTGGAAGATGCACTATGATAACACTTTTTTATTTTTCTGCAAAATCATACATATATTTTTTTCATGGGCATACCCTGTAACCACGTAGGTCTGCACCTGGTTGTTTGTGTCACACAAAGGGCTCTAGGAAAATGAAGATTACCCACCAAACTAAGAAAAGATTGGGCATAATGGTTTCCATGTGAAGCATTGTTGACTGATGCAATGCTATTAATGTATTCACCAAAGATGCAAGTTGGAGAAATGTAGGGGAAAATTAGTGAAACAAATGCTTTATGCATGATTAAGGTCTAAGGGCCAATAATGGTTTAAGACCAAGATTAAAATACGTAAAGTATCATATCATCCCTACAACCATTTGTATCCTGCATGATATTTTAACAAAATGAGGGCCGGGAACATGAAGGCAATCCTTTGCAGCCAATCTTTCGTTGCATTTTTGCATAAGGGCCTGAGGGGTTGTTTTTGTTATTCAAAACCATGACCTTCCAATAACTAAGGAATTATCTCTATTTTATCATCAAAGAGTGAAATGCCTACTTTTCCATGCTCTTTTCAGTTTTTCTGTTGGCATATGATGATTTACTGTTGTAATTTTCTTTTAGGAAAGTTATTGGAAACTAAGATTGTTTGGATGAACTTGTGTCCCCTTTAGTTTTTATAGGTTTCTTGACTTTTTTGGCATTGCAGGTTCTTAAAGAAGGCCAAATCATTCAGGCTGGGAAATACGATGAACTTTTGCAAGCAGGAACTGATTTTAACACTTTGGTTTCAGCTCACCAAGAAGCAATTGAAGCTATGGATATCTACAATCACTCATCCGATGAGTCAGATGATAACCAAGGTTTGATTAAGAATTGTAGGTCAGTTGGAAGCAGTTTGGATAATACTGCAAAGGTTCCAAGCGAAAGTGCATCTGTTTCAGATCACAAGGCCATCAAAGAGAAAAAGAAAGGAAAACGTTCACGAAAAAAACAACTGGTTCAAGAAGAGGAAAGAGAACGAGGGAAAATCAGCATGAAAATTTACCTCTCGTACATGGCTGCAGCATATAAAGGCTTATTGATTCCACTTATAATTATCGCCCAAACGTTGTTTCAAGTGCTTCAGATTGCTAGTAACTGGTGGATGGCTTGGGCTAATCCACAAACAGAAGGGGACACTGCTAGGGTTGGTAATATAGTCCTTATTGGTGTTTATATGGCCCTTGCTTTTGGTAGCTCGTGGTTTATATTTGTTAGGGCAGTTTTAGTAGCTACATTTGGTCTAGCTGCTGCACAGAAACTGTTTATGAAAATGCTTACAAATGTGTTTAGGGCACCAATGTCATTCTTTGACTCTACTCCTGCAGGACGGATACTGAATCGTGTATGTGTACTTTATCAATATCTTCCATTTTCCAAAACTTCATTTTCTGTTTCCGTGAAGCGTAATATGTTTTAATGTTTATGTGACATTTCAGGTATCTGTTGATCAAAGCGTCGTTGATCTTGACATTCCTTTTAGACTTGGTGGATTTGCTGCAACAACAATCCAACTTCTTGGTATAGTTGGCGTAATGACTCAGGTTACATGGCAAGTGCTGCTTCTTATTGTCCCCATGGCTATCATTTGTTTGTGGATGCAGGTAATTACGTTAGCATTTGCATAAAAAAATGAATCGACAATTGCCTAATAATAAATTCATGCTTGATGGATGCAGAAATACTACATGGCTTCATCGAGAGAATTGGTGCGCATTGTTAGCATTCAGAAATCTCCAATCATTAATCTTTTTGGGGAATCGATTGCTGGAGCAGCCACAATTCGAGGTTTTGGACAGGAAAAAAGGTTTATGAAGAGGAACCTCTATCTTCTTGATTGTTTTTCCCGCCCGTTCTTCTGTAGCATTGCAGCCATCGAATGGCTCTGCTTACGCATGGAGTTGTTATCGACCTTTGTATTTGCTTTCTGTTTGGTTATGTTAGTGAGTTTTCCACGTAAAGCTATAGATCCTAGTAAGTACTTCCTCTCAAAAAAAATTTTCACTTCCTTAATTCATGTGGTTGATTAAAATGTGTGATTATTAATTGAAATGGATGGGACCCAAAATAATGAAGGTAAATGAGATGATAATTACATAAAAATGGGCAGCCTAATTTTTTTGCTTTAAATTATGATTGCTATGGTGTGTCCGATATGCAACTTTTGTTCTTATGTACAGTTTGCTTCTGTGTTAGGTATGGCGGGCCTGGCTGTGACTTATGGCTTGCAATTGAATGCTCGTTTATCACGGTGGATACTTAGCTTTTGCAAGCTTGAAAATAAGATTATTTCCATAGAGCGGATTCATCAATATTGTCACATCCCAAGTGAAGCCCCCCCTGTCATTGAAGGAAGCCGTCCTCCACCCTCGTGGCCTGAGGAAGGAAAAATTGAAATAGTAGATTTGAAGGTATATATCACAATATTCAGCAAAATATCATGTTTTAGCTATGCCAAACCTTTTGTTCTTGCATGCTATTTTTTATAATTTATACCTTAAACAATCATAATATCCCGAGAATTAAAAGGAATAATCGCTTTTATCTCATTGAATGTTTGTTAATGAAATTTGTATTTCGCAGGTTCGTTACAAGGAGAATCTGCCGGTGGTTCTCCGTGGTGTGACATGTGAATTTCCTGGAGGGAAGAAGATTGGGATCGTTGGACGCACCGGAAGTGGTAAATCGACTTTGATTCAAGCGTTGTTTCGACTCATTGAACCAGAAAGTGGCCGAATAATTATAGATAATATTGATATTTCATCCATTGGTCTACATGATCTACGTGGCCGACTTAGCATCATACCCCAAGATCCTACCTTATTTGAAGGGACCATTAGAGGCAACCTTGATCCCCTTGAAGAACATTCAGATCAAGAAATATGGGAGGTTAGATGATTTACTTTCAAGTTCTAGCACATTTTGTATATTGATGTTGAACACTTTCGGAAACATATTAATATGTTGAGATATAACGATGTTTGACTTGCCATACCTTATGAGCAAAATAATATACCACTTGCCACAAAAATTTTGGACAGTTACAAACTGATAAAATTTCAATCGTTTCCATTTGAAATTGCTTTTATGCTACAAGATGCTCCTAATTGTTATTACATTAATTTAACTTGTGGATCCGTTAATCATATACCAAATTATGAAAATTTTTTGATCTTGTCATCAACAGGCACTTGATAAATCTCAGCTTGGGGATACTGTTCGTGAGAAGGAGCAAAAGCTTGATGCACCAGGTATGCTTTATATGATAGTTTGAATGGAAATCTTGATCTCATTTTCGTGACAAATAATAAAAGAAAAATGTGAAGCTTTGGCTTCTGTTTAGTGGGTGTGGTGATTGAATTCTTATTATGAGATTCTTGCAGTTTTAGAAAACGGTGACAATTGGAGTGTGGGTCAACGCCAACTTGTTTCACTCGGCCGGGCGTTGCTCAAACAGGCTCGAATCCTGGTGCTTGACGAAGCAACTGCTTCAGTAGATTCAGCCACAGATAATTTAATCCAGAAGATCATCCGTACAGAATTTAAGGACTGCACTGTCTGTACTATTGCTCACCGCATCCCAACTGTCATTGACAGTGATCTGGTCCTTGTTCTTAGTGACGGTACGTGTTATTAACACACATTTAAATTCCAAACATATGTGGTCGTTGCTAATTTGCTATAATTCTTATTAGAAGAAGGTTGCTTATAACATTTCTAAGAAACTTACGTGTTATAAGACAATGACTGATCCAGGGATTTACCATCAAGTTATGCTTTAGCATAACCAAATGTTTTCATGGGTTGTATTTTATATCTAATAAGCCAGATTGATAGAATAAAAAAATTAGTCAAATTGGTTGAAGTGTTCAACGGTTGAAAGACTGAAAGTTACCCAAAGCGTATTTAAATGCTTACAAATGACAATCAGCAAAATTATTTTTATTCAAACAGATTATTATCTCAATAATATAGTTTTGTAGTCATATTTATTTAACACAAATTATTTATAAAATTCTAAAAAAATGGAAAAAGTGATGGTAGATCAAGCCAACTTGACCCCATCGTTTTGACCTGCCATATAAAACTTAACTTACTCATTTGATGGAATTCTTATTGGTCGGAAATAAAAAGTACTCGTTTAGCTTAGCCTATCTTGATACTCCTGGACTACTCATTTTGTGACCACCTCTACATGCTGCATATGCTTGCTTTAAAGCTCAAAATGATACTTGATGATGAAAACATTTTCAGATTGGAGTTTTATCGGTTTACATGGTTATTGTAGGGCAAGTTGCGGAATTTGATTCTCCAACTCGACTGTTAGAAGATAAATCATCCATGTTCTATAAGTTGGTAACAGAATACTCGTCTAGATCAAGCGGCATACCAGATTTTTGATACCAATGGCATGCCTGAATATGCACGCACCTTCCACGGAGAACCAAAGAAGTGGGACCATACCACCTGCATGAATCGAATCAAACTCAACCCTGCTTCTGTTTCTCGTGCTTTATGTTGATCAAGTCAAACCGGTGCCAAAGAGGTTCATACGTGCCAAAAAGGTACATGCTAAAGAGCAAATGTCATTACGAGTCTTGTGATCCACATGTTGTTGACATACTTTGTAACATAAATAAGCTGTGACCAGAAAGAAATTCAGAATTTTTTTGGTAATAATTAGTGAAAAGAAGCAATGGGCAACAATCTTTTTTTGATCAAATGCAATAAATCAGGTTCCTTTTTTATAATGATTTTTGGTCAAATTTGAAGTTTCTTTAAGACTGCTACTTGACTACATCCTTAAAGTTTCAAATGTTATTCGACTTGGACGTTTAGTGTTTATGATCTAGTCCTTTCTAACGATCTTGTTGACCTTTTGACATCCGAGGAGTTTTGTCCCAATCCAGAATCTGATTCGAGTGATATGCTTTGATCTTTATCGGTACTTGCCTTTTGGGTTGTATTTAGCTTGCATGTAAATACATTGATGGATTAGCAGTACAAAATGTGTAGGTTTTGATTAGAATTTTTAACAGTTGAGTTTATTTGAAAGCTACATGAGATGATTTTACAAGTTGAAGAACATTGGACTTGTATTGTTATATGCTCTTGTGTTATCTGATGTTTTTGCTGGCTCTAATTTACTCATAAGATTGATGGGGTGTTTTAAATTTTGATTGTTGATTTGTGGTGGTGTTTGGTTCGAGGAATGATATCTGAAAGAATTGGAATTTAAATTTTAGTTATTACTATGTTTGGTGGCGAGGGATTAGTTTTTAGTATCGGTTAAGGATGTAGGTTGAATTATAGTTCGTGTATGAGTTGAATTTAATTCATGTATAAGTTCGTAGGAATGTCAAATTCCTATAAACGATTAAATTTGATGACAAATATCTAAAATTTAACTCCTCGTCTTTGTTACTAAAAGTTCCAAACAAGATAAATTATAATTTCAATTCTTTCGAATTTTATTCCACAAACCAAACGTCCCAAAGACTTGAAATTCTTATTAAGTCCAAAAATCTATGCGAGGGAGACAAAAAAAAGATCTATCACCTTTATTTATAAGTAGGTGATTTGTACATAAAATATTTTTGTTATGCATAACAACTTTAATTACAGTTACTATTTTATTATCAATAATATTATTATATCATGTTTGTCATGTACCTTTAAAAATAAGGATGAATTTGTCATTTTAGATAAAGTTGTGTATGTAAAAAATGTGTTGCGTACAAATCACCTTCTTTATTTTTATATGCCATTGACTAGTTCTTTAGGTTTCAAGGACCATTTTATTCGGCTTCTTATGTCTATTTGAAATCTAACGATCCCCCTATGATTGAATATGAACAAATACGCCTTGATCTCGAAAGCTTTTTTTATCCTCTGTGTGTTGATATGAACCAAATAACCAATAGATTTCTCTATTTATGGATAACTAAATTACAACTAAACAAACATATGTACTCCTAGCCCTTTACTTTTTTTATTCCAAAAATTTTCATTTAAAAATGTATATCTTCGTCAGGAAGCCTAAGATCCTAGCAGCCAAAACACTTCATGTTATTATTATTGTTATTTTTTTTTTAATTTCCGAACAATTTAATACCACATAAATTAAAAGATTATTCATCTATCTTACACGTAGGACATAAATTAAATTCAATACAACCTCTTTATTTTCTAGATTAAGAAATTGATGAATTTGCTATCCAACAAAAAAAAATATTAACTTTCCTAGATACCCGGTTCCTCATTTTATTTCTATACTAATGTATGAACTACATAGATATTATCATCAATTAAGGAGGAAAGAACATTTATCAAAAATTTAGCATCAGCTTCCAAAGACCATCATAGATCCGAATCTCCGATGATGAGCTCATAACCACCTTATCTCGAATAGCATTGGCTTGTAAAACTTCCACAACGGTAGCCCCTTCCCTTTGGTGCCGATCTCTCATTTAATTAAAAACAATTATCAGTTTACTGAGCTACATATATAAAAAAATTTATGTGCATATCATAAAATATAGAATTAAAAACACATATATGATATTTTTACCGGTGTAGACGTTAGTTTTAGTGATGTACAAACCACGACATGGATCATGGCTCATTTGTGTTTCTGTGATTTCTTTGTTTATCTTTGATTTCTATTTTCTAGTAAATGATACAAACAAATACATCAGATTGAAAAATAAATTGTTTTTAATGAATTTTTATGGCTGACGGGCCGTCGTTGTGACCCGCAGAAATAGTCCTTAAATCCACTATTTAGCTTAGAGAAGTAAGCGTCGAATCCACAGGGAGTGTGGTTGTAATTAAGGTTAGACAATTAGCCTTATAAGTTTTATTGAAAGCTCCGTAAATTGTGAAATGTGGATTTGAATGATTTGTTTAGATTAATGATTTGCTATCATTTTGTAACTAAAATTAATGGCAGAATAACTAGCGTAGTAAATAAACAATCAATAGACGAATAACCATTCACGGGATCACCACGACATAAGTATTACTCACTCCAATTTCATGCAACAATCACATAGACATAATTAATTGCGCGACTAAATTACTCAAGCATGTTTTAATCAATAAATCTCCGCATAGCGTATGAAATATTCATTACTTGTCTTAATCCCTAAGCTAATGGACTCGGCACAAATACTAATACCACGATAAAGTATCTTGCTTTTACCAATCAAAACATATAATCATAATCATAGCCGAATGCTTATCATTTGCATACACATAATAGATCTCAATCAATACAAATACATCAAAGCATGATAAAATTAATGTAGAGTAAACTTAGTCGTAGATCCTTTGCAAATGGCTAATGGGAATAGCCGTTCATCGTATGCTCTTCACAATCGTAGATCTGAGACATCTCGTAGCTTGCGAATCACCGTCTTCGTTCTCGTATTATAGATCCACTCCAGCAGGGTTTCGACACACTTTCACACACGTCGGGACTTCTCTCCAAGGCTGCCCTCGACCTTTATTTATAAAGAGGCCGGGATTAGGGTTTAACAGGCTGTAAAATGCGTTTTTGCGCCGCTCTAGTGCAGGCCTCCCCCTGCGCCCGGATGCGGCTAGGTTTTTGCTGGCATGCGCTGGAATGTATCTGGACAGCTGGAATTCTTCTATTGTTGAGCGCAGGGTGGCGCAGGCCTGCGCCCCCTGCGGCTCGGTTTGATCTGAATTTCCTCGAGATGCTTCCTTTTAATATCTTGGCCCTGAAACACAAAGTTGGAGTAATAGTATGGATTTTACGAAGTATCGGTGCTTAAAATGATCATAAAACGACTCTGAAACCATATAAATTATAGACTCATCAATGGCGGATGTTATTCAAACCCTCTTTATGAGGTATGTATGTCACTTCTCATATTATTTAGTGGATTGCGATTATTTAATACATAAAATGTATTTTATAAAAACATAAAATAATTTTGATTATGTAAATTTCAGATTTGTTTCATTTGGCTTCTAAACTATTTAGTATAAACATGTAGACATTAAACTTTGTTTGACCTTTCTATTTGAGAAAAAATAACTAAAGTTTAATGGTTATATTTATAAAAATATGAAGGTTTAGTGTCTTATGTCTGTAATTTTAGTGACTAAATATGTAAAAAAAAAAATTTAGTGACTATATATGTATAAAAAACAGTTGAGTCATTAAATCTGTACAAATCCAAAAGATGTATGGTCAAATATATAGTTAAACCGAAAAACAAAATGATATAAGTGTGTAACCATAAATTTATAAGGGGTTTATATAACACATATGAGGGTATGACTAACGACATCTTTTAAAAATTTGATAATTTATAAAGACACGTGGTATACACATCTTCACACCTCGCAGAGATGCCATGTGGCATCGGTCCCGTCGGTGAACACACATGCCATCGGCCCATCCCCTGCCATCTTTCTAGAAAGATATTCTAATGGGATGGAGATCCTAATAAAAAGAGGGAATGTTTTTTTTTTTTCATTTCTAACCACTAAAAAATGTTAATAGGCTAGAAAATAAAAAGATGAGTACTATGATGATTTTATCGGGATAGAAAATTGAGGGAAATAAATAATGAAAATCTGATATAACGCTAATACGACAATTAAGATGGAAAGAAACAGGAATGCGTATACCTCCCCTAATAGACATCAACTTCAAGATTTGATAGGTTGTTAAATGTTAATAATCACCAAAGGTGGAAGGCGTTCCCCTTGGTTGAGGTCTCGAGTTTGAGTCTTGCCGAGGGCGTTTCTCCTTAGGTGGAGGTGTGGGGTTTGGTCCTCATCCTCAAGACCTTTGACAATAGTGCTAATAACTAACCACTGATATCTGCCGTTAAAAAAATGTTAATAATCAATATTATGTTTCTGAAAAACAAAAACGTATCAAATTACAACATGAATACATTATAATTGTAGGACATATTATATTATTTTAGGATGAATATTTTTTTTATTTCTTTATAAATTTGAAAAATGTATATAGTAGAAAAATGTATAAGCACTTTTGACAATAGTGCTAATAACTAACTACTGATATCTGCTGTTAAAAAAATGTTAATAATCAATATTATGTTTCTGAAAAACAAAAACGTATGAGATTACAAAATTGAATACATTATAATTGTGGGACATATTATATTATTTTAGGATGAATATTTTTTTTTATTTCTTTATAAATTTGAAAAATGTATTTAGTAGAAAAATGATAATAAAAGAGTATTTTAATCAGGATGGAAATGATAAAAAGAAAAATATTAGTGACGCAATAATAAATTATATATTTTATCATTTCCAACCTATTTAAAAACATAAAAACTTTCATAAAAAATTTCTGCCTTCACTTTTTTCTGTTCAAACAAACAAAAATATTATTTTCCAATTCTTTCATTCGATTCTTTTTAGATTTTAAGTTGTATAATGTTACCGAATTTTTTTAAAATATATTAATATGGTACATAAACTTTTTTACACCTATTAATACAGTATATAAAACTTATAGTAGTCGATGACGTGACACTTTACGATGATAAAACCCCAAGAACCTTCATTAATATCCAAGAACATTCATGAAATTATGTTAAGAATAAATTACTTGTTATAAACAATTAAACTATTTGATATATATATATAATTAAAACGTAAAAACAATCAATTGATAACTTTGTTGCCAAATTTTATTATTTTGTAAAGGTAAGGTTGTCATTTAAAAAAAAGACCGGTCAAAGAACCAAAAGCAATACAATTATTTAACCTTATGTATTGTAATTGTAATTCTAACGTGAAAAATATCAAATCCATAATATAGTGTAATCATTTACTTCAAAAAGGTTTTAAATTTCTAACACAATTCTACCTAAAATAAGTTACTATTTTGTAATATTTATTTATTTGATATGACAGAAAAACGAAATAATTAAAAATATTTAGTTGATTAAACGTTATAAAATTGAATAAAAAACAATAATTTTTTTAAATTTTAATGGATATGAACTTATAGTATTTAGATAAAAATTAATATTATCTTTGATATTACAAAGATCTAGTTATTTAAGTAAACGTTAAAATTAGCAAACCGAAAATAAATGATCAAGAAAAAGATAAGCATTAATAACATAGTCATCTAATTCTATTGTTAAATCTAACTTTTGTCTTAGATGAGAATCGAATCCCTAAACTTAAGATCACTTTTAACGCCATTAACATTTTAAATGGTTGATATTAAAAGTTAACTGAATTTTAACAGCCGACACGATGAAATGTCTTGTTTTTTTTTTTTTTTTTTTTTCCCACTCCGGCTGTATATTTATTATTATAATTCAATTAATCGTTAATTCATATTCATATCGGTACGGTAATGTCCGCCTTTCTTCCATTATTTTTACCTGTTCGATTTCGTTTCCTTCTAAATTCGAGAAACCCTCGACGGAAATTCGAAATCAATGGATGATGATGCTTCAGAAACCCTCGACGGAATTAGGGCTCATTTCCCCCTTTCTTTCGGCAAAAAATCCAAATCCCAGGCATCAGTTGAATCAATTCACAACGCCACTCGCCGTCCCACAACCACTACCGCCGATGACTCACCATCTTCCACTAACAACAAGAACAAAGATACCCCTTTCCCTTCACTATCCTCCTCTTCCAAATCATGGTTAAGTTCGTTTCAGAAAAACCCTAAACCTAGTACTTCAACTGGTGATGATGTGACAATTGGCCCGCCTCGACCTCCACCGTCTTCTAATTCTGCTGATGAAGAAGACGATGTGATGATTGGGCCTCCTAGACCCATGCCTGTTGATGAGGAGGACGATGAGCCAATCATAGGGCCACCACGGCCGCCGGTGGCTTCGGATAGCGACGAGGAGTTGTCTGAAGATGAGCAGGAAAATCAACATCGTATACCTCTTAGTAATGAGATTGTTTTGAAGGGGCACACCAAGGTATTTCTTTCTGATTTTAATTACTGAAGTTTGAAGCTTCTATAACTTCATGTTTAATATTTATTGTGTTTGGATGTATTCTGAATGTGTTTATGTAATAAACAGAATCACATTATAATTGACTATAACAATCAACAATACATGCTGTGAAGATACATTGTTCTTTTTTGGATAAAGGGTTACCGGTGAATTATTGTTAAAACAAAAGAAATGAAAACTAATGTTTAGAAACACAAAGGGAACAGGCAACTAGTGGATCAGGAACACAAAACAAAAGCTCCAATTACCATACAAAGCCTCACTAGTCAGTAGGCAACCAAGACTCAACTGCGCCTACTAACATAGAGAAAGCCGCACCTGGAACTTTAGTTGCAAACAATGTCTTTAACATTGAAGCACCTGGAACCGCAGATCAGTAAGATTCCAGAGCACAAAACCATGAAACCGACCAAGGAACAATAGATGTAGATCTGGATCTGATATGAGGTTATGAACTTCATCAAGAATGAAGAACCCAAAAGGCATGGTCCATACAGCAATAGCAACAGAACCCAGTGACAGATGGAGACCAACCGTGACTCCACACCCCACCAGCTGAAGGTGAGCCAAACACAGAGATGCTGGAGCTAGCATCCCAACAAAGAACAGAAACCAGAACAACCTCTCAGCCGCTGACAGACAGAATTGTAATGAATACCTTGCTACTGCCATGTATCATATTACTGAAGAAAAGCACAAAAGCTGAAATCCAAGACCTTGTAACAGACTAACAGCAGGCAACTTTCAAAGCCCAAAGGTACACCCACAACAAGGCAATATAACGTCAATTTATTAAGTCATAGCTAGGAAAGTAGAGCCACCCAAAAGTGTCTACAATGAAATAAGAATATACATCACTCTTGCCACGCCACGAATCCACGATTGTGTATACATACATAGGAAAGAGGTCACTTGCCTAAAAGTACATTCCCAAGGAGGAGAACCCCAACTCATACTGAAGTCGTAGTAAATACTTTTGGGTGTCGAGGGTGTTTGCCAATATGGATTTATCATATATCTATGTTTTTGAGGTTGAGCATACATGAGATGATAATAAGTCTATTTTGTGAATTCTGTGGTATTGATATTTGCTGCTTTTATGACAATTTATTATGGTTCTATGTTTGAACATAATTGGTGTATGCAGGTTGTTTCTGCTCTTGCTATTGACCACTCTGGATCTAGGGTGCTTTCTGGAAGCTATGACTATATGGTTCGTATGTATGATTTCCAAGGGATGAACGCCCGTTTGGAATCATTTCGACAGCTGGAACCTTTTGAAGGACACCAAGTTCGTAGTTTAAGCTGGAGTCCTAGTGCTGATCGATTCTTGTGTGTCACTGGGTCTGCACAAGCTAAGGTACATTTTAAACCAAAGGTGGCAAATTTGGGAGTTTGTTCTGGTTGGGTAACATGTCAAAATGAATTCGGGTCTGAGCAGGTATTTTTTAATAAGGGCCACAACAGGTTGGGTTGGGGTTTTTATACATATTTTACCCTATAAACTGATTAATGTATTAAAGGGTTGGGTAACATGTCAAAATGAGTTCAGCTCAAAACGTGAATTTTATAAAAGGTGTCAAAACTGATTGGCTTATCCATTTGTATGCTCTTGAACCAATTAATGTATTAAGTATGAAATGCGACAGTTGTACTATTAAAATAAGAATCTACTTGTTTTTGATAGAATAGTCCCATTTTTGGGTGACTTTCAAACTGTTTGACCCGTTTTATTTTTACCCAACTTATGAAAATTTAGTCATTTGACCGAGACCAACCTGTAACTCAACCTTTCAACTCTTTCTTTCTTTACTGGATTCCAGATTTATGATCGTGACGGGTTGACACTTGGAGAGTTTGTGAAAGGTGATATGTATATACGTGACCTGAAGAATACAAAAGGCCACATTACAGGATTAACCTGTGGTGAATGGCATCCAAAGACAAAAGAGACCGTTTTAACTTCGTCAGAGGATGGTTCTTTGCGTATATGGGATGTCAATGACTTTAAATCCCAAAAACAGGTGTGTATATAACTTTCGGTATTAGAGTAGTAATTAATGCTTGCAGTTTTATAAAATGCATAAACATCTCTTGTTGGTGCCTATATTTTAGCTCTTATTTTTAAGTCTTCTTCCATTATTTTCACCTGCAGTCCTATTTAAACACTGTTCAATAATCAATACTGTGGAGTAACTTTGCATTTTACCTACAAGCTGGGGGTGTTTGGACGTGTATCTTCAAAATGATTATGGCAACTTGAAGAAATTGTATTAGATAATTAGTTGCTTATAGTTGGGGATAGTTCCAAATCTGACAATTTTGACTCTAAATAATCAGAATCATGATTAGTTTACCCAAAATATTGAATATTGATTGTTGACTTCAAAAGTTCAAATGCAGTGTGTACATGCATACATTGGCACTATTACTTTCACTGTCAAGAAGTTATGTCATTATTCTTAAGTTTGAGGGAGCCTGAGTGACTTGGTAGGGTTTTTCTTTGGCCAAGGTCCATTAATTTTTTTCCTTTGGGATTTCTTCTATACATATAGCTATATAATTGTAAATCCCATTCAGAAATCAATAAAATAGACTTGCTAGTGTGGCCATGTACGTAGGTACTCGTGGACTGAGCCATGTGTACTTGTGTTCTTTTCATTATTTTTTATTTCCGCGTTTACTCATCACTTATGTGTGCCGTTTTCTCAACAATCGGGTTGTTTTGAATTTAGTTCTATAAACATGAGATTTTGATGATTTATTTATTTATATTCTCACAAAATGGCAGGATTCACGAAATACAGAATTAAAAGTCTTAAGCTGATTGTGATATAATTATTTTTGTAGGTCATAAAACCTAAACTGGCAAGGCCTGGAAGGGTTCCTGTTACCACTTGTGCTTGGGATCGTGAAGGGAAGTCCATTGCAGGTGGTATTGGTGATGGGTCTATACAGGTATGGTTAGGAGTTAATTCTGATATATTTATGGCTTCATCAAGAAGATTCTTTATTCATAGGGGTATAATAGTGTAAACTCAATCGCGATTGACAAAACCGAAGAACTGAATCGGGAGCTGAACTAGCTAGGTTTGGTTCTTGGTTCTAGTTTTGTTATAACTAAAATCTGTTTTGTGCTTGGTTTTGGCTCCAAACCTTCCCAGTTTGGTGTGGTTCGGTTCAAATTGAGAACCTAACTGCTTTTTATTTTTGTGTTTTAGGTTTTCTATGTTTCTGAATAAACAAATATACTACGTATGGGATAAACTGAATTTGAACTGGTTTAGATGATTTCCATTTATGGGTTGTTTTTTAATTGAAGTTTCTGTTTCAGCCTGGTCCCAATCTGATGCACACCCCTATTTAATTAGATATTGGTATATTTACTAACTTTATTGGCATATAGGTATGGAGTATTAAGCCTGGATGGGGAAGTCGACCCGACATTTATGTGGCCAACGGTCACTCAGATGAAATCACTGGTCTTAAATTTTCTAGTGATGGGCGAATATTACTCTCCAGAAGTTTTGATGGTTCATTAAAGGTAAAGGTCCATACATCCTTCTTTGTTGTTATGTTCTCAACATTCTATTCTGCTGAGCTTGCAGGACTTTGAAGGAACATTCAAACTTGAATCCGTGAGCAATTGCCTTAACATTGTGAAAAGGGGAATTGGCAGCTGTCATGCGCTTTCCCGATATGACAGAAATTTAGTCCATTGCCACGAAGGTCGAGTATCTATCTATCTATCTGATGATATTTTTTATGTGTACCAGGTCTGGGATTTGCGGCACATGAAAGAGGCACTGAAGTCATTTGAGGACCTTCCAAATCATTATGCTCAGACTAATGTGGCATTTAGTCCCGATGAGCAGCTCTTGTTAACTGGCACATCTGTGGAAAGGGATAGCACAACTGGTGGGTTGCTATGTTTGTTTGATAGACAGAAACTTGAGCTTGTATCGAAAGTAGGAATATCTCCAACCTGCAGCGTCGTGCAGTGTTCTTGGCACCCGAAATTGAATCAGGTTCCCACAAAATCTTTTTTTTAGTAAAATATTCCTGTTCTTTCTATCTTGTCATTCATAATATATGTTTGGAGCTAAGGGGGCCTTTGGTACGATGGAACCGAGAGAATGAAATCAAGTGAGGTTTAATAGTTTTTTTTTTTCTAATTATGTGACTAGAGGTTTGATTTTTAATGGAAAGGGAGCTAAGGGGGCCTTTGGTACGATGGAACCTAGAGAATTGAATCAAGTGAGGTTTACTAGCTTTTTTATTATGTGACGAGAGGCTTGATTCTCAATGGAGTAGAATTGAGTTCAGTATAAATTTCTCATTTCCTCATCAATGAAGAGAATCAAAAACATTTTAATAGTTTTTTTTTTTGTTTTTTATGTCAACCTATTTTTATGTGCAACTATCATCGATTAAGAAACCATATAGACATAAAGGATTCCATTTCATTCCATTTCACTATAGTGTACCAAACACCCCCTAAGATCAAAACTTTATTTTGGGTGTCATTTCTGCCCCCTTTGTACTGCTGTTCCAGTTAGAGGTGGCCATTTTGACCCCTCTACCTTAAAGGGGTCGCTTGGATTATATTTGATTATTTTATCTCCAACGGATCATTTGGGTCAATTTAAAAACTTTGTTATTATTTGAACATGTCAAACAGATTGAAAGTCATCCAAAGTGTATTCAAATGCTTATGATCTCCTAAATCATTTT
Source organism: Centrapalus pauciflorus (assembly GCA_020465985.1). NCBI lineage: Eukaryota > Viridiplantae > Streptophyta > Magnoliopsida > Asterales > Asteraceae > Centrapalus > Centrapalus pauciflorus. The sequence goes on along the minus strand of JAANYP010004790.1, from coordinate 1,260,929 downwards.
TATTCATAAATATAACTTTGTTATTATCATAACTATATTTTTTTTGTCTTCCTATTTAATGCGATAATTATATATAAAGTCAAGAAAATGGATGAAAAATTGTTTGTGGGTCAGAGCTATATGACATGTATTGATTCATAGTTTTGACCCAATATCCATCATATCACTTGAGGGCTGCTGTTATCATGACAACATTGCTAATGTAGGTTGATGACGTATTTAGAATCTATGTAGGATTGTAAGTGGCAAACTGTGCGGGTCTAACAAGTTGTTGTAGCGTGAAAATGTGTAAATCTTTACCCACCAATCTGTTTTCAATTTCATAATAATTGACATGTTAAATTTGCTACAAAACCATCCAAACAATTTAGAATAGAACAATTTGGTAAGTTGTAAAAGCTTGATCATGCTATAGGCAAGTTCACTCGCTTGGCTTGTTTGCATATTAGCATACTTTTTTGCTCATTAATTAACAATATGATATAAACTCAAATTAATCCATATTCACATAAATGAGTTGAAATGACCTCTAGTTACATCCTTCTATTTTTCAGAGTATGAGCTACCTAAAAGAGCTATACTAAAATACCTCTTTATCTTTCTAGATTTTTGCGACCGCTGGGGATAAACACCAAGGAGGGACCCACATATTATATGATCCGACTATTAGTGCTAGAGGCGCTCTTGTTTGTGTTGCACGTGCACCTAGGAAAAAGTCTATTGACGATTTCCAGGCTGACCCTGTCATTCACAACCCTCATGCGCTTCCATTATTTAGAGATCAACCTAGCCGTAAGCGTCAACGTGAGAAGATCTTGAAAGACCCGCTCAAGTCTCATAAGCCTGAAGCTCCAATAAACGGGCCAGGATTTGGTGGAAGAGTGGGCGTAACGAAGGGAAGCTTGTTGACACAATATCTTCTCAAGGTTATTATATTTTGTTTTTAAACATTTTTTTATACTAGCTTGGAGTTGGTGAAAATGCTAACATTCCGCACTGCAGCAAGGTGGCATGATTAAAGAAACATGGATGGATGAAGATCCACGTGAAGCGATCTTGAAGTATGCTGACGTTGCTGAAAAAGATCCAAAATTCATCGCTCCTGCTTATGCCGAGACTCAACCGGAACCTGTTTTTGCGAAGTCTGATTCTGAGGACGAAGATTAGTGATTTGGATACTATCTCTTGCAGATTTTATCATCTGGGTATCACTCCTTTTTCTCGTAAGAAATTACTGCATTTGTTGACTGAAGATATCTTTGAATATATAATAATGCCATACATCCGTTTTGATTTTTTGCAGATGTTCAGTTTATACTCAAAGAAAACCTACTAGTCCGTTAATTAAGTTGGTTGGTATTTGATCTACGCATTTGGAGGTAAACAAAGCATGCACCTGAAAAGATATGTTGTTTAGAAAATGCACTCATGTTTTGAAATGCTACAGTCAAAGCAAGAGGAACAATTATTGGTTTGGCTTCAATCGAAAAAAAATAAGATCATGCTATAATTTGTAAGTTTTGGTAGATATGTTGGGTACATATGCTAGGCTAATAAAATGGGTTGTATATTATTAATTAATGCTTTTAGGCAACACACCTAACATAATATCTACCAAAACTTACAAATTATAGCATGATCTTATTTCTTTATGATTGAACACGAGTCAAACTAATAAAAATTCTTCTTGCTTTGATTCTAGCATTTCAAAACATGAGTGCATTTTCTGATCAACATTTCATCTTTTCCGGTGCCTGTTTTGTTTATCTCGTGTGCATAGATCAAGTACCAACCAAATTAATCAACGGGCTAGTATGTTTTCTTTGGGTATAAACCAAACATCTGAAGAAAATCAAAACGGATGTATGACATTATTATATATTCAAGGATATCTTAAGTCAACTAATGCAAAGGATAACAAAATGGGTTGTATGGGGAAAGGATGTAAAAGCAATGTAGTTTTCTATATAACATGATGGTTTCCGGGCTAGAAGCAATGTAGTTTTCTCTAAACATAAAGCCTCGCATGTGAATTTTACCATTTACACTGTTACATCGATTAAGTGTTTTTATGTTGAGTTTGGTTTTTGGTTCTAGCTTTTAATACACAATCCTTGGCTTATGTTCAAGTAGAAATCTTTTATATAAGCGGAACATCATATGTATTTTGGTTCTAACCCAATAAACATCCCAAATGCAGAAATGGATTGTTGTAGGGTCCGCAAAGGCATGAAATCATGGAAAAAGGCTTTTGTATTATTAGGTTATATTACCATAAGACTCGCACAATATAGAGCTTAGAATTCAAGTATACAACACAGTGTACCCATTTTCCATCATGGGAAGAAACACTATAACATCAATCTAGTTGTTTAAAATACAGGTAAAAGTATCGGTATTGGACGTATGATGTGATTATTTCATGATACTAGTGATTGTGTTATGTGGTCATGCTACAGAAATTGAATCCAAGTATATGAGTGGACTTGTGAACATCAACCCTCGTATCTTGCTAGTCGAGTGTCTGATAATACCGTGAACATCTGTGTATCTACAAATTCCTGCAATATGCAAAAGCAGTTGGCATTATACATAGCTTTTGCATGTGTGTGGATTCTACTAATTCTAACAAGTGAAAACAATGGCATTAAAATCACCATTTTCAGGATCGAGGAATCAACGTTTGGTAGAGAGAATCGATTGAAAGAAAATTAAGACAATTTGTTAGTTGGAAGACTTGAAGTATGTATATCAATTCTCTATGAATTATTAAGTTGTATCTATATACAACTTAAAATTCAATTTTCTCGTTTCTCTATCAATTGTGAAACTAAGTAGAATGTTAAAAGGGAAGTGACAGAGACAGTACCCTGACAAACGGTCGATCTCTATAGGGGAAGGAATCGATAAAGCTCTCCTTGAGAAGTAAGGAAACCTGAAAATGATAAACCATAAGTAGAAAGGCACGGAACATCGTCGTGCTAGCTGCAAGCAGCCATTGATGGTCGAGAATGGTTGTCATCTTACCCTGTCATTGCCAGAATGTACACTAGTAATTGCATGTGAGCTCAAGTCCGAACAAAGTGACTCTAAATGCTGCCTAATGGCAGTTGAAAAATGTGCTGCAGCTTGAATCTGCAACACAACAACAAAATTATTTCTGAAGATACGAAGAAAATATAGTAGCATACAGTGTAATTTCTGAAACGCGGTCATGAAATGTCAAGTTTATATAACATACTTCAGGTCAATAGTTCATTTCGGGGATTGTACTTTCAAGTTTAACATTTTGAGGATCGTAGTTTGAAAAATGTGCATTTAAAATTCAAAAACTTTTTAGGTGGATATAAATAACAGGAAACTAGTTGAGTGATTTAATATCAGCAACCAAATGGCCTGCAAATGTAAATAAACTTGCATGGTGTCATTCATACAACACTATTTACTGATTCCATATAAAATTCAATCGATTTGTCGGTTTTTGAATCCCAAACATGCATTTTTCAAGCTATAATCACTTAAATGTACATTTATATGATCCCCAAAATGAACTTTGACTTAAAGCATGTTACTTTTTCATGTCTTTTGCCCTCATATCAACTTGGCCTGATTTGTATCTATCCGTCACGTTTCGTGGAAAATGCATTCATGAATTTGTTATATATAAAAAACTGATGTAACCCTTCTTCCTTCTTCCTTAATATGTGTATTGACATTGGACTCAAGGCAATGAGTGTGTCAGGCATTAGAATCTGAGTCCTCATGCAGCAACCTAATTTAGGAACCTGGAGTTCAGTCTATATTTCATAATGATGACAGTTGTAGCAGAGTTATTAACTGTTCTTTTGACTGCTTATGTTTTATTAGTCTGTGGATTGTGCTTCATGTATACCCATTAGAGTTTGGTATTCTAGTTCCCGTCCATGCGAACCTACTTTTAAAGTGTCTTGTTCTGGTCCATGCTAGTGTTCCATGAGATGCGTGATTAAGTGGTCCTAATATCACAAGGCCTTCAAGGTCCCTAGAATCTGTTGAAATCCTGACTTCATCAGAAGGGAAAGCCGAATTTCATTCAAGAAGAAGAAGCAACATGCAGGGGCTTTTATGTTTTTTTTTTTTTTTTGTTATTTCATAAGCGACGGAACTGTGCAACAGGTTGTGTCAATGCTATCCAGTCTATTAACAACTAGATCTTTGTGAGTCCAATGTTGTGTTTTGGTAAATATTTAAGATTTTTTCTGTGTTAAAGTCATTGCTTTCTATTATTCCTTCTGAAACAAAATATTTTTTAATGTCGACTTGAAATAGAGAATTTATTGATCAAATATCTAATACGCCTCGTGCCAAAATCAAGTGTTAATTTTAAAAAGAGAAAAGAAACACTTGAGGCACAAGTGAGTTTGGATTTTAATCAGAACAAAACAAAGGAAATGTTGCATTTTTTATGGGACAGAGGAAGTATATAGATTTCTTCGTTGTCTCGTGTCATAATGCATGTGAATGACCCAATGCATCAATTATTTTGGATCTGTTTTTAATGGAAAATAGTCAAGACCAATGACTAGGCAATATAAATCCAAAGTTACACAGGTAGGTGATCATTGTGTATGATACTATACATATCATAGGCAAGAAAAACACTGAAAAATGGTAGGAAAAGAAAATCACCTGCCATTTGTTGCACCTGTATACTGGATGCTTCTTAGCAGCAGTTTTGTCACATGATAGTCTAGAATGAAGTGGCGCTAGTCTGGTCATTAGTTCTCTTTGCCTAGGAAGTGCTGGCAAGGTGGACATTTCAACCTGCCATAAAGAAAACTTGTTAGATCAGAATATCTCAAGGCACCAATAATCTAATATATGGTCTGAACATTGAAATAAATTTTCCACTAATTAAGAATATGCAGTAGCCCCAAGAAATGTCCAGAAATTGAGTTGCCATTGATAATGGTCTACATTTTGGTCCAAATGAATTACTATTTACTCTCCTGTTACATGAGAATTGCAAAATATGGCTGGGAACATAGTTCAATCTAATTGTTTGGCTAATTGTCAAATTGCTTAAATATCCTCCAATGATGACAAAATAAAGGAATATTGTGAAAAGAAACTTCAAAAAAGTTGCCCAAAATATAACGTTGCAATTTTCATGGGACCTCCCAAGACATGGAAATATGGCAATTGAGCATGTACAATATAAGGTGAAGAAGCCAGTTTTTCTCACCCTTGCCTCAAACATAATACCGCAATAGAGTTTGCACAAACTTTAAAGGGAGAAATACATGCATTTATTCGTTGTCATGTAGTTGTAAATGTACAAACCAAAAAGTCCACTTTAGTCCCTCAACATATCTTCTCTCATGACAGTGCCTTAACTATGATTTTTAGCCTCATAGAGTCTGTAAACTATGTTTTGTACTTATTAAGTCCCTAAACTTTACATTTTTGTTCCACTAATATGAGCTTTAGTTAATTCTAAATTCATTAAGGTCCCTAAAATTTACTCTCTTTTTTTCAATATGATGTCCCTAATTTTCACATAAAACTAAAAGGTAAAGTTTAGGACTAGTGGTACAAAAAAAAGTTTAAGGACTTTAGGGGAGTAAAAATCAGGACTTTAATGAAGAAAAAAGTGATGAGAGACTAAAATGAACATTTTTTATGGTTTTTAGAAAATAGCAATAACCTTATAAACCTAAAGGGTAAATATGTTACAGAATGAAGATTGCCCCACCAACACTTCACATTTATGTTTATGGTAGATGAATTGAATTCAAATGTTTTGCTGCAGCTAAAGTAATAAAAATTCATTAAGCCTTATACCTGGTTATCCTCCAAATTAACATGAACAAGATTGTTAGATGTTTTCATCTTGCTATCAGTTGGTGTTTGCAGTATCCCAACCTGCACAGTGAGTATAAACAACAAGGTGCAGTTTAGTACATCATTGACTAAATTTTTAAATCCAACTACGAATCTCTTAAAAACATTCATACAAGTTGTAACACCCGTAGGTTGGAAAAGGTGCTTATTTCCAAATTATGGAATTGTATTTTTGTATTTAAAATTTATGTCTAAATGGCCAATATGTCGATCAGAGGAAGTTTGTTGCTATAACTGCATTTGTTTAAGTGATGCCAGATCCCACAACTAGACAGTTGAATTCATTCAAATATGAAAATTCATTGCTGATGGGTGAATTTGTACTAATTTATCCAAGTATTTATACAAGATTATATAAAAGTAAGAAGGTTAGTTGCTATATGGTGTATTCATTTAATTAAGGATAAATATATTAGTGAGGAAACATGAGTCATCAGATTACCTTCCCCGTTTACAAGTTTAGAGAGAGAGAGAGAGGGAGAGCATTACTATTAGAGAGAGCTTGGATTTGGAGCTTGATGTCAACATGAAGTTTGTTTTAGGCAGAAATTGGTACATTTCTGAATTTCAGGTCATTGGATCATGTAACTGCTCATATTCAAGGTATGAACATTTTGATTTTACCTATATACGGGCTTCTCATGAATTTGGTTAGTACTTGATGTTAATGCATGTATTTGGATGTTTTGGTTATAAATCTGGCACTTGTATGTGGTCAAATTTCTCAAATTACCGATAGGAATTCATTTGTTAAGTTTTGGTCGACATGGTTGTATTCTGTTCTTCCGTATAATCGTACTGTTCAGCACAAAGTCAAGCCTATGACCAGCCCACGACGCTGGTCCATCCTTCGCACCTGCAAGTTTAATGTGGTGTCTATTACATATGTTTAGGGTGAATGAGTGATGCGTGACAACAGCAGAGATCATCTGCCTAGCTACTTAGCTATATCTGAATGGGGTACTGGTTTAAGCAATTTGTTTGGTAGCAGATCACATTCATATGAGTTAGGGTTCTACTTTGAATCATTTAAAGACAAGGGAAAGAGATTATCGATTGATCAGGAAGTGTGATACAAATGATATGCAAAATGGGGTGCACGCTAACATGATTATTTTATAAAGTTATGTTTATGCATGTTTATATAAACATTGGTTTCATGTGTTCACGTAAAAGAGTTGTGTACATCGTTAGGTACCTCATGATGTTATGTTGTTCAATAAAGGTTTGATTCATACCAAGTATGGTAGCCTTTGCAAGTAACAGTATATTTGATGGCATTAGATATGCAGGTTAAGGAAAGGCAGGAAGAAGTGTTGGGTCACTCCCATTGGTAGCAACTCAATCAGTAACCTACTTTGAGTAGATCCTACTGGTTGAGGAGTGTGGGCCTCCCCCACAATATTGCTTTATCAAATTCATAGTCTCTCCAGTTATTGCTTTGTCAATTAACAAAGGCTCAGTTATGGATTAAACTTAAGGTGGTATTAGCATTGAACAGATATTGCTTTGTCTATAGGCAAAGGATTGGATATTGGTTAAGAAATTAATATGATAAATAGAAAAATAAGACTTGGTTAAGAAATAGAATATGATAAATAGAAAAATAAGACTTCTATATTATCATCCGATGACATTGAACCCTCACAATGGATTTACAGAAAACAAAAAAAGAATCAAATCTGAGAAGAGAATTTCTGCTGCTCCTATCAATTGGAGGCAGATTTTAGATTTAGTGCAATCTAATCCCAACAAATTAGGGTGAAAATATTCTCTAATTTCTTCAAAGATAAACATTTGGAGACTGAATTTACTTGAATCGGTTGCATGTTTCATTTTGTGCATGAAACTCTTGTTCTCACTAATCATTAGCTTACGCTTGCATGGGATGCATCTTAGGTACTAAGGTTAAGGGCTTGGGAAGTGCCAACAATTGAGAAGTAGATACAAGGCACGTGAAGAGCTCGACTTTTGAAGTATTCAGACGTGTGATATCTGTGTTTAGAAGACTTGTTCATACATGTTTGTACTTACGTAGAATTCTGAGAAAAAGAATTAAAATTCCTATGTAATCTTGGATGTAATGATATTATAGATTATGTCATGGTGATGGGTACATTGTATTTTACTGAAAATCTCGATAGGAAACATCTATTGAAGTTTATAAATATATGGGGTGTATGTCTCAAAAGGCATTCTTTGTTTTAAAAAGCATGTCTGAGGACTGAGGTGTGTCGAGGTGCACGAGGTGTGATGAGGGTGCGCCTCACTGAGGGACATGTGGTAGGTCTAGACCTTTTTGGCCAAAGAAAAAAAGATATTGGGCTACTTTTGGCTTATCATATTTTTGTTTTTTATATTTAGTATCATCCGTCTTACTTGGGTTTCATGTGGTGTGCGAATAACGAATAATGATGCTTAGTCTGTCTTTAGACTAATACTTTCGGTATGAAACTGAAATATTTTTCTGTTTATGTGATTACAAGGTAGAAAACGTGATGAAAAGTAATTTGTATGCATTTTCTAATAATAGCGTGCCTAGTGTTTGTGATGTGTGCCCCTTCACCTCACACATTGGCTTCTAGGACCCTTAGCGCCTTAGAGTGCCTTGCGCCTTTTTGTGTTTATGATTTTGTATTGAATTTGGGATGTTACACAAGTGCCATGAATTTCCAGATTCCATCTAATATATCTATTTCAGTAATTAGGTTCCATCAAGTGAAACTCTAACCGTGAAATAATAGATCAAACCATGAGTAAAAGGGAAACTGAGGCTGAACTAATTAGAAACTTACGACAAAAGGAACAGGGGCGTCAAGGAAATCAAACATTTTCCCTGGAAGAACCTGTAGATAAAATATAAAATATATAAATTGAAGGTGTAAATCTTGTTTCTCCATAACTAGGAATTAACAGTAGTAGCAAACATCTAAGGGTCAAATATGACATTAGGGAGCGCACCCACTATTAAAGTAACTGTACAGTAAATCTTATAACTGGAAGGAGTTGAGTATGATATATAAGATCTAGTCTCAAAACGTAGAAAGTGTTTGTTTGATATATGTAACCATAATTTGACATGTAAACAACTCAATATAATTGGTTCAAAATAAAATGGACAAAGAGCACATGGTTCAAAATAAGAAAGCTTCAGCAACAGAAGTGGTGAACACACATCTAGCGTCATAAAAAGGATAAGGGGGTGAGGGATCATTGACATGACTCACTGGAAGGAAGAGACTCTGCCATTCAAATGGAAGAATCATAGGAATAAGAGATAAAACTGTAGCTGATAGGACACCCTGCATATGTTACAATGAACAAATTAGTATTGATCAATAGCAAAACATGACATATCATAATCATTTTCAAACCCCGAAAGAGGTTAACAACTTTTAGAAACAGATTACCATATTTGGGGACGTGATTATCACTTGTTTCTCCAATAGTACCGCTGTAAGCAATGTTATAACCTGAAATTAATTTTTATCATCATACTCCCATTTCCCACCATATAACCTCAATTTCCATACATAGTAACAGTTGATAGTTCTATAAAATAAAGGTTATTCAGACCCAGAAATATTATTAACGATAGAACTTAGTACTTAGGAAACATATAGTAAACATGAAAAGCCGTCTAACAACTATGTATAGCATGCTGAAATAACATTTACATTTTGAAGAGAAAGAGCTCTACAAATTGCTATAGTTGTCCAATTTGATAGTGCAACAGCTTCCTCGATTGCAGCAAGCTTGAATTTGACCTATTAAAACATTACATGTCAACTATTGAGCAACTATGTGCAATGAGCAAATCTTAACAAAGCATAAACAAGCTAATATACCTTATCAGGAATGTCTGATATATCTGCATCAGGATCTTCTCCGAAAGCAAAAGCAGTTCTATAATATTCAATACCCTGTAGATGTTCAAGTGGCTTGAAAAGTACCTTTCCACCATATGATGGAACTGGTATAGCATGATAGTTGCAAACAATCTGTAGCAAATCATTTTTATTTTCCTGCGATGAACAGATGTTAACATGATTAGTTAATAATCAACATGTTATATTTGGCAGATAACAATTTTAAGCAAGGAAAATCAACACACCTTAGCCCATTCCATAATCGTCTTATTAGTAGCATCTTTATCACTACAAGAAAGTACTCCACCTGGATCCTCTAATATGATTCCTTTCACTGAACTGGTTAAGGATGAATTGCAAAAGTATATTACTCCATAGTGTTCTTATTGTTGGGGTGGGGGTGTACAACAAAACCCCACAGGCATATAAGATGTTGTGCTAACAAATTTTCTACTAGATTTATATGAATAAACCCTATGACCTTAATGTCTTCTCAGGTAAGCATATTAACTAACTAATTATGACCCTACTATATGGCATGCACCGATAGGGGCTTGTAATGGGACGAAAGCAGAACCAGAACAGAGAAATTGAAGCTAAGGGAGAGATCTGGGCTGATCTAAATTGGTTTGGTACCAGTACAGATCCATGTTAGAATTGATTTGTTCCCAAACCAGATAGTTAAATGCAAGGGAACTTGGAGATTTATAGTTTGAAAAAGTATAAATATATAGACACCATTTCATATATGAAAATATCATATTCTGGTAAAGAGCCCAATTCCAAACCAAACCAAACTGAGAACTGGTTCTTTTAAAACCCAAGAACCACGACTGAATATAGCCTGTACCAGTTTAATCCTTAGGTTTTTACACCAATTTTGCACATCCAGCACTGATACAACGTAAGGCAAACCGATGTCAACATTTCATGACTACATGCACAAGGAAGAACAATCTTAACCTGAAGAAGGGCCCAGAACTTCCAAGTCGTTCCAGTGTCTGGCTCACCGGAAAAACACATGCCTCTACATCTGCCTTGCGGACACTATCATGATCACCATGCATCTTTCCTATGCACTCCCATCTCTTTTCCAGGGCTTCATGATTAGAATCATCAAGAAAAGGCTGCTCCTTTCTTCCAACATTCGGAGACCCGGATCCCAATCCCATTGAAGGTGAATTTAGCGAGTCATCTATAATGCCTGCAGCAACAGCAGAGAGGGCTATTGCGCTATCAACTGGTATTGCATTATCCATCCATGAGCGCTTCTGGATTGGACTTCCGGTAATTGCACCCTCTTGTTCATTTAGTTTGGGTGATGAAGGGACAGGATCAAGACCCACTTCACTAATAAATTGTGTTATTCGATTGAGGCGTTCCTGTGCAACGATACTGCATCCAAAAACATGCATATTATGGAGTTGCTGTACACATTCAACGTGTTTTCCTAGGAGAAAAATAAGAGAAAGACTAGCCTGTTTAACATCGCATAGTGTAGTTCAAAGAAAGGGACTCTAGTTAATAGACAGTAACAGCGAGGTGCAGTGACTAAAAACCGACTGCCTTTCCCAGATGCTCGTGAAAGGGGTGATGCAGCACCAAGCATTCCTGGTGGTCTCTGAACGAATTCTTGTGTGTGTATGCAGACACCATAAAGGGTTGCGTTGTCAGCCACCTGATTGATACAAAGGAAAGCCTACAATTGTTATTGTATGCATACATTATGTTGCACCTACAGGAATTCAATTTCAAATTTCAACACAGTCAGTTTTGGTTGCCTAACATGTGTTCATATGTAATTTGCGGAACCCCCCAAGATTAATAATGCTTGCAGAAGCCCATGGCACACACGTCATGTAGCACCCACCACGTGACACTACAGAACCTTGTGTGCACAGGAGAGCTTCAGCAATACCATTCGTCATGTGAGATTCCAGAAACTCTATTTTACCACATGATGGGAAAAATGGTAACAAACTGGAACTAATTACATCAATTTTAGTTCAAATTTGACCTTAGCCATAAAAGAATCTAAAACTGTAAATATAGGAATTGCACCAGTCCTTAGAGAATTGAATATTAACAACCAACTATAGTGATGTTGACGCAGATATTTTTTAAAATTCACTTTCAACAGTTTGAACTCGGCAATGTCAAACTACAAGGAATCGGCCTGTAATTAAAAAGATGTGTTCCAGTGACATTGCAGCTAGTTGAACCCTTCTTTCATTTTTTTATTTATATCCCTTTAAGCATCAGTACACGCAAAATACAAATAGTTGTTTCAGTACATGCTCAAAAAAAGATCCATCGATCAAACTTGTAATATTATCATTATATCAAACTACAACGTTTTCTTTATTTTATTAAAACATACATCACCATCAACCTTACAGTTCGATTGTTACTTTTCTCTTCATCAAATTGTTCTTTTTGTCCTGCTTGATCCCAAATTGACCATACATGTTACTTAATTTGATTAAAGTTGAACGAAAATGATGTAATGATGACTGAAGAAATAAGTATATTGTTGATGAATCTTTTACAAAGGATGTATTTAAAAAACTGCAAATGTACATTTGCGTTTTCATCTGTTTTGGACCTATCTTCTAGCCAATGAATGAGCAAGGAAAGACTTCCTCAGCAATTCAATTAAGAAGCTAAAGAGAATATACCAACAACTCTACAAGTTTTACACACATATGAAAGCAGATTATCATTTGAGGGTCTACTTTATTCGATGCCAGCCTATAATAAGCAAAAATGTTGCAATGGAGAAACAAAAGGACTACTGGATGATGGAGGTCAATCAGATATTATAATTATATACAACTTGCCTTAAGTGAAAATATGAACGATAAGTCATCTCTGCTCAAGTGTTCCTGTCATGCAAACACAAGAAGAGAAGTTTGATTATTTTATAGGACCTGACATGAGCCAAAAAAGAAAAAAAGTTTATGTGGATGCCTTGATAAACATGAGACTTTAACTTTTGTAAATGGGAGCATAACTATTAGACACTAAAAAATAGTGATCATAAAGCATGTGGGACACATATGACGTATATGGAGAAACAATGTTCAATTCCCTCGCATAATTGAGCTATGAAAGAAGAAAATCTTCATTTGTAGCAAAATACATAATGTGCACTTGAAACTTCTACCAGATGATAGAACATGCAATGCCAATGGTCTCTGTACAATTAGCAAACATAATTTTCAACGATGGTGTACATACAAAGGATGCTTCTTGTACATCTCGAAGACCATCTATTAGCCAGTAGTTGAATATTATTTAAAAATATTTCGAGTACTAAATGCCTCCATATAAATCACAAATCTTACTCTAGCCCTGTTATAAATTATATTCCCAATAGGGCTATTGCGAGTATCACGAAATTACAGTTCCATTGCATAACAGTCCATACTTATAAACGAGCTGAATAACTTGGTTGATAAAAGACAAACAAGTCCATGTTAGAAACAATAAATGATTTTCCATTCATTCATACCTGTCCATAAACGAGTTGATTCAGCTCATTTAACGATGGGGTCCTCTGCATTACACATGCCTGAAGGAATCACAACATTAAAGAAGAAATATACTTCGATGGAGAAACATCATTCCTATTCTATACATCTGAACTTTGTCAAAGCAGTATCTTATCGAAAATAGAAGACACAAAGGGGAGAGATATAAAAGGGATATCAAATCAATGTCTGAGTTGGCATAGATAACTTATGAAAATGTTAGTATGGACCATATTGATTATAGACAGAGTCATCTTGAAGACATGGAGTATAGAAATATATCACCTTCACACCAGCAGGAAAGCAAAAGGATGCTAAATCTCCTAAGCGCATAGATAACTTCTTCCCAGGAGGGTACTTGAAAAGTATCTGGAGGTAATAAGAGGATACAAAGTTTTAATAAACATAAAAAGACCAGTAAAAGGATGCTAAAACCCCATGCATTTACTTACACAAATAATGCTTACCCTTTTCTATGTTATAAGCAAGCTTATTATATGACATTATAAACTTTACCAAGAACAATTGCAGAACCCTCCTTCCTTTAATAATTGCAACTATACTTACATGAGAAGCATCTTAGTTGAGAAATATTCAAAAACAGATGTTATCCCGAAACGAAGACCACATAAAATTCAAATAAGAAAGTGAGACGAATTTCCCTTCGTTCATATGCTACTCTTAATTGATAGACTATTCACAGAACACATGTAAAGCCAAAATGGCAAGCTGTAACTTAGCACACATGTGTATATCCTAAATTTAAAATGGTAAGGCATTATAAAAGGATAACTTGGAAAATAAACAACGCTTAGTGAGGCAGCAGACCTGGGGTTCCATTGTCACTTGTGGAGGTGATCGAAACTGCATGATTTTGAGATCCATCAGGTCTGTTTTGTCCACTTTGACCTCCCACTTCTTTCTTGTGGCAAATGCATCCTCTGCAGCCTCAAGATTAGCATTTGGATGGATACCCGCAATAAGGAAATGTTCAAAAAGTGAGGATGGGTCCTGGTATTTCGTAGTATCCTACACCCATCATGTTCACATAAGCTGTATGATGCACCAGAGGTGAAAATAATTGGGGGTAGTAGAAATGACAATCTTGTCCATTGAAGTGTACTTTTCTCACTTGAGTTGCAGAAACTAATAGACTACAAAGAACGCATTTTTTTTAAAACTATGGGAAAAAATTGCAAATAAAAAAATAGTTAACACGTGCAGATTGGAGAAATGTTCATCAATGATCTTTGTAGTTCACTCTACATAAACTCATGAGTCATGAAATGTGCCGAAAGGGAACCTGGGATACAACACATGCACTCAACAGATATACTTGGAAATAAGCCGATCAAAAGGAAGTTTCCTAGAATACCCTTGATTCAGAGTCCCAAGCAGACTATAGAAAAACTAAAGTTTATCCACCAAAAAAAAGATTCACGGAGCATCACAACATTCAACCTAGTACACTAAACATCATTTTCTAGTACTGCAACCAAGGGTGATTCCTAAGACACGTACCCATGGCAGTAGACACCTCCATTCACCTCAATAAGACATCCGTGTGACAATGTTCATTTCTTATCATTCTATATAATAATGGGAAAATGTACAAAAAGGTATCATATTTCACACAAACTGATAAGCATTTAACAATTTAAATCTAGCCAAGGATCAAATTTGTACATTTGTTAGTTTGCATTTTATAAACTACTAGGTAAGTGGGCAATTAAAGGCTTTTTCTCAATCTGCCAAGGGTAGAAAGAAAAAGGGTCCAGAAACAGGATGTTCTTCAGTCTTCACATGTTGAGTCTTGAAAAGTGATAATGATATTGATTATGGTAACTTAAGCTGAAAAACTCACATCAATCACCACCACAGACCATCTCTAATGAATGCTGATGTTACCTTAATATTGCTTAGCCTTTCTAGAGCAAAGAAAAGACATGGAATCAGCAGCAATACGTGTGCACAAAGTTCTACCATATTTCGCACCGTGGAATGGGACCTTATTAGTTGTACAACCAAAATCAAAGAATATTTGAATCTCATAAGAAGGGTTTGCAGAAGTTTGCAAGCCGTTTATAGTAGTTTTAAGGCCATGAAATACTTTAGAAAAATTAGTGTCGCTTGCAAAACAAAAGGTACCGCAGAAGCTTATGGTGTTTAGATGTTTGTAGGTGGGTAATGTGGCATTTAGACTCCTGACATGCAACCCTGATATAGCATGACTCTAGTTAAAAGCAAGTAATTATGACAATAAATATGATAAATGAAGTTACATATTACCGATGACTTTGAGTGACCCTGATACCACTGGCGTTTCTGATTAGCTAAGATCTCTGGATTAAAAAATGCTTGTTCCTGGCTACCACCCCAGTTCAAAGCCCTTTGCATATGAGTCTTCAATCTTTGAAAACCATTGGCTTGATTTTCAGTATTTAACGAAGTCACAATTTCACTTCTACAGCGTCTATGGCCAGTGCCTACAGTTGTCATTCTGGGAGCACCTGAAGATACACTATGTAATGCTTCGCCAATTACTCTATTTGTTACAGAAACATGATTCTTCAAGGTAAACAACTCTTTTGCAAATTACCATCTCTTTCCCTTCCACTTCACTAACCTAGAAGCATCTGATGATCTAACTATGCCGTCTATATACTTTTGAATGATGACTGATTAACATATTCCACTCTCTCTCTCTCTCTCTCTCTCTCTCTCTCTCTCTCTCTCTCTCTCTCTCTCTCTCTCTCTCTCTCTCTACAAAACCAATATATTAATTCTCTTAAACATGTTAAAACCTCAAGGATCATCAATCTTCTATCATATCAATCATTAAAAGCAAACATTTTCCATACTAATCCCAAATTAAAAGAACTTAATGCATTCATGTAAAGGAACAGAATGTCCTTGAATGATCCCTTTGATTCACGCAAACACCACAACTTAAACCCATCCAATAACTTGCATCTTGAGATACGTACTACCTCAGGTTGCAAAAATCCATAGAGAAGAACATGCTGAGGTAACTTCCACAAATCACAATCCTGGAATATACGCAATCAAATAACAAAAAGTCAAACACAGCTTATACGAGACGCATTTCACGCAAATCAATGTCTTGATTCGCCCAAAACCAATAAAAAAAACGCGAATGAATTCAAACGAAACATCATTTTAATTTTAAAAAAGTAAAACGTAAAAAGCAAATGCTTAATCTCATGTACCTGTATAGGATGAACATGAAGTGTGTTTTGTGGAGTTTTTCTTGTTGAAATTACTAGGGTTTTTTCGTTACGTTGGGAAATTTGGATCGATTCGCATGCAAATGGATTGATGATGATGAGGATGAAGAGGAAATGCGCCTTACGAAATTGGATGGTTGCAAGTTGTGATCAAATTCTATATATATATATATATATATATATATATATATATATATATATATATATATATATATATATATATATATATATATATATATATATATATATATATATATATATATATATATATATATATATATATATATATATATATATATACACACATTTATATATATTTGTAACGAAATTTCTTTATTTCTCGTCAAACGTTTATGCATGTAATGTGACTATTGTCAATCTATATTAATAAAAGAAAACTCTCAATGTCAAGTGTCACTCCTCTAAATTTTTGGTTTTCTCCTTTTTTTTTTTTTTTTTTTTTTTTTTTTTTTTTTTTTTTTTTTTTTTCTTCCATAATTAGATTTCTAATTAACTAATTTATTGTTTAAAAAATATGAAATCTAATTCAAATGCTTACACATTTTATTCATGTAATTAAAAAAAAAAAATACTTTAAACATTCTATTCTAATACTAATCTAAATTTACATTTAAGATAAAAAAAAGTTGATATTTTAATTAAATTATAATTAAAGGATATAAAACTATTATCTTACAAATATTATATCTTCTCGGTATAAAAAAATCAATTATAATCCATGAATTGTAATTTGAGAATTCATGTTTATTTATTTACACTATATTCAGCGGTTAAATTGTACATTAAATATAATTAAGGTTAGTGTTTATATTATTTTTTATAAACTGGATTTATATTACATATTTTGAGTTTTTCTTATTTAGACTAAAAATAATTGATCTTATTGTATTAATAATTAGACAATAATAGATTCTTCTGAAATTTATGTTTGGCCGAGTTTAATGTTTATACGTTTAAATTTAAATCAAGCACACATTTTCTTATTTTTTTTTATATAGAACTAATCTCACATGCGTATAAAAAAATAAAATTAAGTTTGTGTTAAAAGTTTATGAGAACTTTTTTTATGACATCCTACATTCATAGTATACAATATGGTATAGTTAAGGAGCATTATAAATGTTTAAGTTGAATTAAATTTTTGATAAACTAGATATATATTTACATAACATGCATATAACAATTGTGAATTTTTTTATAAGTTTATATTCACAAAAATTAATACAACATATTATTATAAAAAAAATAAAAGATAAATACAATTTATCAATTTTATAAAGATAAATATAATCTATTACTTTTAATCTATGATAAAAAGATAAGTACAATTATTATTTTTAAAAGATAAATAACTTTATTATTTTTAGTCTATAAATATTAATTTGTAATAAAATATATAAGTATTATATTACATACAAACTAAAATTTCAATTTATATCAAATAAAATATATTAAATTAAAAATAAACTTTAAAAATTATTAACGAATAATAATAGTATTCTTATATTATTTTAATATAATTAATAGTTATGTATTTTATTTTTTACTTATATTCATTTTATATAAATAAATTTTATTAAAATTATCCACGTATTACGTGGGTCAAAAACTAGTGTAATGTAATAAATTAACCATGTAACGGAAATTTCTCAAAATAACAAGCAACATTTTTTATAGCAATCTTATAAATTTTGTCTCAGAAATCAGCTCTTGGTTTACTTCCGGTTATAACAAACATTTAACCGGTAAACAACCGAATTTATTATTATTTTTTTTGTTTATTATGAAAAAAACCAACATGATTTCAAGTTTTTTGCATTTTCGTTGCCCCATGTTATTTTTTTCATAAAAGTCCTCAAATTTTTTATTTTTTTTTGGTTTAGTAAAATTTGGACAATAGACCCCGGTTATAATTAGTGAACCGGGGTTTTAAAACTAAAAAACCGGGTTCTAATGTCTAAATTTCATAAACCAAAAAGAAAAAATTAACTTGAGGACTTTTATGGAAAAAGAATAACATAGAGGGATGAAAACGCAAAAAACATGAAAACATGTTGGTTTTTTTCATAATAAAACCTTATTATTTCAAACAATATTAATATTAGATGATAAAAGATAAAACTGATTGTCACAATATAAAAAAATAAAAAGTCGGTTGTTATTTCAAATAACAAACTCTATGTATAACTCTTTTTACCAGTTAAATGCTATAATCGGGAATGAACAAAAAGTTTGTTCTTTTATTTGAGATAAAATTTGTGAGATTCCGAGGTGAGCAATTATATGGTTTTTAAAAAAAAAAATTATCAAAGTGTAAGACCTGGCAATTCGTGTATTCGTGTCGTTTTCACGTGTCAGACCCGAATTTGATACGACATGAATACACGAAGGGCAATAAGTTTTATCTCAAATTTTAAGATGTATTCGTGTCGTGTCGTGTCTCTCACAAACTCGTGTATTCGTGTCTCCAATTGCCAGGTCTAAGTGTATATTTGTGATATGTACTTTTTTATTTGCTTTATGTTAAATCGTAAAAATTTTGTTATACTTTATGTTATTTTTTATTAAATCTAAAAAATTTATCACAAAAATTTTAAATTATTACGTGAAAAGGCTAAATTTTATCAAGAAAAACCATTATATATCACGAATTTTTGATAATCTTTCAAAAATTATCACCAATGATACTTTTAAATAAATCATTCTAAAAATGGTTAACTTTATTATTATCTTTATTGTTTATGTCTTTTAACTAACTTTTTGGCTTTGTTTATAGGAAAAAAAAAAAAAAGAAGTTACAAGCTCTTTATTTCACATCACACAATACGTCTCACACTTTAAAATCTGTAAATATTAGTAAATAAGTAATTAATTATGTTTTTCTTATGATGTTGCATTTCATTACCAACAATTAATACGTGACTATCAAAATTTTAAAAAATCAAATCAAATTAAATCAAAATTGTATCTTATTAAGGATTGATTAAAAATAAAATTTAGTAAATAATTAATCAACATACGATCTCATCCAAAAATATTTTTAAGTGTAATTAAATATTATTATTTAACATGTTTTATAAAAAGTTATCAAACTTTTGTTTTTCTAATGTTTTAAGTATTAGGATCTTAAAATTATGTTTTTATAATTAGTTGTTATTTATAATTTTATGTTTATATATTTACACGTTTTAATTTCATGTTCATTTATATTTTATGCAAATGATTGATAATTAAAATATTTGTGTGGTATCTATTTATAAATATAAATTACAAAAAATAAGTAATTTTAATTGTCACCGTGTCGTGCTTTTACATAGAATTATAATAAACGAGTTTGTTTAACCCGGCACTACAGCGAGATCATAACTAAACAATAAACATTTTGTTATTTTAAAAATAGTTTAGACAAAAAAAATTATATTGGAATATAGATTCCAATAATGCGATCATAATGATATATTTGAATTTTTAAAAAATTATAATATCAAAGGTTATAAAAAAATAACAATTATATATCATGTATAAAATAAAAAATAGGTCAGGTACATGCATGTTTGCCTAATAAAATAGTTCCGACGGTAATAAACTTTTATTGAAATGTAAATAAAAATAAGGCGACCATAATGATATATTCGAATTTCTATAAAATATAACATATCTATTATAGAAAAACCAAAATGTCATATAGACTATATATAAAATGATAAAATATGTCATTTGATTATCTTTCAGAAATATGGATAAATATAATATGATCATAATAATATATTTTTATAACGAATCAAATGTGACAACAAATTAAAAAATAATGAAATTTTTTTTCCTAAATAGAGTTTTTGAGAAATAATGTCGAACCTGAGTAGGCTCATTTAGTTATCGATTTGATCTTTGTGAAATAAAAGCGATTTCAAATAGATTCTTGAAAAAAATTATAATGAAGCAAATGAGACAAATAAATAAAATCGAATAGAATATTTTTCTTCAATATAGTTTATGACAGCTTGTCGATTTGATCTTTGTAATATAAAATTGATTTCAAATAGATTCTTGAAAAGAAATTATAATGAAGCAAACGTGATAATAAATTAAAATTGAATTATTTTTCTTCAATATAGTTTTTGACAACATGTTTTCTATGTTTTCGTTTGTAATACGTCAATTTTTTATATTTAACAAAATAAAATAAGGTTGTCAAAAATAATAATAAAATAAAGAACTAAACAAAACAATTATAATATTCAAACATTGAAAGTTAATATTTAAAAGAAAAATATCAAAATAAGTATGCTCTACACATTAGTGGGTTGAAGTGTCATGACAACTTTATTATCACTAATAAAAAATGACAACACCAAGGTTCAAACACGGTACCAAGCATGGTTATTGAAATCGCGATTTAAATCGTAGGATCGTACGATCCTACAAGTAGATTTCGATCAGGATCGCTAATAGGATCGATTTTAGGTAGGATCGTTAGTAAGATCATACGAAAATCCGATCCTACATACGGTTTGTTTTCGTAAGCAAGATCGTAGAATCGTTAGTAACATCGTAAGATCGTACGACGTGTATTTCAAACTTTTTATGACTTGTGAATGGATATATGCAAATGACTTTCTTTAGTATTGTCTTTAAAGTTTGAATCCTCTATGAAAATGACAAGCTTTCTTTTGAACGAAGAATTACTTTCTTCATGTACATGTTTTTGGAATGAAATGATTTTCTTTTGTTTATGATACAATACTGTTATATATAATATTTAATTTCGGTAGGATCTTACGATCCCGATCCGATTCTAAGATCTCGATCTTGCAATGAAAAAAAAAACGATCATAGGTAAAATCTCGATCTTAACAACCTTGGTACCAAGCAACTAAGAATGAGAAGCATAAACCAACCGCTCCACTTCACTTTATGTAAATATTTTGAAAACTGGTTATTTATATATAAAACTTTAAGTTGTCAGGCACTGTTCATTAGTTTGAAAATAATAATATTGATAATAAGTGATAAGTAAAGTTACTTATTTCTTAACATTAATTCATATTGTCATCTTTTCGTAATTCTACAAAAGAGTTTAATATGAAAATAAACTAACATGTTTTCACGTTTTTTGTGTTTTCGTCGCTTCATGTTATTTTATTACATAAAAGCCTTCAAGTTAATTTTTCCTTTTTGGTTTAGTGACAAATGAATATTAGAACCCGGTTTTTCGGTCTCTAAAAACCCGGTTTAATAATTAAAACCGGGGTCTAATAGTCAAATTTCACAAAACTAAAAAAAAATATTGAGGGACGAAAACGCAAAAACCGTAAAAATATGTTGGTTTTTTTCGTAATAAACCGAAATATAAATTACTTTAGGTAACATTGAAAATGATTTTATATTGCGTGAAATTTTATAGTGTAAACAATTTTTATAATATATATGTTCATCTTTCCGTATTTATTTTGTCATTTTCCCACTAATTCTATAATTATAAATAGGGTTTATTATGAAAAAACACAAGATGAGTTTTTTGTGTTTTCGTCATTTCATGTTAGTTTTTTCCCTAAAAGTCCTCAACTTAATTTTTCTTTTTGGTACGTTTAGAGAAATTTAGACATTAGACCCCAGTTATAATTAGTGAATTACGATTTTACCAATCTATAGAAACACGTAACATTTACAACTGAAACATATTATTTTATATTTTGATAAGATAATACAACTGATGAAAAATGTGTATAGTCTGAATAAGGGTGCATGCTTCTATAATGTATATATATTAGATTAGAGACTATGTATAATTACGTTGTTGGTTAACTTCTTTTGACAAGTTGACTCCATATTATATCTATTTGGTATTAGTTTAGATGATATGAACATCATGACCATTTGATAATTAATCGTAAAAGTTTAGTGTTATAGTTGTCACAATTTTTGTGGACTCAGCTATATCTTATCTTTAAATATTTGAGTTTATAAAATGATTTAATTTTTAATTAATAATTGTAAATGCTAGAATTTGCAATTGTTAACATAAGAAGATGACATGTGACAAATATAATCACCTTTTTATAAGTATTTATTATTGATGGATTATTTAATATTTTAAACAATATGATTAATCCATATTAATCTAATCTGAATTTGAATCAAATATAAATCTTATTATTGCTTATTAATAAGATCTAATTTGATTTTTTAAAAATTATATGTATGAAAATTTAAATTTAAATTTAATCTTAAATATATATATATTATTTATTATGATTTTACCAATCTATAAAAACACGTTTCATTTACAATTGAAACATATTATTATATTTTGATAATATAATACAACTGATGAAAAATGTGTATAGTCTGAATAAGGGTACATGCTTCTGTAATGTATATTGGGTATAATTTTAGAAATAGGCTGAATTACATGGGTTTGAATTTATAAATTAGGCTAATGTTTGTTTAGTTTGTATTAATATTTGGGTTTGATTTTATTCATTAATATTTGTTAGTTACTCATGCGTAAAAAATATTAAAATAGTTTTATTAAATATATATTATAGGGGAGAATTTTATATATATGATTGTAAACTTTAAATATTACGCATATATTATTGTAAACTTTCTTATCACTCACACACACACACATACATACATACATACATACATATATATATGTGTGTGTGTGTGTGTATATATATATCCTTCTAAATCTTTAAATCTCACATGTATATCCAAATGACTATTTTAAATATAGTTACATCATTTAAAAAAATATAAAATATCGTTTCTTAATTAATTTATTGTTGAATTAAATTAGAAAATGATATTTTCTTTATTTTTTATTTTATTTTTGTTGGGATTTAAGATGGTGGTTTAAGCATTCAAAAAAAAATTTAATGATAAAATAAATTTGAAATAGTCATTTGGATATATACGTGAGATTTAAAATTTTAGAATGATATATATGTCATAAGAAATTTTAAAATGATATATGTATAATATTTAAAGTTTACAATGATATATATGAAATTCTTCCTAAAAAAATATTATACCAAATTTATAACATATACTTGTAATAATACAATAAACTGCATATTTAAATTCAAATGTGGGTTTTATAGCATTTATATTCGATTTGTTATGATTTAAATTATTTTTAATATGAATTAGTTATTGATTATATATATATATATATATATATATATATATATATATATATATATATATATATATATATATATATATATATATATATATATATATATATATATAGAATATGGTTCGAGAGAGTACCACCCTTATGCAGCGCACCAGAAGGTACCAGCTTTAAAATAACTTTTTTAAAATTTTTTTTTCATAAACATGTTTTAATTAACATTATGAAGAACATATATAAATTTCACATACATTCACATCTTCTAGCTCCTAAAAAATGATGTGAACACACACTTACATAATTTTGAATGTATGTGAACGTGCATTTATGTGGTGCGTGTTTTCATGCACTTAGAGTGCTCGGATTTGCGTGAAATTCACATATGATCTGTGTAATGTTAATTAGAACATGTTCATGAAAAAAAATTTCAAAAAAATTACTTTTAAGGGTGGTACCTTCTGGTGCGCTGCATTAGAGGTGGTACTCACTTGAACCTAAATCTATATATATATATATATATATATATATATATATATATATATATATATATATATATATATATATATATATATATATATATATGAAATGACCGTAGTAGGTAACGATAGGTGCAGGTTAGTTACTATTTTATTAATATTTATAAATGTATATTACGATTTTAGATTTATTTATTGTGTTAAAATAAAAATAATTATACTACAAATTTACATGTTGATTTGAGATCATTAATTTTTTTAATCAAATTGTAACAAATTTGTTGATAGTGGAAGAGTACCGGTGATCGAGATGTCGTCAACTCATCAAAAATAAACTCCAAATAACCTAAGTAGTTGGGGTAAGAGGGATCGTATCCACAAAGAACATGTGGTTATAGTTGCAGCGAAAACACAAATCTAAATACTTTACTTGATAAAAGATGAAACTTGACAATAAACATTTATAGAACAATGCAAACTTAAAGGAAACCAAAATGGAACACTATAACATCAAACACGTAGGTTGTGATTATATGAATGGATGGATTACTTTTGGGTTTTATCACATATTAAAAAGTAATTATATTCTATCTTTCATTAGGTTATACTCAAGATCACATAGACATGACGTATTCGCAATGTTATTAATGTATCTTGGGCACGAAGTATGTTTTCATCATCACTCGTCTTAACTCCTATTCTAGTATGAGCTCGACACGAACGATATGATTGCAATAATTCGTCTTACGATAATCAACAACAGCAGCATGAACACAAAAACACAATCATATGATTAACTGATGAAAACCATATGGAATGTATCAATGTTATATAACAAAACTACTTGATAAAATATAAAAACTTCACCGTGGATTATCCCCAAAGGTAACTGTGATGTGATTAGCCCTCCATAGCCTTCAAAGATTGCATCTTGATTGGTGAATAGATCTTCAAGGCGTTGGATCGCAGAATGATTGAAGCAGAATTGATCTTGGCAGAGATTCGGTGTTAATCGGAGTTCCGGCAAATGATGGAGGTGAAAGAGGGGCTTTGGATGTGTGTGAGATACCCCTTGGACGTTCTATGACATCCCTTTTTATAGATCTTTCAAAACCCTAACGGAATCAATTGATGTTTATCCACTCTTTTTGTAAAATTCCGTTCGAACAGACTGGTGGGGTTTTGAGCGGATTAGTCTGCTGAGGCTCTGACATTCTTCTGAAAACCTTATGATCTCGGACAGATTGATCGCCTTTTTGCAGATTGATCTGCTGCTTCTTTTCAAGCCTTTTCACTCCAATCAACACCAATCATGGTCATTTGTTTCCATCACCTGCTTCAAACAAAATACTTATGAAAATAGCTTCTTTTATACGAAAATGATGCATTTACATGTAAATTGACCATGAAAACCATTATGTAAAATGCATCGATCAACCGGTTGCACACTCAAAAATTCAACCGCTATACTACAAATTAAATTTTAAAAAATATTACATTTCAAAACAGAGTTATTGATGATGCGACCCATTGTCTGTGCTACCCTTTCCTAAGTCATAGATTCATCCATGTGCCTTCTATCCATGGTTAACATACTAAAATTTTCTTTAAGCACTCAATAAAAATAGATATTACAAAACCTAAAAAAAATTCACATAACCTTGAGTCCTTATATCATTGCTTGAATATCTTTGTTATTAAACCAATTAATTATCATTTCAAGTATCCAAGATACTTCAAAACCTCTATAAACATCACAATTCCAACAAATGTCTTGTCCAGTTGAACCACCCAAACGAAACTAACATGAAGCATAATCATTTGAACGATAATCGCCATCAACATGTTCCAAGAATGACAAACAATCACATTTGACCTCTTCTCTGGAATCATCCCTGTAGTTATCTGTATTTATCTAACAAAACAAGTGTCATAACATTCTTACCTGCTCATTTTCACTACACACATAACATTATTTCGAACTTCCACGGGCTTATAAGGATCATCATCCAGAACCACACAATCATCATATGAGTCAACTAACGAAGACTTTAATTTCGATTTCTTAATTAGAGAAACCTCACTCACCAACACCACTTCATCAGAATCATCATCATAGTTCTCTTCCTTGTTTACCTCTTCAAGAGGCTTTGATAAACAATCTTGATTGTTACCATTGTCTGCAATTCCTCTTCCATCATGATCATTCAAATCAACATCTTCATCAGAGTTTATTTCTAGCACCACTGTGTTCTAATCCATTGCAACATTTTCACTTAAAACTCAAAGTAAATTCTCTTTAACAACTTGAAATTAGAGCAAACACATAAAAAGGAGCGATTATTTGAGAAGGTTTCGATGGTTTCAGTTTATATCGATAAGAAAAAGGAATTCTTTAAAGAATTTTAAGAGCGTAAAGGATAGAATAAAGTCCCAAAATTGAAGAAAGAACCCTAGCTAGTGGTGAACTTTTGTACCACTGTATGTCAGTATTGTATACATTGGCTTTTCTGCTTACCGAGTCGTTAACTTGTGAGTCGTGACACTGGGTTTGCGGAAGGGTTTAATTTTCACACGTTTAGCAGGTTAGGGATATAATGGTCATTTACTAATTAAAAATCATTGGGCTGATAAACAATGTACGGGCTCATACAATATATATAATAATGTCCAACTCAAAATATTTTTGATTTAAATGTTTATCAACCAACATATTTTATAATGACCTACCAATTTTTAAATTTGTTTCATTTAGCCATTAAATTATTTTTGTCTCGATTTAACATTAATTTTTAGTTTAACTAGTCAAAATGACCCGTGCGATGCACCGGATGTTTATTTTATTTTTTGATTTAAATTTTGGGTCATTATTAAAGATTTGTATTGTTTGGATCACTATATAAAATTTAGATTGACAACATACAATACTTAGCCATAACTTTTTAGAAATTGTAATTTTATACATTGAAAATGCACACTTTTAATTCAAAAAAATGAAGGTCATTGGTTTACGTTTTTTAGTATTCAATTTATTTAAGTTTCATAACTTTATATCTTAAAATTTTTTAAAGTGTATATATATATATACACACATATATATATATATATATATATATATATATATATATATATATATTATTTGTTTTAAGTTGAAATTAGAGAAATAAACTTAAAACTGTTTTCTTGTATTTGTTAATGTTAATGATCAATATATATTAAATTGAAAACAAAAATAATTTAATTTAAATCTTTAACATAGTAAAGTTTGGTTAAATTATTAAAACTTTGATATTTATATGAAAAATATAGTTTTTTTCTAAAAAAAAAGACTACCATGAACTTTTAAAGGTTGACTTTTAGAGATAAAAACATATTAATATTTTGGTGAAATAATTTTTTATTAATAATTGTCAAATAAATAAACTTAAGACTAATTTTATATCAGATAATAATATGATAATTAGATATATATTTTTCAATAAGTAACAATCAAGAGAGTCATTTAATCTTTATTATATATAAAATATACGAACTACATTTATTATTTTATTTGGAATTATATATTAAATAAATTTTCAATACCTGATTGTCAAGGTTTTTGAATAAATCAAATTTGTTTATAACTATGGCACCAAATTTAAGCACTTGTTACTAAAATGATGTTTAAGAAAATATGTTTGTCTTGACGATTGAAATAAAAACAACCATAACTCAAATATTAATTATCTAAAACAATTACAAAAGCACAATATCGTAAAAAATTTTATTTTAAAAATAATAATATATATTTATCTTTTTAGGTTGAACGTGGTGACGCTGTGTGGCGTTTTGTGTTCTCCTTTATTATGTATATAGATATAGATATAGATTAAATAAAAATTAAGCAACTGTGATTTCTTCTATTATCTATTAAAAACAACTTAAGTTGGATCACGTAAAAAGAAAATGAAAACTACTATTATTTATTAGAAAATTAAAATAAAATCAGGTAATTAATACTCTTATCATTTGAAGTAAGTGTGAATTATATAGTATTTTTATTTATATAGAAGTAAACAATTTATTATAACAACCCGTTACGAAATAAAACTTGAATCTGACTTTTAAATAAAATAAAAATCAATTGTATTTTTATAAGTCTAATTTGTTTTGTTATGATGATTTTTTAAGATAATTAATTAAAAATTACATAAATCAATATATGTATTATTTTTTAAAAAAAATTATGTAACTCAGATAAATCATTATAACTACTATATATAAAAAATAAAAATTGAATATATGCGATCATTGTTGTTATTTATTAGATGAACTATCTATTTTAACTATTTAACACAAATTAACTAAATGTTACTATTATTTATTAAAGAAATATTAAAATGAAATCAAGTACAACAACTATATTTAATATTTTGAACATTTAATTATGAAATTGAAGAATTTCAAAACATTTAACCATTCTACATGATAAATAGAATTGCCTAAAAACTTAAGTTACCAAATTAATATGATAAATGGTAATCTAAAATTAAAATTTTAAAATATTATTCAAGTGCTCAAAGTAACTAATTAATAAATGTAAATGTTTATTTTTTATAATAATAATAATGATATTATTATTATTATTATTATTATTATTATTATTATTATTATTATTATTATTAATGAAGTGATTTAAGTAATATAAAATAAATCAATCAATCTTAAAGTTATATTATTTATAAGTGAACAAATACCATCATTTATTAGTGATCTTAATTCGATTTAATTTTGTATTAGTAATAATTAATCATGTTAAATAAATGAGGGATGAACTAATGACATCCAAATAAGAAATTAAAGAGTTACAAATTAAGTATTAATAATTCATAATATTTATTATCATCAATTAAATAAGAATAACTTTGCATTATAAAGTTTACATAATGCATTAAAACTTAAAATTCATGATTACAATGCATACTTATATAATATATTTTCATAAAAATTAAATACATATGTTAGTATTATTGATTTTTTAATTGTTGTTTTTTAAAATAATCATAAATAGTTAATATAATTTTAATATCTATTATTTTATTAACTCTATTTTTATCAAATTTTAGAAAAAAATAATAACCTATTTGGTAATTTAAATAGAAAGTTTCATCTAAAATTTTTATAGTTCAATTTTTAAAAATAATTGTAAAAATTTAAAAATTTCAAAATTTGAGCAATGATTTAATTATATTTTTTTTTGTCTAATCTATATATTATACTAATTGAGAACAATTCTTGTCACGTGTCAACGTTCTAATACTCTATTTTTTCATTTTCCCGCTCTTTTTCCAAAAATAAAAATTAACATTAATTTAAGTAACATTCTTATCATTTAATTGATTTAATTTAAACTTTATTGTTGAAACTTATTATTTTTGTTACCTAAAATCATTCAAACTACAATTAATATTCATTAAAAGTTTTAAAGATTAACAAGCTAAATTTTTTTTTAAAAAATCAATAAAACAATAAAACTTCATGTTTAAATTAGTTACAATTGTGTATAACATGAAAACATGTTGGCTTTTTCATAACAAACCCTTATTATTCAAAATAATAGCTTACTAATAATTAAAAACATATATATTTCTTCAAATTTATAACATGTATATTAAGAATTCGTATTTATTTTTTATTGACCCAATAATTGATATCTTAAAACATGTTTTCTATCATTAATATTTATTTATTAATATAGCATAATAAAATTTATTTTTTAGTTAAATCATAATTAGTATAAAATGTTGACAAATTAGATACAGTTTTTCATTCTTTATATATTTTATATGTTTTCATTCATAAAAATTACACAAAATTATTGATTTTTAAAATTTAAACTAAGCGTTATATGTTTCAGTTATTATTGTTTTTTAAAATCTACTTTTATTCTTTTAAACTTTTCATTATCATTACTTATTAGTACCAACTATAATCAATTTTAAATTTCTTTATTTATCATTTATAAAAAAAACATGAATAAAAGTTTTCTATAGCTATAAGGGCATGATTTTAAGCTATAGGGGCGTGATTTTAAACTATATATCATTATATATACATTTAAATATGAAATACAAGAAAATGATAACTTTTTTATAAATAGTACATTTAATAATCTAATATATAAAAAATTTAAAAAAATATTGTTTTAAAATTAACATTATCAGAAATATTATAAAATTTTATTACGTTTTTATAATATGATGAAAGTTTTAAACATGTTTTTACTTTAGATATTTGTTTATTTCATTAGAATGTTATAAACAAATATATTTATTAATAAAGTTTATGTTATTTAAACTACGTAACCTTTAGTTATGTGATAATTTTATGTAACCATCAATCAATTTTAAAATCTAACTTGTAATAAAATATATAAGTATTATTGTATATGAACTAAATTCTCATTTTGTATCGACTAAAATATATTAGATTAAAAATAAAAAATTTTAAAAAACCATAAAAAAAAACAACTACTATTTATATCAATCTATCATTTATAAAGTTAAAAAGTAATAGTTATGATAAATAATAATATTGTAACATCCCATTTTCGAGATAATTGCATGTAATTATTTTAGTGGACGTTTAAATAATTATTATTGCGTGGGTCCAATGAGAACCCGATTAGTGGATATATACGTGTCGGGTTTGCGAGTTACGTGTCTCCGGGTTATAAATTAGTGGATTAATTATATAATTGAGTTCGTGGATTTAATTGGGTTAAGTGGATACTAAATGTGAAAATTGAGTATCGGGTTCGGGTTAATGGGTTGGAACCCGCCGAAAATAGAGAAAACAAATACGTGCGTTCTTTCTTCCCTTTCTTCATTTTGGGAGTCCAAAAGTGTGTGTTACGTGTGTGTTTGGGATCATTTCAGCAGCAAGAGCTTGGTAAATTCAAGAAGTGTGTTCTTCATCTTCTTCCTTTGAATTAGAGCTTGAAGAGGTAAGGTTTCATGAATTTTGATTGTCAAGTCGTATGTGTGATATGTATGTGATGTTAGGGTGGGTTCTGGAAGTTGTGAGTTCGTTATATGTTTGTATGATGTAAATTTCGGAGGCTGGAATCGAGATTTGGGGGTTAAAGGCCCTGGAACTGCCATGGAAATCGAGCAAGGAAGAAGACGAGCAGACGCCGCAGCGCGGCCGAGACGATAGGGCGGCGCGACCGCGATCGCGGCGCGGCCGAGATTCCTGGAGCGCGGGCGTGTTCGAGGGGCAAGGGGGGGGGATTTGGTTTTGCATGCTTAGGGGTGATTGGGCTTGGTTCGGGGTTCCGTTGGGGTTTATTTGGGAATTATTCGGGTCGGGTTCCGTTTGAGATGTTGAGTCGTATTTCGTTGGGTTTCCTGGATATTGTTGATATTGTTTTTGGGTCGGGTTTTCATCGGGATTTTGGGGTTCGGTTAGAGATTGTGGTCAAGATTTCGGTCGGGTTTTGGGATTCTGTTGAGAGTGTTTCGAGTCCGAGCTAATTGAGTTCATTATGATTTGGTTATATGTGACAGTTAAAATAGGGATTAATAATCAAGATCTGTGTGATTTCAGGGACGAGTCAGCGAGCCGAGCCGAGTCAGAAATTCCGAGATTAGTGGATTGACCAGGTGAGTACCCGAGTCCTTTTTAAACCCGGGATCATTTTTGCGAGTCGTAGCTGTTAGTGTATGTGTATATTGTGCAATGTGTGTGAGACAGGGACGCGAGCCACAGGTATGATTCTATTCTTACATATGTGATATATGTGCATGAGATGAGATCCAGTCCGGGGTCCGTGATGAGTTCCATACGGACGGTGATTCGCGATGGGTTATCGCGCGGGTTGACTGTCCCTAACAGTCCTTGGGGCGTGTATACACGGCAGGGCCTGTAGCCGGTTCGCGCCCGTGCTACAGGGTTGTGGCTAACCACCGCGGCCGCGGTCGTTAGCTGGGGAAGGGTCCCCCTTTAAGTGATTCTGTGCAGGGCTTGGGATCTCATGCTTTGTGTTCATACCTGTATTGAGATGTTGATTGGCAGGGACAGAGATTGAGCTTGTGTTGTGTGTATGTGCTACGTGTATGCATGTTATGTGTTACTGTGCAGAGTCTAACCCTCGAGTACTCACGAGCTTTCGAGCTTACGTATTCGAGTCTTCCATGTTCAGGGCATCAGTGACAGGATTTCAGCGAAGGGTTCAGTAGCTGAGCTTGTTGACCTGGGATCGAGAGTTATAGGGAAGGCGTGTGCTAGTCTTGTGTAGTGATCTGTTCAGTACTGATTATGTTAGCACCTTTTGGGTTATGTAAAATTATCGAATTATGTGTTAATGATGTTTAATAAAAGTTTTAAATTGTCAGAGATTTCAGTTATCCTGTGACATGTGCATAATTGAGCTATTGCGATATTGCCACCTGTGTATTGAATTGACGTGGCATTTCCGGGTTAAGGGAGGGTGTTACAGCATGGTATCAGAGCTTGTGGTTTGAAGTCTGAGTATCATTAGTGGATGCTTAACTTAAACCTTGTTCTGGTCCGTGGGGGATCTATTGCGATTGATTTTGGTGGAATTAACTAACCTGGCTTAGTGTGTGACGCCGGGTGATTTATTAGTGGTTCTCAATTGTTTCGTTTTGTGCAGATAGTTATGGCAGATCAGGGCGAGGGACCCGGCGCGGGCAAGCCGGAAGGAGACGAGTTCATTCGTAAGTCAGAGCTTCTGGGGGTATTGACTGAGTTTTACAGGCAACAGAGAGAGCAAGAGCGGGAACAGGATCAGGGTATGGGACCACGTGCTGGGGGTGGTCAGGATACGGGCACGGGTGCTTCTTCATCTATATCGCGGCGAGGGGGTTCGTTTAAGGATTTCATGACTGGGAATCCGCCAGAGTTTAGAGGTGGGGGTGAGCCAGGGATGGCTATGGCATGGGAGCGCGAGGTAGAGGCTGCCTTTCGAGTTGCGCATGTGGAGCCGAGAGATATGGTTGGATATGCGGCTTATCTGTTGAGGGGAGGGGCATTGCAGTGGTGGAAATCTATCGAGTCGGCTATGACATCTTCTGCAGCTTTTGCGATGACGTGGGATCAGTTTAGAGCTGTGTTCGAGCTGCAGTATATTCCTAGAGACGAGAGGCGGGAGATGGAGCGGCGATTCCTGCATCTGCAGCAGGGTGAGATGACAGTGCAGCAGTACGTGGATCAATTTAACGAGTATTCGCAGTTTGCTACCCATCACATCGCCACCGAGCAGCGAAAGGCCGATGCGTTCATTGATGGACTGCGAGCCGATATCAGGGAGTTTGTCGGGATGCATGAGACGCCTACCTTCGCTAGAGCGTTAGAGATGGCCCGCATCAGAGAGCGGGAGATAGCCAAGCAAAGAGAGGACCCATTCTTTCAGCGCAGGCGTGCAAGGACTCCCGAGCAGTCCTCGAGAGATCGGAGGTATTCCAGAGACGAATCCAGGGAGCGGCGTTCGGGCCAGAGTTCGAGAGACAGGCGAGATCGGGATAGAGACAGAGACAGGGATAGGGAGCGGAGGTCGAGTGGACCAGGGCGGAGCCAGCGATCAGATAGTCAGAGTCAGAGGCAGAGTTCGAGATATACAGGGCAGAGTCAGAGCAGTGTAGGGCAGAGGCCTCGAGATGGGGGCGATAGGGGAGGCAGTTCGGTTGGAGATCGGGAGTGCCCGAGATGCCACCGACGCCATAGTGGGCCGTGCGTGCCCAGGTGCTATCGATGCGGTCAGCGTGGGCATGCTGCCGCCACGTGTACAGTCCCAGAGCCGTTGTGCTTCCGTTGTGGGAGACCGGGGCACAGAGTACGAGATTGTCCAGAGATGGGGCCAGCGATACAGGGTACGAGTTCCAGTGGGGCTAGAGCTGAGCCGTCGTCATCCGGTCGTCATGATTCTCGGGCGCGGGGTCGGGTGTTTCAGGCGACCGCAGAGGAAGCTCGAGATGCTGCTGATGTGATATCGGGTATGTCTTTCTGAGCTTGCTTAGAGCGTGTGTCAGTTGTGGGGCGGGCTATTGGGCTATGTCTGTGATAAGTATATGTGTTCTGTTGCGTGTGATTGCCTTGTTGTGTTTGTGATTATGTGGCTCAGTGACAGAGGTGTGGGATGATTGTGTATGGGTTATATGTGATTGTTATATCTGGGTATGTGTGTGGGAGTGGGATATATTGTGGTAAGATGGGTAATCGGATTTCTGGGATTGGGCATTGTGCTATGTTAGTGGATTAATCTTGCTGAGTTGTGCGAGTTATATGAGTAATCTTTGCGAATATGTTTGTGATATACTACTGGATTGATCAATTCTGATAGTGGGTTATCATTTTAATAGTGGATTTAAATTCTTGTGTGTGCTATCCTTATCCGTGATATTGTGCTTTGCGAGATGCGTTTATCTGGGTGGTGAAAAGAGTTGAGAATTTTGTTGTGATAGTGGATTAATCTATTGCGAGTGGATTTAATCCCTTTATGAGTTTAACCATGTTTTTGGGCCTGCGTTAGTGATGTGATGGAGATATCGTTATGTGTTGTGTTAGTGGACGATCTGTATAGAGTTATATGAGTATGTGATGAGAAAGTGCGAAGACTGATGGATTGAGATCATGTGTGGATTTAGTGGCTTATGAGGTGACGCCACGTGAAGACTCTGTGAATAGAGGATCTATCAGTTGCCGATATGTGAATTAGAGGATTTAATTGAGCTATTAGCGGATTGACTAACTATGAAGGGAAGAGGTGTATTAGCGATGATTGTGACATTCAGAGTTCAAATGCGAATTTATCAAGAGAGTTGATAATTATATCGAGAGTGTGAGTCAACGTTTCGGGGATTTAACTTAGAGATGTATAATTGCGAATGAGTTTGCGATAGATTCCGGGGACGGAATCTTTTTAAGAGGGGAGGATTTGTAACATCCCATTTTCGAGATAATTGCGTGTAATTATTTTAGTGGACGTTTAAATATTTATTATTGCGTGGGTCCAATGAGAACCCGATTAGTGGATATATACGTGTCGGGTTTGCGAGTTACGTGTCTCCGGGTTATAAATTAGTGGATTAATTATATAATTGAGTTCGTGGATTTAATTGGGTTAAGTGGATACTAAATGTGAAAATTGAGTATCGGGTTCGGGTTAATGGGTTGGAACCCGCCGAAAATAGAGAAAACAAATACGTGCGTTCTTTCTTCCCTTTCTTCATTTTGGGAGTCCAAAAGTGTGTGTTACGTGTGTGTTTGGGATCATTTCAGCAGCAAGAGCTTGGTAAATTCAAGAAGTGTGTTCTTCATCTTCTTCCTTTGAATTAGAGCTTGAAGAGGTAAGGTTTCATGAATTTTGATTGTCAAGTCGTATGTGTGATATGTATGTGATGTTAGGGTGGGTTCTGGAAGTTGTGAGTTCGTTATATGTTTGTATGATGTAAATTTCGGAGGCTGGAATCGAGATTTGGGGGTTAAAGGCCCTGGAACTGCCATGGAAATCGAGCAAGGAAGAAGACGAGCAGACGCCGCAGCGCGGCCGAGACGATAGGGCGGCGCGACCGCGATCGCGGCGCGGCCGAGATTCCTGGAGCGCGGGCGTGTTCGAGGGGCAAGGGGGGGGGATTCGGTTTTGCATGCTTAGGGGTGATTGGGCTTGGTTCGGGGTTCCGTTGGGGTTTATTTGGGAATTATTCGGGTCGGGTTCCGTTTGAGATGTTGAGTCGTATTTCGTTGGGTTTCCTGGATATTGTTGATATTGTTTTTGGGTCGGGTTTTCATCGGGATTTTGGGGTTCGGTTAGAGATTGTGGTCAAGATTTCGGTCGGGTTTTGGGATTCTGTTGAGAGTGTTTCGAGTCCGAGCTAATTGAGTTCATTATGATTTGGTTATATGTGACAGTTAAAATAGGGATTAATAATCAAGATCTGTGTGATTTCAGGGACGAGTCAGCGAGCCGAGCCGAGTCAGAAATTCCGAGATTAGTGGATTGACCAGGTGAGTACCCGAGTCCTTTTTAAACCCGGGATCATTTTTGCGAGTCGTAGCTGTGTAGCTGTTAGTGTATGTGTATATTGTGCAATGTGTGTGAGACAGGGACGCGAGCCACAGGTATGATTCTATTCTTACATATGTGATATATGTGCATGAGATGAGATCCAGTCCAGGGTCCGTGATGAGTTCCATACGGACGGTGATTCGCGATGGGTTATCGCGCGGGTTGACTGTCCCTAACAGTCCTTGGGGCGTGTATACACGGCAGGGCCTGTAGCCGGTTCGCGCCCGTGCTACAGGGTTGTGGCTAACCACCGCGGCCGCGGTCGTTAGCTGGGGAAGGGTCCCCCTTTTAGTGATTCTGTGCAGGGCTTGGGATCTCATGCTTTGTGTTCATACCTGTATTGAGATGTTGATTGGCAGGGACAGAGATTGAGCTTGTGTTGTGTGTATGTGCTACGTGTATGCATGTTATGTGTTACTGTGCAGAGTCTAACCCTCGAGTACTCACGAGCTTTCGAGCTTACGTATTCGAGTCTTCCATGTTCAGGGCATCAGTGACAGGATTTCAGCGAAGGGTTCAGTAGCTGAGCTTGTTGACCTGGGATCGAGAGTTATAGGGAAGGCGTGTGCTAGTCTTGTGTAGTGATCTGTTCAGTACTGATTATGTTAGCACCTTTTGGGTTATGTAAAATTATCGAATTATGTGTTAATGATGTTTAATAAAAGTTTTAAATTGTCAGAGATTTCAGTTATCCTGTGACATGTGCATAATTGAGCTATTGCGATATTGCCACCTGTGTATTGAATTGACGTGGCTTTTCTGGGTTAAGGGAGGGTGTTACAAATATTATTCTTATATTAATTTAAATAATTAATAGTGATGTGTTTGTATTTTACTTATATATATTTATTAAAATATCCACGTAATACGTGGGTCATAAACTAGTTACAATATAAAAAAACAAGGCTAGGTACTTCATATTGTTTCTTTTTACCATGATGAAATCACAACCAAATAACGAAACTATATACTACACTAAATGAAATATACCAATTAAAAAAAATCAAATTACTAATTCAATAAACATAAAAACTTTAAGTAAAATATATAGTGCATTGTTAATATTAAGGGAATACAAAAGGCTTAGAAAATGTAAAAACATAGTTGAAAATATTCTCATTAAATTAACTTTAATATTAGTATTCACAATATCAAATTGTATAATGATGGTTAAATTAAAAAAATTATAATTTTTATTAGACCGTATGGTATTCAATAATATTTCTGGATCAATTTTTATTGAAAATTTTTCAATAATGAATTGAGATAAAAAATAAAATATTGTAAAACTTTTATTGTTGAAAATATTATCAATATAATATTCATAGAAGAATTCAAATATATATAAACAAAAATTACTTGTTAATATATTTTAAAAAATTATTATTGTTTAACTATACAGTTGAAAGTATGGATGACATTGACATATACATGTTGGTGAATATAACATTGACATATATATTTTTTAGCAACGAATCTTTAGGATATTTAACAAATCAATATAGAGCATATCAATCACCTACATTAACATAAACAATTTATTAATAAAAACATATAATTCGAAATAATTTAAAGATAAATATATCATTAAATGTAAAAAGAATTATCAATGTTTGGATTGAAGAACACACAAATTTTTTTCTAGAAAATCGATTTGTCGAGAACTCCTTTGCATGGATGGTCCCTTCAAAAATGTTTATAATTATCACTGTCAAATATAAGAAATCACAAAATTAAAACAATAATCGGTTTCACAAAATAGAATAAACATATATACCTGTGTTAGAGATGAAGAACGAACTTGATATTTAAAAAATAAAAGAAGAATAACTCAAGAAGAAAACTAACCGGTGAAATTCTAGGAGAAGAAATGAAAACGTTTTAGGTTGACAAACGATTTATTTGCAACCCATACTATTTAAAACTTTTGATGATCATTCATTTTCTTTGTAATCTATGGATGAATAATGAAATAACAATTAATTATGAATAACCAAGGGTCATGAAACGGTAATGACATTAAACAAAAAAACAAAATTTTAAATGAGACACACTTTTTAAATATAATAGAAAATTTTAAAACATTAACACAACTATTCATACGTGGGACTCAAATTAGGTTTTAAATGTAAAAGAAAATTATGTGATATTTTTAACAGATACATATTTTTTTGGTTAAAACAAGTGCTTATTTTCATTAAATAAACCATATATTATTTATGAAATAAACTAATTTATACAAAAATAAAATTATATAAATGCATTTAATAAATCTAGAGATTTATATTATTTATGAAATGAATTAAATTATACAAAAACAAAATTGATTACCTACATTTATTATGATAAATATAATATTATTATTTGGAAAACGATTTAATTTGAACAATATATCTAGAGGTTTTTATTATTTATGAAATGAATTAATTTATAGAAAAATAAAATTGATTACCAACATTTATTAGGGTTAGGACTCAACTTTTATAGTATATAAGATGTTCTACTTTAGAGAAATGAATAAAACTAATGGTTAAATTACTACAAAATATGATAGTTTAATGGTTAAATCAGAACAATTTTAATTGGTTAATTCGGTAAAAAAAATGTTTAGTGACTAAATATGTAAAAAAATAGGCTAGTGGCTAAATCGTAACAAAGAATAGTTTAGTGGATAAATCGAAAAAAATATAAAAGTTAAATGTTCAAAATGATAATTAACCCTATTTTATGTTATCTAGTTGTATAATTAACCCTATTTCACAATTTTCATGATTTTTTTCGATTTATCTACTAAACTATTTTTTGTTACGATTTAGCTACTAGCCTATTTTTTTATACATATTTATTTATTTACCGATTTAACTAATGAAAAATTGTTCCGATTTAACCATTAAACTATAATATTTTGTACTAATTTAACCATTAGTTTTATTCATTTTCTTTAAAGTAAAACATTAAACTAAAATTTAATGGTTAAATCAAGACAAAAAATAATTTAATATCTAAAGAAAATAAATTTAAAAATTTGGATGGTCAATATAAAATATATTGGTTGATAAACAATTAAATCAAAAATATTTTGAGTTGGACCTTATTATATTTATATTGTATGAGCCGTACATTGTTCATCAGCGTAACGATTTTTAATCAAGTAAATGACCATTTTATCCCTAACCCGCTAACCGTGTTAAAGTTTAATGGTGCTACTTCATGCACCATACTCTATAACAATTAATCTTTAGGTCAATTAATCTACACAATTTTCAATGAAAAGGAGAAACCATACACCCAATCATAAACAATAATTTAGTCAAATTATATTTTTTTTAGTCAAATTATATGTTAAAATTATAGGATATCGTGCATTAGAAATAGGGATGGCAAAAAAAAAAAGTTGAACCCGACGGGGAAAACCGAAAAACGATCTGAACGGGGCGGGTTTTCCCGAACCCGATTAAGTTAAACGGGTACCCGCCCCGTATACCCGATTACATAACCCGTTTAAATCCCCGAATACCGGATTACTTTTAATAGCAACATGCTAGTTATATTGTATGTGTGTATATATATATATATATATATATATATATATATATTATAAAAGATGCATATTTTTATCTATTTTATATATTATACATAAAAATTATTATGTATAATTTTAAAAACTTATTTATTTACATATAATTTAATGAAATAATATTTTTTTCGTTATCATTTGATAGTAATACAAATTTAAAATTTAATATTAGTATTGTAATTTTAACATACATTGACGTTTTTAGCTTAAATTATGAACCATGTGATTAAATTTCATATTATTGATTTATAAATGGGTAATCTGATTCCCCACGGGTTTTTCCGCGTATCCGATGGGATCCCCGTTTAGTACCCACAGTTTTTTTAAACGGAGATGGTATTTTCATTCCGGTTTCGAACCTGCCCGTTGACATCCTGATCAAAAACTAAGATACATTGCATAAAGACATTTCCAAAGTTAAACCCTTTCGCAAACCCAGTGTCACGACTCACGAGTTAACGACTCGGTGAGCACAAAAGCCAATGTATACATTACTGACATACAGTGGTACACAAAAGTTCACCACTAGCTAGGGTTTTTTCTTCAATTTGGGACTTTATTCTATCCTTTACGGTCTTAAATTTTTTTTAAAGAATTCCTTTTTCTTATCGATTTGAGTTCAAACCGTCGAAACCTTCTCAAATAATCGCTCCTTTTTGTGTGTTTGCTCTAATTTCAAGTTGTTAAAGAGAATTTTCTTTGAGTTTTTAATGAAAAGTTGCGATGGATCAGAACACCGTGGTGCTGGAAATAAGCTCCGATGAAGATGTTGATTGGAATGATCATGATGGAAGAGGAATTGCAGACGGTGGTGACGATCAGGATTGGTTATCAAAGCTTCTTGAGGAGGTAAATAAGGAAGAGAATTGCGGTGATGATTCCGATGACGTGGTGTTGGTGAATGAGGTTTCTCCGTTGAAGAAATCGAAATTGAAGTCTTCGTTAGTTGACTTGGATGATGATTGTGTGGTTCTTGATGATGACCCTGATAAGCCGGTGGAAATTCGGAATGATAATCCGACTAACGACGATGATGATTCCGATGATATATGTGTTGTTAGTGAAAAAGGACAGGTTAGAATTTTACCTTTTGGATAGTTTTGAAATCACTTGTTTTGTTAGATGATGAAATGGAAATTTGCATGCGCCATTATTTGCTTGTTATGCCTTGTGACTTAGTAGCAGGAAAAAAAGCTGATTGTTAACATCAATATCAAAATACTTAACTATTAATTTTCAAATTCATCATAATCACTTTGAAAATGCATAATTAAACTAGTCGAGGAACCGGAAATATGTAGCCATTGACTATTAGCTCGTATACATAGGATAGTTTGTTCTGTTGTTGTTTGTATGCTAGAGGAACATGATATGGTACATAATTTTACTGCGAGAACTGGAATGAATCTATGTAGGGAATGAACAAGAAATTGAAGAAGCAAGATTACAAAAATTTTGTTCTTGATTGTAGGAGCATATAGTCCCTTTTAGTAGCCCTTTTGATGAATGAGAGAAGTTTATGAATCTGATCTTTAACTTTATGTTTATGCCTTATAGGGAGTTTTGGGTGCTTAATTTCTTTTAGTAGCTTTCATTGTGATCAAAATCTTGCAATTCAAATGAAGTCTTTTGTTTGTGGTAGGCGGTAGGCCGTGTTTTAAAAAGCGCGCCTCAGGCTCAGTGAGGCGCGAGGTTCATTGAGGCTCAAATCTTGCGCAACACAGCTGTTGCGACTGCCTCCTTGTCGTTTCATTAAATTTGGCCTCAGACAAGAAGAAAATGAGTCACTCCTTGATTAATTGCTTAAGTAATTCAAATTTGTAATGAAGATTGCGTATATTTTCTATATTTTGGTATTCTAGATCTTGGTATTTTACATTTTCAGTTGTTAAAATAGTATTAAAGTGTTATTATATACGAATTATGATACCAAAACAAGTGCGCCTCGGGCTCCAGAACCCTTTTCGCAATGGTGCGCCTCATGCTTTTTAAAACCAAGGTGGTAGGGTTGAGGGTTTCTTTTGTCATACAATGATTCAACATATATTGAGATGAAATACCAAATCATTCCATGTTTGGTAGAAAGATTATGTTTTTTTTTTCTCTTTTTCCTGAAACATGAGCTATAGGTGGAAAATGGAGCGGGGGATAACATGTCAAAATAGGTTTGAGTCAAAACAGGTAAAGCTGTAAAAGTTTAGGTCAACCTACCAACACCTTTTTTGTTCTTTTAAAATCTAAAATAAACTTAAATAAAGAATGATCCAATTTATGTTAATAAAATTACATAGGTCTTAAACACTTGATTATGCCATAGACAACTTGTAACCCATTTGACCTGTTTCTGTTTTATCTAAAAGTTTCAAATTTAAGATCTGAACCTATAGCAATAAGATACTAGAAACATACCTGCGCAAAGCGGCAAGCTAATATCAAAAATAAAAATAGTGGACACATTTTGAAGGTACCCATGAGATTTTTATAATGATATATTTTGAGTAAAATGATTTTTAATTTTTATGCTATATGCTCAACAAAATTGTGTAATAAAGGTAAAAAGTAAGGTAACTAGGATAAGGATTAATTAAGTGGTAGAAGCATACAAACTTTCTTTATAAATCAATATAGAAAATTGTTGATCTTCAATTTTATTAAATTTGTGTCAAATTGAAATGTCATGTTTTGATGCTTAAGTTAGGCAAAAGTTATAGAGGCAAAGTAAAGGAGAGTGGTAGAATTTATAGAAACTGGGTTAAGATTGGTGGAGAGATATGCACGTGAATCATCACTTAGAATGGTTTATATTGACTCAAAAAAATTGTATGATTAAGAATAAATATTTGATTAGATTTAAGGGATTAAGAACAAATTAAACATGCTTTATGTATAGTAGTAAAGAACTAAAGATGCCCAAAATTGACCCGTTTTTACATAGTTTTATGCAGATTTGTTTTGGTCAAGATGATTTTCTACATGAATGAATGATTTAAAGAAGAAAGGGATGCTTTTGTTTCTGATTTTCTTACTCTTGTTGTAGGTCGCATGCCGAGATTATCCCCATCCAAGGCACCTTTGTATCAAATTCCCATTTTCCGCTACTCCAAATAAAAACCATTGTGAACAGGTTATTTCAAGATTCATTTATTTGATTGCTTCTTAATCAGTAACGAATGAGTTCCACACTTAGCATCATGCCCTTTTGATATCTACCGATTTCTTTGAATTTCAGTGCTACTGTTATGTGTGTGACTCACTTGCTCCATGTGTC
Organism: Centrapalus pauciflorus; assembly: GCA_020465985.1. Lineage (NCBI taxonomy): Eukaryota > Viridiplantae > Streptophyta > Magnoliopsida > Asterales > Asteraceae > Centrapalus > Centrapalus pauciflorus. The sequence goes on along the minus strand of JAANYP010004790.1, from coordinate 1,217,843 downwards.
TATTGGGGCAATGGCAGTGCAAGTACAGACCACTGTCATGCTACTGATAAAGACGAGTTCTGGGCACGCGAGAGGAAAAACGTCAAGACTGGTACTAAAGGCGACCAACCTGTTCACAAAGTTGCTGATGTGGGTTCAACTCTTTCAAATCAACTACCTCCAATGGACCACCTTCAGAGACCAACACCAGCTATGGTTCAACCCCACAATCAGATTCCAAGGCATGGCTCTATCCACCCTTACCACACATCGGCTAACTTTAGACCCCCAAATATCTTCAACCAAAACCGAAGCCCCGTTTTTGCATCAAGGAACAAACTGCATCCAGATTTGGTTTCTCAATTTCTGCATAGAACAAATGGGGCTAGGGGCTACCAAAACTACAACCACAGACCAGTTTTTAAAAGGACAGGTTCGGTTGGGGTTGCAACCACTGCCAACCGACACTCATCTGGCCCTTACAGGGGCAATATCGAAAATCCCAGTAGGCAGCAGCAAAACTATCGGTATGCAACATCAATGCAACCAAATTCAGTCAACACTTCTGTTCCATATCCCCCTCAAAGTCAAAACTATACATCTTCAACTGTAAATACCGAATTTGACCAATCATTGCCTCCCCAACCTCAATTCTCCAATCGCCCGTTTCCAAGTTTGCAATCTCAAGTTAAATATAACCCTATTCCTGGAAACATGTGTTACCAATCCCCTATGATTCCAACATCTTCCCGACCCCAAGTGGCATCCTGTCAGCCAAGTTATTCGGTGCCTGCTCAACCAAGTTATCCCGTTCCTTGTCAAACTCAAGTAGATAGCCCGTCAGTTCCTGTTTCAGGTTATACCCAGAATTTCCCCCAAGAAAACCAAGTTCAAAATCCTACAATAGATCCGGGTTTCAAAGATTATGACTTGAGTTGGCCTCCAAGCCAACATGCTGCCACTGCCACACTTGAAGGTGCAGGTTTGACAAACGAAACATCGCTGGCAGCGGTCTCTGGCAGCTTAGCAGACTATCAATATGATTGGATCTTTGAAAACCAACCTACTGAACCAGGGTTCATTGACGATCCTGGACCTTACGGATTGAATGAGTTTTCATCTGATCCGTCTTTTATAGACACAGGCCCGATTTTCGACTTTTAAGCCTTCCAATCCAAAGGTTTTTTTTTTTTTGCTTTGCAGAGAATGGTGAAGCATTCAACAACATTCATGCTTCGTTTGGATAACCAGAGGATTTGATGGCTTGTTTATATCCTTTTTTTTTTTTTTTTTCCCTTTTTGGGTTTATTTTAACTTGGTTTTGTTTAACCAAGAAATGTTATATATTCATTTAGTAATGTTCTATGTAACTTGAAAGAAGGGATTCCGAATTTTATTTTAGTTATCCTCTTGGCAGTTTTATAATTACAATTTGCACAAAGTATATGACTTTCAAAATAATGTTTGGGTATATTTTGTAAATTTGGTGTTCATTATTGTATTTGTTAGGTCAAAAAGAAATTGTTTTTCAAAGAGTGAATCGTGTGATATTATTTTCTTGAAAGTATGAATTATAAAAGTTTGTATTATTTGATGAGCTCTCAGAGGGCAATATGGGTCATGTTGACCATATCATAAATCATGAGCGTCTTTTAGGGTGTACGGGAGGTCGACCGCATGGGTCTTAATTTCGTATGGCCTCACGGTTATTATAACGATTTAAATTTAGATCAATAAAATTTTTCTATATTTGACATGTATACACCGTGCGTCGATGCATTAAAATGGAATTCATGTCAAATTCAATTTGATTCATATTATTTATTTTAATTTCTCGTTAATAAGTCTTTTGGTTATTCAGGACCTCCACTTTACCTATTAAAATTGTATCTCCAAATGATTAATTTACTATTTTAAATATTTAAGAGAGTATGTTGTAATCACAAGTATGAGCCTCCAAAATTTATGGGTCATAATTCATGTCATGGTTATCGAAATCGCGTACGATCCTACAAGTAGATTTCGATCAGGATCGCTAGTAGTATCGATTTTAGGTAGGATCGTAAGCAAGATCGTAGGATCGTTAGTAAGATCGTAAGATCGTACGACGATCCGATCCTACATACGGTTTGTATTCGTAAGCAAGATTGTAGGATCGTTAGTATGATCGTAAGATCGTACGACGTGTATTTTAAACTTTTTATGACTTGTGAATGGATGTATGAAAATGACTTTCTTTAATTTAGTCTTTAAAGTTTGAATCCTCTACAAAAATGACTAGCTTTTTTTTTTAATGAAGAATTACTTTCTTTATGAACATGATTTTTTTTATGGAAATGACTCTCTTTTGTTTATGATACAATATTGTAATATATAATATTTAATTTCGGTAGGATCTTATGATCTCGATCCGATCCAACGATCCCGATCTTGCAATGACAAAAACGATTTTAGGTAAGATCTCGATCTTGACAACCTTGATTCATGTGGTTGTCAGTTTGCCAAGCAAAATAAATGATACTCCTATTTTGTCAATTTTTTTGATGATATACAATGATGATTTGACGATGGTCAATAACGTATAAGTTGATTCATGAATGATACATTTCTCATTTATAAATATTTATTATTATGATCATGAGAGACACATTTTAATGAAACTCATTTATAAATAGTGTTTTGATCATAAAATTTTTGACAAATGTAAATTCTGGTAATATATTTGACTTTCAAAAAAAAATATTAACGTTAAAATAAACTATCAAAACATCAAAGTTTATATTAAACTAAAATTTAGAGTTAACATTAAACTTCTAGACCTATAATTTTTTAACGTTCATCACATTAAACTTTTTTTTTTTTAAATGTTTGTAACAACTTATAACTAGTATCCAGAAATATGTATTGTTGTCATTATTGATAAAAAAAAATTAATTAAGGCTAATGAGACATTTGTTTGAAATACGAGTTTCCATCCTCCACTCTTGGAAGTGAGAAAAGGCACATAAAATCACACTGACATTTCCATCATTTTTCCTACTTAAACAAAGTTATGGAACACGACTGAAATTACATTTCTCAATTCCATCCATTTCCATAGTTAAATAGGGTTTTCAGTTATGAAACACAGCCTTAAAATTCTCTTGGGTGGTATTTAGAACTTCAAATTTCAGAATTTTTATATACCATGATTTAAATATGACAGGATTTGAAAACAACAGAATTTAAATGTAACAGGATTTGAATCATGTCACATGTTTAGTTTGCAAGATATGAAATTCAGTTATTTACAAAACTTTATTAGTTTGAAAATGTGTCAAATGATTTGTATAAACCAGGTAGGTGTATGAAAGACATTGTAAGATAGATTGAAAGCTGAGGTGGGTGAAGATAAACGGAAGGTAGGGGTGAAGAGGGCAGGTATGCTAGGTAAGGTGGGTAGGTATAGTAAAGTAGGTCGAGATGAAATCGGTTGAATTATAAAAGGTATATATTATTGTTGGGTATATGTGGTTTGGATGGGTGGGATAGGTACGACAGGTGGGTATAGGTAGATGGGGGTAAGTTTAGATGAATGGTTGTAAGATATGATGTGTAATTAGGCTGGGATCAATAGGATAGTGTAGGCTAGATTGGTATGGTAGGTAGGGGTGGGATGGGTAGGTATGGTGGAGTATGATATAATCGGTGGGTATAAGTAGGTAGGGTTAGATAGTTTTCATTGTTGGATATATGTATTTGGGTGTGCGGGGGTGGGGGGGGGGGTAGGGTAGGATGGACAGGTGTTCGTAGGGTAGGGTCAATAGACATATGTAGGTGGAGGTTAGGTTGAAAGTAATGGTAATATTGTTTTTTAGTTAGGAATTTGAAATGCATAATATGAGATTATAAAATAACACGAGATGAGAGAATTCCGAAAAACTTAAATGTGAAAATCGTAAAATGCTAAAGAAAAATAAAATATTATTTTTATTACCAAACATGGTAATCAAAGCCACAAGTTTCTTTAAATTCCTACAAACCAGCGTCTATCTTAATTTTAAAAGCTTCCTTAAGAATAAAAAATTGTTTGTTTGAAATAAGAGATAAGAGGGGTTAGTTGTTGTCTTATTTTTGATAGATTTTTTAACTATTGAAACCCTTATGTGGTGTTCACCTCTCTCCCCAGGGGCAAACTAATTAATTAGGTTGGGTGTCACCCTATACGGGTAAAATTTTAAAATGATGAGTTATATGTGTATCAAAACTCATTATTATATACATATCTAATTTATATATGTTGTTTTTATTATCCAAATTTATTGATATATTATTGTATTTTAATCATAAAACAAATTTAAATAAAAGAGACAAGTACAAATGTTTAGAGCTAATGAGTTTGATTCGATTTTGGAGAAGTTACTTGTTTTTGTGAAAAGTATGGTATCGAAATAGTAAATTTGGAGGATAATTATGTTAATCCAAAAAACCGAAAAAAAAGGGACTAACATCTCTTATCGGAATTATTATGAGTTTGATTGTTTTAACACGATCGTGAATTTAACATTTTAAGAATTTGATGATCGTTTTTAGGGATGACTAAAAACCTTGAACCTGACAGAAAAACCAAAAACCCAACCTTTTCAGGACGGGTTCGAGGATCTTCTCAGGGAAATTTATCGGGTATGGGTTCAGGGATGGGGGTGACCAATCCTCACCCTGCCCCACCTCAATCATATATATAATATTTTTTTCAAACACACACACACACACATTTTCACCTTCTTTCTTTTTAACTATGTTTTAAATATATAATAAACTATGATTAGTTTCGAAGAGAATGTTAATCTTGTGCATCAATTTGAATATTATCTTAAAAATTATGAAAGATGATCCAATATTTTCTAACTTGAATGGAGTTGCCAAGTTTGCTAAATTGATGGTGAAAACTAGGAAACATCTTTCGTATTCTTTATCTTATCAATTATTGTCTTGTTGAAGATAATATTGGTTTTGTCGGTCGTAGTCACAATAATTGAGAGATGTTTTTCTACAATTAAGTTGGTCAACTTCGAATTGTACAATTCGATTGGTGATGATTTTATGAACGCTTGTTGCATTCTTTGTATTGAGAAGAAACTAAGAGATTCAAAAGCAACAATTGTAAAATTTTAGGACGTATGTTATTTATTGATTTTAGGTTTTAATGGCAATATAGTAATATACCATGTACCTTTTTAATAAGAAAACTCTCAGGTTGCGTTTAGATATCAAAAACTAAGTATTTTTCAATTTACAGCTATAAAAAAAGTTTTTACAAAAGTGAAAAGTTGTTTATATGATAAAATTATAGTTTCAAGAAAACTAATATAGGTGATTGAAAAATAAAAAAATAAGTAGGCGACAGAAAAGTAAAAAAAAATATCTAAAAGTAAAGATAAGACGGTGATAAAAAAGTAGGGCAAATGATCAAAAATAGTAACATCTTTTGTCTTTTTTTTCATTAATAGCAACATTATTTTTTTTATCATTAATAATAATAACTTTTGTTTTTTTTTTCAATATTAGTAATTTTTAACCCCACTAACTGAGATCTCAGTTAAGTCGGCTGACATGGCTTTTTTTGATGAGTTGGACTGCCACGTGGTTAACCACGTCATATGAAAATATCTAGGTTAAAAACGGTCGTCACTTCTTCTTCCTTCCAGATCGATGCAACCCTTCCGTTTCTTCTTCCTTACCTTCTCTTCTCTGCAACCTTGATCGAAGGTCTGTAATGGCTTCTTCGATTTCAGCAACAAAGCATCAAAGGCTTAAGAAAACAGAGTATGGACTAGGTAAATCAACAAGAGAAGATGCTCCTTTTTGTTTTTGCAATGAAGAAGCGGTGTTGAAGATCTCATGGACTAGGAGAAACCCTAATAGAAGATTTTGGCGTTGCCATAAATTCCAAGTAAGAAATTTATATTCAATCGCCATAGTTAATCTGCATAAAATCGTTTGAAGTAATCATGTTTTTTTCGTAAATAATTCTAGGGTTCAGATGATTGTGAATTCTTTCAATGGGTTGATCCAAAGCTAAGCAATGATTGGTACAAAGAATCAATGTATGAGCTTCATTGTGGCAGTGATGGATCTGATGGGCAAAGTTCAAAGGAGTTGGACATGGAAATTGTGAAGCTGATTGAAGATGTGAAAAATTTGAAGTCTGAAATGAAGAACAATATGTCAAAGATGAAGTTATATGATAGGTGTTTGGTGATGATAGCAGTAATTGTTTTCATTTTATCATATGTAGTTGTTGTGTTGGTTCATCACTTAGGTATGAAAGCTTTTGCAAAGGCTTTGCCATAGGTTATATGTTTGTTATGTAATGGCTAAAGCAATGACTCTTTTGCATATTGCCTTTTGTTTGTTATGTAATGGCTTTGCCAATGTTTAAAGCAATGAATCTTTTCCATTTTGTCTTTTCATACATTTGTGTACCAACTGGATTTGTACTGCACAAGCTAAATAGAACTGCTATCTACTGCAGTACATAAGGTAAACAGAATCTGATGCAGGTACTAAAACAGGACTGCTATTGCTGCAGTACATAAGCTAAACATAACTTGTATCAAAGCAATACATAAAACCATATCTGTACAATAACAACTGAATTATATAAGGTAAACAGGACTTGGAATATACAAATGCAGTTGGTATATACTGCTGCAGTTGGAATAAGGCATACATTGAAATAAAAGTGGGATATATTTGATAGTTAAGTAGGGCATACATAAAAGTTTTGGCATACATTCAAAAATGGGTATACCCCATAAGCCCCTAAACAAAACAATGTATTTGATAACCCTATATGCACAAAAAATAGCCAATGTATCTGCACAAAAAATAGCCAATGTATCTGCACAAAAAATAAAACCCTTCTGCACAAAATCCATAGCCCACATTCCTTTAATCAAGCATGACAGGTGTTACACAACTGCTCCCTTCACCATCTTTTTCCACAGTCACTTTGGCAAGTTTCTTCAAAATAATCCTTTCACTCTTTTTCCTTCTCTTTTGTGATGTTGGTACATTTGGCTTAGCTTGTTGCTTTGGTGTTTCCTCCACTGGTGCTACCTCAGACTGTGTGGCCTCAAAAAGTGGTGGTTGAGTATATGGTGTCTGCTCGAGCTCCATCTCTTCTTGGTTATCAGCTGATGCTACTGGATGTTGATCAACTGGAGCTTCATGTGATGCCACTGGTGGTTGATCAACTGGAGCTTCATGTGATGCTACTGGTGGTTGATCAACTGGAGCTTCATGTGATGCCACTGTGGTTGATCCCAATGAATTAGGAAGTGGTACCCAAGAAGGCCAAACAGGTGCTGGCCTGCTTATACCAGACTGCAAAGATTAACAATTAATCAAATGCTTAACAATTAATAATTATGTCCCAGTGTGTATGTATGTAACAGTGTGAATGTATGTCACAGTGTGTATGTATGTAACAGTGTGAATGTATGTCACAGTGTGTATGTATGTAACAGTCTGAATGTATGTCACAATGTGTATGTATGTAACAGTGTGAATGTCCTTATATCAATTAATTATAGGAACATCTGTAAATTGAATTAAATTTCTGTATTTACCCCAATCAATGTCTCCTCTGTAACTGGATCTATTGACACCCCTGCATTCCAAGTTCCTTTTCCTCTGCCTCTTCCTCTTACGCTTCCTCCTCTACCGCCCCTACCTCTGCCCCTACCTGCTTGACCTACAAAAAAAATGAAGTTAGCATTATGAATACAATTAGAATACTAATCAAACATTACGCAAACCTGTTCCAGCTTCCACTTGTGGATGTATTCTCTTTCTCCCAGGTGGTAACTTAATCTTTGGAGGTGGGTCTTTTTTCTCATTTTTACAAGTTCTGCTATTATGGCCAAGTTGTTGACAATTTTTGCATTTCCATTGGTTGGATCCTCTGTCTCCACCCTCACTTGCATCCCTTCTTCGATTAACCTTCGGCCTTCCAGGTAACTTCCTTGGATGTGGTGGTAATGGATTGGCAAAGTTTGTTTTGGGCCACATATCCATGCCATTCAAAGGCATTACATAATGATTGTATGCCTCTTTGAAGTTCACCACTTTGAAACACAATGGGACATAATCTTCTGGCATCTTATTGATATAAAAGATGACTGCCACAGCATGTTGACATGGCAATCCAGACAATTGCCACATCCTACATGAACATTCATGGGCCTCCTCATCCACTATGAAAGCATCCATCCCATTCTTAACCTCAAATTTTGTACCTCCACTTGGATAAACCCTCCAAAACCTACAAAGATACAACAAATTAGATGAGTCACTATGACTTTGAATGTACTCCTTCACATAGATTAGATTAGTTAAACAGACCTTTGTAATTCCTTGTTCATTTCAAGCTTCTTCCTAATTGATGGACAAATGTCATCTGTCCATTTGTCAGCCTTCTTTCTCATTGTTTCCATTCTCTCCATCAAGATAATCCTAATGGCCTCCAACATCGTTATGATTGGTCTCTTTCTCATTTCAAGGATAAGTGAGTTAAAACATTCACTTATGCCATTTTCAACGGCTTCACAGTTCCTGCCAGTCTGGAAAAATGCCCTTGACCAACTTTCAGGAGCCCTCTCAACAAGGTACTTGTAAGCTTCAACATTAGATGACTTAATATCATTCATTGCTTCCTCAAATTTTTGAGGGTAACTAGTTTTTGAGGCTGTCCAGAAGAGGTTTCTATACGCTGTGCCATTGAATTTTTTTCTGAAATTTGCGTATATGTGCCGAGCACATTGTCTATGCTCGGCATGTGGTAGAACATCTTTCACAGCCTCAATGATTCCCTGGTTAACAGTATGTAAGTATGTATTTAACAGTGTGTAAGTATTAATAGAATCAGTTAACAATTAACAGTGTGTGTCTATGTATGTAACAGTATGTAAGTATGTATGTAACAGTATGTAAGTATGTATGTAACAGTATGTAACAGTATGTAAGTATGTATGTAACAGTATGTAAGTATGTATGTAACAAAGCAACAGTGATATTAAGCAACAGTGTAATAGAATCAGTTAAGTTGAATACCTTGTGTTGATCTGATATTAAGGTAACTCCTGCACCATCATTAAGCTCAAGATCATCTTTCAATAAATCAATGAACCAAGTCCAATTTTCTTTATTCTCTACGCTTACCACTGCCCAAGCTACTGGATATATCTGATTGTTACCATCCCTTCCTACAGCTGAAAGTAACTCTCCCTTACAAACTCCCTTTAAGAAGCAACCATCTAATCCAAGTACCCTTCTACAACCACGAATCCAACCATCTTTTAGTCCTTTAAAACAAACATAGTAACTCTGAAAATAGCATTTTCCATCTGGATTTGTTTCAACATTAAGCTTCACTGTACTTCCTGGATTTGTTCGAAAGATTTCCTCCCCATAGTCTCTCAACTTTGCATAGTGTGTTCTCATTCCTTGTTCATACTCATCAACCGCAAATTTCCTAGCCCTATGGCACTGAACTAGTGTTATTTCACATTTGTATTTCTTAACAAAAGCTGCTTGGAGGTCTTTTAACTTTATTTTTGGGTTCTGTCTAATCCTTTCTGCAAACCTCTCTGCAACCCACCTTGAATTAACCAAAGGACAAGACTTGAAATTTCTTGCACACCTATGTTCATCATGCAATGTTTTCACCTGAAATGATTCTTCCAGTCTCATTTTGGTAACCCATAACCTCCACGGACAATGTCTGTTTCCATCTTTATCCGGCTTACCACACCTTGCCAACAATTTCATATGGTCATTGTGTTCAAAATTAATCTGATACCCATTTGCCAAAGCATAGTAGGTAAGACAATCTTTCAATTGTTTTGGACTTTCATATCTTTCACGATTTACAGGTTTCATTAATTTCCAACTGATCTTAGGATTATGCCTAGGACCTCTCTTTTCATCTTCATTTTCCAGACCATCCTCATCACTATCATTTGTTACTTCCTGTTTATTCCCTTTCAAATAACCATGAAGTTCACTCAGAAAAGCTTCATGTTCCTCAACCATGTCATTCCTTTCTGTATGTCTCTGGGCTTCAAAATTTACAGCTACATCAGGACCATTTTTCTTTCTAAACTCACTTACCTCATCCTCTCCCTCAGAAAGATGGTCCAGTGATGCTTCTGATTGAGCTTCTGATTGGGCTTCATCAGTGTTTGATTCACCATTATCACTAACTTGATCATCCTCACTACCTTCTATCTGCTCATCAACAACATTCTCATTTAATTCGACCCCTTCATTATTTGATCCAGCCCCATTACTGCTAGTTTGGTTCTCATTCGATGGATTTTGAATCAACAACTTATTTCTATTATCATCATCAAGTATGAATTCTGATAAATTAGTACCATATAGGTCCAAATATACTTTGATGCCTTTATCAGTTGAGATGCCAAACTCAACAAAAGATTCTACATCATCATCATCTTTCAAAACCCTAATACCATTTATCATTTCCTTACCAGGAACACAGTAGTATATGTTAGCAAATACTGTTTCACTAACCTCCTCAAAAAATGAATAGATGTTTTCGAAGTCAATTTCCTTCAAATCCACTTGAACTCTTTTGAAAATTCCACCAGCATATTGCAGAGGGTGCTTGAGGAACATTCCACCATAGTTAACGTCGATGATAACCCACTTAGAGCCAGAAGACGAAGCCATTCTGCACAAACGAAAGCAAAGAAAACCCTAACTTAGAACAGAGGTTAGAACCGAAGCGTCGATGGATGAAACTTATTCATACCTTGTGGATGAAACCGACGAAGGATGATGCGAGAAAGCCAAGTAAACCCTAAACGAAAGCCAAGAAAACCCTAAACGAAAGCGACGAAGAAGGATGATCAGAGAAAGGTGAAACGTTCGTCGATGGATGCTCTGTCGCTTCTACTTCCCGCTCTAAGATAACGATCGTATGAACTTTTACTTGGTGATGAAACGAACGCAGTAAGAAAATATGTTTAAGTTACCTGGTTAGGTTATAAGTTACCTCTTGTACACGTGGCAGTCCAACTCATCAAAAAAAAGCCATGTCAGCCGACTTAACTGAGATCTCAGTTAGTGGGGTTAAAAATTACTAATATTGAAAAAAAAAACAAAAGTTATTATTATTAATGATAAAAAAAAATAATGTTGCTATTAATGAAAAAAAAGACAAAAGATGTTACTATTTTTGATCAGAAAATATAAAAATTGATATTTTAAAAAGTAAAATAAAAATTTTAAGAATTGTTATCATTAAATAAACAAGTTTTTTACTTTTTTAAATAAATTTTAGGATTTTTTTTTATTAACTAAGAGGGTATCTGGATTTGCGTTTGAAAAAGTGATGTAACGTTTTGGAAACCAGTAATCAAATAATAGTTGGAACAAAAAGTGCTGTAAGAAAGATAGTGTTTGGTTTAGCTTCTGTCGTTTACTATCATAATTATCAAATAATCATTTTTAAATTGTTTGGATTTGCGTTTTTACTTGTAGATTGACCAAATATTAACTTATTAAACAAATAGTTGCATTTTTTAACTCATAAAAAAGTGTGGCAAGATTAACTCTAAACGCAAATAATCACTAATTCACTTATACAATCCAAACACTTTAAATCAATTATTTGTGTTAGTGTAACATAATAAACTAATAATCTCGTTCATAACGCAAAACCAAACACCCTCTAAACCTATTTCCATCACCCGGTCTGACTTAGAGGGTGTTTGGATTTACGTTTGAAAAAGTGTTGTAGCGTTTTGGAAACTAATAATCAGATAATAGTTGTAACAAAAAGTGCTGCCGAAATGTAGTGTTTGGTTTAGCTTCTGTTGTTTGTTATCGTAATTATCAAATAATCAGTTTTTAAAGTGTTTGGATTTACGTTTTAACTTCTAAAATGGTCAAATAATCACTTATTAAGCAAATAAGCTAAATTTTTAACTTATGAAAAAGTATGGTAGGAATAACTCTAAACACAAATAATCACTAATTAAGGTATGCAATCTAATTACTTTAAATCGATTATTTGCGTGATTGCAATATAATAAGATAATAATCTCATCTATAATGCAAAATCAAACATCCTCTTATTTTCAATATATATATGTATATATATATAAAGAGAGGTTCAATTGAAAACTTTTATGCATCGAGGTACAAAAATACCTATATCATCCATTAGATCAAAAAATTGAATGGATTAGATTAATGGCAAAAGGGTAAATAGTTGGACAATTTTATGCATCTTGTACATTATAAAAACAAACAAGGAATGACATATTGGGTAATGTGCATACCTCACTAAATTTAATATTTCAACAAATAATCAAATAATAAATGCTAAATAAATTCAATTGACGCATTTCCAAATTTAACAAAAATTACAAAAATTCAAAAAAAAAAATGATGAAGATCGATGCATTTCATCGTTAATCATGTTTATCTATGCATCGTGATAAAAAAAGACGCATGTACCAAAAAAAATATACAAATTAATTTATGCATCGTGTTCAACTTGTTTATCATTCATCTATGTATTGTGTTCGTCGTTCATATTTTTCATTCATCTATGCATCGTGTTCAACTTGTTCATCATTTATCTATGCATCGTGATTGTTCGTCATCCATTTATGCATCATCATTTTTCGTTGTTCATCATTCATCATCCATTTATGCATCATCATTGTTCATCATCCATCTATGCATAATCATTATTCATCGTTTATCATTCATCTATGCCTCGTGTTCTTCATAATCATCATCGGTTGCATCTCTTGTTCATGTTCATCATCATCGTTGTTCATCGTTAATCTTCGTCTTCAAACCATCATCACTATGAAAATCATGAAGAACATGATTAGAGAGAGAGAGAGAGAGAGAGAGAGAGAGAGAGAGAGAGAGAGAAATGAGGAGTAAAATGAGGAGTGTAGTTAATATTAGATTTTAGTTCAAAATGTAACTCCTAATCATCTTTTAATGATTAGAAATAAATTAATTACCATATCTTTAGTTTTTTCCTAAATGCCCTTTGTGCACCCATGGTATATTATCCGATGCACAAAAGTTCCTCGAGGTTCTCGATGCATAAACGTTCTCAATTGAACTCTCTCTCTCTCTCTCTCTCTCTCTCTCTCTCTCTCTCTCTATATATATATATATATATATATATATATATATATATATATATATATATATATATATATATATATATATATATATATATATATATATATATATATCATGATTACTCTAGGAGGACATTTGACTCACGGAATCTAACGGAATTCAATGGAATTAGGATGGAATTTCATTCCGATGTTCGACCGTAAAAGGAACTGGGATGAAGATTTTGAGTAAATTACATAAACTAGATTATGACCTACGGACACGTGGGTAAATTAAATTAAGTTACTTAATTAATATTACAATATTTTTTTTCGGATAGACCCTACTTGTAAAATTATATTTTACAATGTTTGTTTTTATCATTTTGATATTTTTGTGGCACTAATTGTCACTAATTTTACGTCATGTGTCAATTTGATATTTTTGTGCCACTAATTGTCACTAATACAGATAGGACTTGAACATCATAAGATATCCATGTCTATAATTGGCAAATTATATTATATGCACTTGAACACATTTTATGTGACTTTCAACCAGTTTCAATTGTAATATAATTTTTTATAATATACTCATTTGACCCATTGGAGACAAAAATATAACCCTAATAATCCATATATAGGTAGTGAGTTGAATTTGGTAACTTCATAAATAATTATGAGTTGAATTTGGTAACTTCTAAAAATTAATATATGACATAGGTGTAATTATTTATTTTAGTTAAGGGTATAAGAGACATTTCATAAATAATTATGAGTTGTCATTAATCTGGACCATTGATTTATTTCCATCCAATGGTCCAGAAACTCCAAGTGGTTTTCTTATTATATATAGTATAGATGGTCACTGTGGTTTGCATAAAACTTTGGATACGGTCCATGTGGTTTCAATTTTGCATAAACGGTCCTTATTTTCACTGTTTACTTGCAAAAATGGTCCATCTGCTGTTAACTTTAACAATCAAGTGGTTAAATTTTTTATAATGACCATATTACCCTTTTCTTTAATAACATTTTGGTCCTTCAAGTTTGTAGTTCATTTTAGTTTTGGTCCTTCAAATAAATTTTTGTATTTAACTCTTTTATTATTATTATTATTATAACTATTATTATTATTTGTTATTATTACTTTAACTTTTTACGTATTATTTTTTTTGGTTATTAAGTTTCCAATATTTTAATATATTTTTTAATTTAAATTACAAACTTATTTATTTCTTATATTGTATAGAATTGTGTCAATTTAGAATCCATTTCCTTTTTTTAGTTTTTTCGAATGAACAATACAAACATTTTATATTGTAGTTTTTCAAACCAAAAAATTTTGAACCTCAAGTTATTATTTGTTTTTTCAAACGAAAAAAATTTACTAACCATACATGTTTTAAGATTTTTCATTTTAAAACGTAAAAAACTATGAAATCAATTTGTTTTTTATTTTTTACTACATCAAAAAATTCAACCCATTCCGATTTTTTGTTTTGGAAAACAAAAATAAATACAAACAATTCTCTTATTAATTTTGCAAACGAAAAACTACGAATACTTCTTATTTTCTGTTTTTCCAAACAAAAAAATCATTTTATTTTTCTAGTTTTTCGAACGAAATCATTACCTTTTATTTTTTTTTCCTCAGAACGAAAAACTACAAACCATTACGTTTTAAAGTTTTTCAAAAAACGAAATAGTGAGTATCCTTTTTGTTCGGAAAAAATGGAATGGTTTGTAGTTTTCACGATTGGAAAAAGTTAAAAACGTAATGATTAGAATAATATAAAAATCGAACAAAAAAATAGTTCTATTTTGATTTTTTAGCTTTTTCCAAACGTACAAAATACGATTTTTTAAAAATTGAAATAGTCTATTTTTTGTTCGCTTTTTATGTTATTCCAATCATTACGTTTTTTAACTTTTTCCAATCGTATAAAACTACAAACCATTCCAAATTTTTTTTGTTTTTCCGAACAAAAATGCTACACACTTTCATTTTTTGAAAAAACTTTAAAACATAATGGTTCGTAGTTTTTCGTTCGGAGAAAAAAATAAAATGTAATCATTTGGTTCGAAAAACTAGAAAAATAAAATGTTTTTTTTTTGTTTGGAAAAACTAAAAATCAGAATTATTCGTAGTCTTTTCGTTTGCAAAAACTAATAACAGAATTGTTTGTATTTATTTTCGTTTTCCAAAACAAAAAATCGGAATGAGTTGAATCTTTTGGTGCAGATAAAAAATAAAAACAAATTGGTTTTCGTAGCTTTTTACATTTAGAAAATGAAAAAACGTAAAACATGTATGGTTAGTAACTTTTTTTCGTTTGTAAAAAAAAATAAAAGCTTAATGTCCAAAACTTTTTGGTTTGGAAGACTACAATATAAGATGTTTGTATTTTTTTCATTCGAAAAATCTAAAAATGGAAATGGATTCTAAATTGATACAATTGTTTATAATAAAAGAAATAAATAAGTTTGTAATTTAAATTAAAAAATATATTACAATATTGGAAACTTAATTAACAAAAAAAATTAATACGTAAAAAGTTAAATTAATAATAATAAATAATAGGGAAAATTTCGCAAAAAACCATCAACCTACAAGTTTTTTTCGATTAAGTCCCTCAATCAATTTTTTTGTCTGATAAGTCCCTTAACTAAATAAAAATCACGAATTTGGTGTTTTTTTTCAAGAAAAGTTACCGGTGACCTGTTGAGTGGGTTGCAATTGCTGACGTTGATTTTTTAAATCTATGATTTTTTTTGATTTAGTCCCCCAACTAAATTATTTTGTCTTATAAATCCATTAACTAAATTATTTTGTCTTATAAATCCATCCAACTAATTTTTTTTTTTTTGCCACATAAATCTCTTATCTTGATAAAAACTCATGTTATTTGTTGTTTTATTAATTTAAGTGACTGTTCAATTGACACTCACGTCACACATAATGCAAAAAAATCAAACAAAATGATAAATTAAAACGATCATTTTTATTGTTTAAAGTTTAGTCGGGTTAAACTAGTTAAATATATTTAAAAATTGTGGTCTAGACAAACATAGGATCGAAATAATCATTATTTATGTTTTTATATCAAACCAACTTATGTTATCCAGAATAACGGACTTTTAATAAAAATTATTATATTCAAACAACCATCGTCGTTTAGAAAAAATATTATTTTCAAACTAACTTGTTTTGGTCTAGACAAACATGACATGCTCTGTCATCGAAATAAATATCGTTGTTTTTAAAAGTTTAAAATTAATTTCGTTTTATTTATTGAAAAGTTGAAATGTTTAAGTAGTTCGGGGACTTATAAGGAAAAAAATGAAATAGGGACTTAATCGAAAAAAATTTATACTTTGATGGTTTTTGCAAAATAGGTTTAAACATGTTAACCTGTTATAAAAGGTTAACGGACCAATTTAAAAGGTTTAAGTAGTTTGGGGACTTATCAGAAATAAAAAATGAAATGGGGACTTAATCGAAATTTTTTTGTACTTTGATGGTTTTTTGCATAATTTTCCCTAAATAATAATTATTATTATCATAATAATAATAATAATAATAATAATAATAATAATAATAATAATAGAAGAGTTAAATAAAAAAATTTTACTTGAAGGACCAAAACTAAAATAAACTACAAACTTGAGGAACCAAAATGTTATTAAAGAAAAGGGTAAAATGGTCATTATAAAAGATTTAACCATTTGATTGTTAAAGTTAACGGCAGAGGAACATTTTTACAAGTAAACAGTAAAAATAAGGATCGTTTGTGCAAAATTGAAACCACAAAGACCGTATCCAAAGTTTTATGAAAAGCAGACGAACCATTTTATGTAATTTACTCAAAGATTTTTTTCTAAAAAAAACACCTGGAATCCTCAAAACAAACCGAGAACCAGCCTCTCTTCACCAGCCTCCACCAGCCACCATAACCATCACCATCGACGGCAGACCGGCAGTTCGTAGCCTTCACCTCCCCACCTTCATCTTCACCGGTTCGTAGCCTTCATCTTCGCCTCCTCCACCAGCGCCTCCTCCGCCTGCGCCTCTTCACCATCGACGGAAGCCTCCACTGATTAGGTACTTTTCCTCCTGGTTTTGTGGGTTACCGATTTACAATATTTGTGGTTTTGTGGGTTACCGGTTTTTCCACCATCCGCCTCCTTCATTTGTTACCGATTTACAATATTTGTGGGTTAAATGGTTTTGCATTCTGGATTATAGTAACTGCTGGCTATGCTCCTATACAGTGACTGTGTTTGCTCTTGTTAGATAAACAAATACATGTTAAGATAAACAAATTTATTTGCTCTTGTTACTGATTTTTGCTCTTGTTTATACATATATAAATTTCTTGTTACTGGTTTTTGTTATACTAATTTTTGTGGGTTATATGTTTCTGATTTTTCTTGTTTATAATGTATAATAATTATATATTTCTTGTTCGTAATGTATATATTTCTTGTGTGTTTAATGAATATATGTGATATATTTCTTGTGTGTTTAATGTATATCTTTCTTGTGTGTTTAATGAATATATGTGTTTACAAACCAAACAGAAAACAGGAATGGAATTGAATCTGAAATCCATTACCTTTGTGCCAACCAAACAGGTTGCAGTATTTGAATTTTGACAAATTCCATTCCTTCCAGAATTCCATTCCTTTGACAGATTCCATTTCTTCAGCAAACATTATGCGAACCAAACGCCCTTAAACAAACAATGGCTCTCCCCACGGTGGCGCGGTTCATGCTCAGCGCCTCAGCCTCCTTCTCATCTCATATTCTCATATTCTCATAGCGCTCTGCCTCTCACACCAACGCTGACGACCTCACCTGCTCTCTTCCGGACTCGTTTCTGGCTTCTAGTCAAGCTCTCGGTCTCGTTTCTCCCGATATCACTTTCTGGCTTCACGTCTTGCTCTGACATCCTCACTTGCTTATGTTGCTGATGATTTTTTGCTCCCTCCTGCTCTCACTCTAGCTTTTGTGATAATTTATTGCTCCTGTTCTTGTTTGCCCTAAATGGATTTGTGAAATATTTTGCTTTCAAGTTTTTTATGGTATACTTGAGCCTGTGAATCTGTGATTGAAAAAATGAGGATTACAAGGGAGATACTTTGTGATTACACGTACAGATTGTGGTTTGGAAAATATTTCACCCCCAACTTTCATTGTTTACTTGGAATATTGTGTTTAGAAGCTTAAAGCTTGGTGACATATTTATGTCGTGTTTTAGTTTTAACTTGTTAGTTAAAGTTATAACTTGCTAAAATTCAACAACCAAATAGATTTGTATGAATTCAGATATTTCAGTTTTGATATTGAAACAAACAATCTTAAATGATTATAATTTCGGACTTCAAGACTGCGTCTAAGTGGTTTCCATTTTAAGAAACAAACAACACCTAAGTTTAAAACCCTAATTCATTGATCTACTCACTGGTTCTTCTTATTCTCAGTTCCTTTAGTTGGTGCTCCTGCTTATTCTTCTTTTTTCAGTCGCCCGGTCGGTACAAGGAGTGAAGCTGCAATTTTATATTCTCCTTCTCCTTATCTTTTGACTGTCTTAAGATCCATCAACAACAAGATTTTGTTGCATAACATGTTTTTTATGACTCAATCAGCGATACCTGATTTCATGTTAAATTTGGGGATTGTGGGGGTTCTTGTGGTGTAAGATTCAGTATTGCTAGTTTTTAAACGTTCAATATCGTGAACAGATTAAATCAGTTCCCATAGCAATTATAGAGAATTATGCTGCAAAAACATGTATGATAAGCAGGATGAGTTGTACCTTGTAAGTTGCATAACTTAGCTGAGCTGAGTTCTAGAGTATTAATTACTTTATTGAGCTTGAGCTTGAATATTTAGGCTCAATTAAGCTTGAGTTGGTTTCGAGCTTCAGAGTTTCAATGTTGAGCTAGTCAAGCTAGAGATTGTCACAGTGTCTGCAAAACATGTCTCAACAACGACCCTAATTCATGACAACAAATCACAAAACATTTTTTGAAAATAAATAACAAAGATTGATAAGATAAAACAACCAACACAGTATCATGTTACTAATAACCAGTTCAATAATTTATAATCTCTTTTTATAAATCATTTAAAAATAAATATATTGGAATTCTGTAGTTACCATTATTTACATCATGTTACTAATAACCAGTTCAATAATTTATGATCTCTTTTCATAAATCATTTAAAAATAAATATATTGGAATTCTGTAGTTACCATTATTTACATTTCAATTCCAGTAACAAATTTACAAACCGAACATAAGTTAACAGTAGAATGGATTTGAAATTCATTCCAATCCTACGAACGAAATGCATGATATATTTGAATCCGCATAATCCAAATTCTTGATGGGATTAGGTTGCGTTTAGTTAACGAAAACAAGTCATTTTTCAATTTCAGTTTTCAAGTTATAGTTTTTAGAAAAAAAAACAAGGGTTTCTATAAAAAGTGAAAACGTGTTTAGATGATGAAATTTTAGTTTTATGCAAAATAAGATGGGTGATTATAAAATAAGAAAAATAGGATAGGTGATAGAAAAGTAAGAGAGAGAAAGAGAGTATTATAAAGATATATAGGGTAGGTAATACAAAAAGTAAGAGAGAGAATGTGAACAGTGGTATTTTAAAAAATGAAACGAAAATTTATGAAATTGTTGTTAAGTAAACAAGTTTCCATTTTTTATGAAAAGTGAGATGGAAATTTTGAAAATTTTCGGTAACTAAACGCACCCTTAAATCCCTTTAAAACAATATGCAAACCTAACGACCCATAAATAACTGAAATTTTATATACGAAAGACAATGTGTTGTTGACGAACATCCCTAATTTCACGAAATTCACAACAGAAACAGAAGATAAAAAGCCAAATTATATATTTTTTTTGAAAATTCGGAGAAATATGAATACGTCCTAATAGAAAGATTTTGGGGCCAATTGTTTGACTGGTCCTTCACAGGCTTTCCTTTGGTTGTTTGGACCCTGTAGGAAGTCATTGTCTTCTAATTTTGGTTTGTGTTTCTTGCGTTTTAAGAAGTTATGGCCTTTAAGTTTGGCATGATGGTTTGACCAGCCCATCACAAGCTTTCCTTGGGTTGTTTTCCTATCTCCAGTCTCCACTCAATTAAGAAATTATGCCTTTTTGAGATTGGCACATCTTTCTTGCATTCCCACTGATCCATGTACAAGTCAACCAAATGAGTATTTGTTGACCATCAAGTCTAAGGAAAATTAAGATAATAATCAGAAGAAATCCTTGAGTTTATGTCATGTATGTGATGCCGTAGCACAGTGCGGCATCTTTTTACTGCATTATTTTTATTTCAACTGTCAGCCATGTGAGACTTTTGTTTATTTAAAGTCTAAAACTTTAA
Source organism: Centrapalus pauciflorus (assembly GCA_020465985.1). NCBI lineage: Eukaryota > Viridiplantae > Streptophyta > Magnoliopsida > Asterales > Asteraceae > Centrapalus > Centrapalus pauciflorus. The sequence continues at coordinate 1,197,284 of JAANYP010004790.1, read as the reverse complement.
AAGCATATCTACCACTATGGCACTATGTATACCATGTGAGTTTGATCCTCTTTTTTGCACTTAGATCCTTGAGGCAGAAGTCACCGTTGGAGGAGGGAGGAGCAGAGCAAATGCTCGTCAAACAACCATGGTGTACGTCTCCTTCTACCGCAACTGTAAGTCTTCTTATTCCTTGCATCAATCAATCTCATCCGTCTTCATTTATACATGTTCAAGTCTGATCTTTCAAGTTTTTAACTTATCGAATCTGGAGTTTTCTGTACTGCTTTTATTACAGTAATTTGAAAAACAATGTGATTGAGGTTTTGATTTGCAAGAATGATTTGGCATTGTTGAACATTGTATATGGTGTTGTCTTTTAACAGCTAATTTAATTGTCTAAATGTAAAATAGCACTGCAAATGGCTACAAAAGTAATATTTTCGGGTGAAACTTAGCAAAATATTGAGCAGGTTTTGGTTATACATATATGTATCTTAGTACTTAGGAACGAAGTGTGACTGTCTTATTTTATAAATTTATTCTTACGAGGATGTCGAAAATATGCATGATTATTCATGATCGTAGGGATTGTTGTTGATATATCTATATGATTCTTACTTCTGGGTCCTGTTATTATGAGGTCGCTGTCAAAAGAAGTGATATATGCTTGCTTGTTTGCAGAGTTTTGTGATAATTGCCTACTTTTCTTTGGTTTTTTAGGTTGAAGGTTTTGTGTCAGTTGTTGGTGATTACAGGGGTGTTTGGATGGACTATATGAAATGGATTTTGTTATACTGAATAATCAGAATCAGATAATCAACTATAATCTAATAAGTTGTAGATTATTATATTTGGATGAACCTTTTTTGTTTGAAGTCGTAATGATAAATTATTGTTCAACAAATTCTGATGATCAGGGGCGGACCTACATGGTTGCCCGGGGTGGCACGTGCCACCGGTCCTCCCGCCAATAATTTTGTTTCGTAGGGTTTTCTTTATAATTTTTTGTTTGTGCAACTGGCGGTGGATTTTGAACGTGCAACCTTGCTTTCAAATATTAGAACATTTATTACAGTAATTTAATCAAAAAATTTGTAACCTTCAATCAAATAAATAAATTTGTAGTATAATTATTTATAGGGCAAATTACCAAGAAAGGTAATATAATATTCAAACATTGACAATAAAGGTAATGTAAAATTTTTTAGGCCAAGAAAGATAACATAAAATTCAAATTTGACAAAAAAGGGTACTGATGACCAATTAAGAAGATAAATTTTAGTTTTATGCTCCCTTTTTAGGTAAAAGAATAATATTTGATTATCTTTCTTGGCATAAAATCTGAATTTTGTGTCCTTTCTCTGCCAAAATAGAAATTTACATTACCTTTCTCGGCAAAAAAAATTTACAATACCTTTATTTTCGAATTTTGTATTTTATATTACCTTTCTTGGTAATTTTTCCTTATTTATAATTTAATGTAACAAATAAAAAAATAATGAATTAATAATATAAAGCCCAAATTAAATACCCAATAAGCCATTATTATTTATAGTTGTGGTTCATTTCACCAAACTCAATACCATTACTCTTGTTCAATCCCAAAATTTATGAAATTTCATATAATATTATAGGTTGTTAACCCGACCCAACCAATCTAATTAATAAAATTATAAAATCGAAAACACAGCTCAAATTTGTGTCCGACGACCGAAAATCCTGCTGCTGATGATATAAGCAATTGATCAAATAAATAACCAAAAAGGACATTCTTGTGAAAAAAGTGAAGCCCCTAAAAGTCCTCAAAATAGGTTTCGAGAAAGAAAAGGGTTAAGCAATTCCATTTATTTTAGCTTAAAACTCATTTTTTGATTCATGGATGGTACTTGTTCATGTGTTTAGATGCTTGCTTTGGGTCTTTGGCTGGAAATACTATTGATAGCTTCTTATGATGATGAATTTATTTGGTGTTTTAGGTCGCAGTTTTTCCTCTCTTATCAAGCGCCAATTAATTAACTACTCCACCGCAACAACCCATTTCCGCCGGCTATCAACAAAGGCCACTGGCGGTGCAGACGAATGGAACGATGCATGGGAAACAGCTTGGCTCCCTGAAGATCTATCAGCAAAAAATCGAGCACCATGGGAAACAGATGTAAATTTCTCCATCTCTGATACACCGGAGGTTTTGGATGCAGATACAAAGGCGTTTGTGGAAGAGATGGCTGATAACTGGGAGCAGAGGAGGAAAAAGGGCGGGAGTAAGAGCAAGAGAGAGGAGGAGGAAGAAAGGCTGATGAAGTTGAAAGAAGAAGGGAAATCGTTGTATAGTCTGGAGAATGTGAAGAGGGATTATAGGGTTAAGAAACAAAGGGTTCATGCTGGTTTATGGGTTAAAGAGATCGAGAAGATGGAAGAGGCTAAATTAGGTGATTCTGCTGCTGGTGATGATCTTGATAGATTTCTTGACAGTGCTTCTGAGTAATCTCTTTCTCTCTCTCTCTCTCTCTCTCTCTCTCTCTCTCTCTCTCACACACACACACACACACACAAGAACACTCACACACACATATGTTCTCTTGATAGATGGTGTTTACATGGTTCAGTATTTCTAATAAATGATGGCAGCTTTTAGAAACAGAATTGGCAAGTCAATATTTAGGTGCTTAAAGCCATGGACAGTTTATGTAACTTTCCATTGAGTACACACAATATCAATGTACTTTAGGTCAATTCCTATTTATGCAAAACACATTCTTTTATATAACATAGAGGCATACTTCATTTTTGTCGATTTTAGGACCAAGTACCAACCCTTGTTCATATTTACCATGGCAGAGAGCCATTGCAACTGGTTTAACTATTAATTTGTGATTTATACAATTGAAGTACAGATGTCATTGTAATCGAACTACATCTATTTGTGCCAAATGACTAATGTACATTAACTACACTGTAGAAGGCCCTTCTATAGGAGAATAAAACAGAAATTGAAAATAATAAGACAAGGGAAATGTCTATCGGGGAGTTACGTGTTAGTACTTTAGATACATTAAACTATTAAAGACATTATCAATGTATGCAATTCATATGCTCAAGTGACCCAAGACATACTTATAATTTGATGACTTATAAGATGGAAAATTGCTGATTTATAGTCGGACTTAGGCTCCTATCAAACACAAGTTGTTATGAATATGGGTTTTAGGCCTTGGAGATATTGGGGTGTTATTTACAAGCACAATATATTGTTTGAAATTGCTTTAGTGCAATTACTTCATCTTGAGTGATTGGGACCCTGAAAGGAAAATATTAGCCTAATGAATGGTATCTTTGTAACATTTCATGTCTAGCTTGAGTTGTAATGCATAAATTCCAGCGTATCTATGAAACTGTGTCCATTTTGTGATCAATGTGGTGAAGTTCGAGTACCATTGAATAACGATTTAGAAAACATAAATGAGAAATGGACTGTGAATTTTGTGTTTTAAAAAAGATCTACCAACATGACTGACCGTACGTACCTTATCAGAAATGGTTAAATTTGAGTTATATATACTGATACTCTAATGGACACTGGGTAAACTTAAAAAAGTTCACTTGAAATGAAATGAGTCAAATGGGTCAATCGGGTTGGCAGTCATCCAAAGTGTAAATAAATGCTTACAAGTTACAACCTCCTAAGCTGTTTTGTTTTTAAAAAAAATTAATATTATAATATTGTTCTGTAATCACTTTTAATACACTAATTACATTTAAAATTCAAAAAAAGTGGACAAGATGTTGGGGGTTTGATCCGTATTATAAAATTGCCCTTTTTTATCTGAACCTTCCATACTCAACCCTCCAGACCTGCTCGTTTTACCACCTATAGACTGATTACAATTATGGGAAAGTAGAAGAGCTTACAACCTTAGTTTATACATATCACGGATGAGTATTGACCTTTTCCTGTCCAAATAGATTGCAACTTAAAAATGTTTCTACTTTGGACGAACTGTAGTTTTTTCTTGAAACAGACGACAGGCAAGCAGAGACATTCTATTTCAAGTTTGAGAAAACTAGGATTGACATTCAAAAGTCAAACATAGGAAGTGAAAACTACTACTTAAAGAACACAATAATGCGAGGAATCAAGGTTGTAAAGGAGTCATTTTGACTCATTTACCTATAAATTGTCAAGGGGTCAAAGTCAAACAGGTCGAAAGTTGCCGAAGTGTTTGAGATTTGACCCAGACCCATTTTGACATGTAATTAAAAAAAAATTAACACTTTGACCTAAACCCATGATGTTGACCTCTGCTACCCAACCCATCTGACCCTCCACTTCACCACCTCTACAAGCATGCTAGTTACAACATATTGCATTGCAGGTTTATCAAGTTTTATAGCAGTGCAAATAGGAAAACAAACAAAATTGTTGATTTTTTGCTATTTTGTTAAAACAATTTTTGCAGGATTTTTGACTCTGGAAGCAGTGATATGAACAACTCAAAACTTACAGATTCTTCAGATTTAAAAAATAAACCCGATGGGTGGGAAACAACATCCAAGGCTCAAGATGGGAACATCTGGGAAATGTCCCAACGAGAAGAAGACATTCTTCTTCAAGAGTATGAACGTCGAATTGCTTTCTGCAAATTTCAGGTTTTCTCCCTTGTTTCCCGTCATTGTCATTCGCGAAAGTTGTTTTCTTGCATGTTTTCTTGAAATTTTTATTTGGGCATGCAGATAGCTAGCTTTATTAAACAACATATATTTAGTCGAAGGAGACCAATTGATGGATGGAAGTACATGATTGAAGAATTGGGACCAAATGCAAAGAGAGGTAAGGGTAGTGTTTCAAGATTACCTAGTCTTGCTGATCCTGCCACACAACCATTTAAAGAGGAGAAGATCCCGATTGCCACCAGACTTCCGACAAAGGGAAGATAGGGTTTGGTGGCTGCCACAGTGGCGGCATTAGGTGGTAGAGAAGCCTTGTTATGTACATTTTGTCATGAAACATATTCCTTCATAAGAGTAGGATTATGATGGCTTCCCCTGTCCTCAAACTGACTGAAAACTTTGATTATTACAACTTCATATGGTTGAGGCACATCCATACACAATCTTCTACATTTATAGTTAATCATCTTATTCAAAACACTATCCCATTAAAATTCTTTCTTGCCCTTTTTGCTTATAATAATTTAGATGATCGGCATCATCATTGCCATTTCTAGGATTATCTTTCTAGACAGGGTAGGGGTGTGCATGGTTCAGCTTGAACCGTCCAAACTGAAGTTATTTGGTTGTTGTCAAACCGTCCAAACTGAGTTATCGGTTTGACCAATGGTTTGCAACATTAAACAGACCGACTGTACACACAAGGCTCTCCTCCATTGTGTTTCTTTTAATCTTGTCGTTTTATAAATGGAGAATTTCATATATACCCCTCCAAAACTTCATAATATCATATATATCCCACCTAAAATTTTAATATCATATATATCTCTCCTAAAGATCATAATATCATATATATACTCAATTTTAATCACATATATCCCTCTTAAACATCATTAATATCATATATACCCAAATCTATTAATTTAATTATTTTTAAAACATTTAAAACTCATAATTAATATTGCTTATTAACTAATGACCATTATACCCTTACTCATTTCTTCTTTCAACTAAACTTCAAAATATCATATTTATCCAACTTTTAAAATTATCATATCTCTTTTAATAATTTTATATAATTTATTTTTGTAAACTTTACTAGATAAATTCTTCAAACTAAAACAAATTAATATTAAATATAAAAAAGTTATATTATGTTTTTGCTCGTTTGTAATTAAAATATTTTCTAGTTACTAATTATTAAACAAATTATTATAAATCTGGGCTCTAAATATATAGGATTTTAAATATATATGTAATCTTATCGTTAACACAAAATATACACAACTAAGTACATCGGATTACAAGTTATAACTCAAATACTAGATTAAATATAAATATTTAAAAAAATGTAAACTAAATAAACAGTAGCTATAAAATGAATGCAAACTTGAATGAAACTAATGTATTAGAAAACAAAAAATATATACTAAATTAAAAAAAATGGGATACAACTATAAAGTTCTGAAAGAAAAAGAAAAGAAAGAACATAATATGTAATCAGTTAATTGTATATAGAATACTGTAGAAATAAAATAAATAAGAAAATATAATAAGACGATATGATTTGACTACAAACGAGCAAAAACATGATACAATTTTTTTTTAATGTTAATTTGTTTTAGTTTGTAGAATTTATTTAGTAAAGTTTACAAAAATAAATTATATAAAATTATTAAAAGGGATATAATATTTTAATTTAAGTTGGAAAAATATGATATTTTGAAGTTTAGTTGAAAGAAAAAATGAGTAAGGGTATAATGTTCATTAATTAATAAGCAATATTAATTATGAGGTTTAAATGTTTTAAAAATAATTAAATTAATGAATTTGGGTATATATGATATTTGATGTTTAAGAGGGATATATATGATATTAATAATTAAAATTGGGTATATATGATATTATGATCTATAGGAGGGATATATATGATATTAAAACTTTAGGTTGGGTATATATGATATTATGAAGTTTTGGAGGGGTATATATGAAATTCTCCCTTTTGTAAATTGAGTTCACTTTTCGGGTATGCTTCATGTTTAAGTACTTTGAATTTATTTATTTTTTCATTACAATGTATTAGTTGTTTGGATCCATGTTATTGATGGTTTTAGCTCGCTACCATTATTTGTTTAGTTTGTAATATGATTAGAAATATTTTGCTCAAACCTTTCAATTTGGTCAAAGTTTTATCTTTCAAAAGCTTAAATGGCTTGTAGATTTTGGGATTTATTTAGCTATGTTACATTAGAAAGTATATATAAATCGTTGAGGTTTAAGTTACTTTTAAGTCTCAATAATGTTTTTTCAGTCATGATCATTCATTTAACATTATGATTATATTAATGGTTTATTATGAAAAAAAAACTAAAATGTTTTCACGATTTTTACGTTGCGTTTCTTTATATTATATTTTTCAGAGAAGTCTTTGTGTTAATTTCTTTATGATATTGTGAAATTTGACTATTATAGTTCGGTTACAACTGATAAACTGGGTTTTTATAATCTGAAAAGTCGGGTTCTAATAGTCACATTTCACTAATCCAAAAAAAAAAATTATTTGTGAATTTTTCTGGAAAAATAATATGAAGGAATGAAAGCTTAAAAAATATGAAAACATGTTTTTTTCCATAATAAACCCTTGTTTTAATTCTTAATTCATCAACCTGTACCTTATTTAGCAATAAGTTACAATAGACTAGTTAACAATCAATGGATCATTAAAAAATGATACACTTAAATTTATTAGATATACATTTGATTAATTTACATGACATTTTATTCAAAAATCATGAGTATTAAAAATTACAATAAATTACGAGTTGTGAACATCCACGCGTTGCTGCGGGGTCTAAAATATTAATTACAAATATAAATATAAAAACAAAAAAATAAAAATATTTTTCAAACAATTCAAACAACAAAACACAACTGAACCAGGATCGAAGAGTGAAATTGGAAAGTTGATATAGATTCAAGAAGCAAGACAAATGATACAGTTAGTTGGTTATTATTATTGGCATTCTAGATTTTGCAATACTAAAATTACTAACAATGTCTTATTAAATCGGATCGGAATCAATATTAATTAATTTTAAATTTATAACCGTAATTTGAAATTTTGATATTGATTAGTTTAATCGTCAATTTAAATTGTTGGTTTTAGATCAAATCAAATAAATTTATAACGGTAATGTCTCTAATGCATCGATTAGGGTTTGTCAACGTTATAATATAATAGTAATGTTCAACATTATACATGATCATATTTAATAAAAAAAATATAAATATTAAATAGTTACGTTTTAATTATAAAATAATTTCATCAGAATTTTGTATCATGCATTTGAATAATAAAGTCTTTTTCATACAATTAAACGTCAATTTATATGATTTGCCAAAAAATTGTTACTTTTGTCATTTTATTACTTTCTAATAATTTTTTGGTTGGAATTGAAATTATGGAATAACTTGATATTCGAGTAGTCCTATAATTATTTAATATTTTGGTGTCATTAATGAGATATACTTTGATTGGCGTTCAATATATTCTTCCTAATAAAATTGATTTACATAAAAGAAAATATTATATTAATCTCGTGAAAACTTTTGACAGGATAATTATTAATTGATTTATTTTGCGTAAATATTGGATCTTAATGAGTAAAGTCTCAATCTGCGTTATATTTTCATCGTCATTATCCAAATTCAATAAATAAAAAAATATATATATTAAGAACTAAAAAATTGATTATATTATATTATTTTTAAAAGACAAACCTCCTAGCACTCCTATACAACCATCTATACTATATATAATAAGAAAAAAACATGGAGTTTCTGGACCATTGGATGGAAAAGAATCAATGGTCTATATTGATGACAATTCATAAGTATTTATGAAATGTCAATTATACCCTTAATTATAATGTTTAATTACCCACATGACACTCTTTATTATAATGTTTAAAAATCAAATGACACTCTTTATTATAATGTTTAAAAATCAAACTATTGATTTTTAACGATTTTAATTACTTTCTAATTAAAACGTCAAACTAATTAATACAACTTTAATTTCAAAATCAATAAAAGACGATCTAATATTATGATTTTAATTACTTTCTAATTTAACCCATAATTTTAACTAAATTGATTTATTTCAAAATATTATGTTTGTTAACTAATAGATTTAATACAGTTTATTGCGATATAATTAATCTCAATTTTTTTTGAACGGCACAATATAACTAATCTTATGTAAATTATTGGTTCTAGATCAATTGTATACCACTAAATAGAAATAAAAAAAGACACCCACCTATGTATTTTTAACAAGTTAATAATATTGATATAGATGAAAATAATATAATAGTAAGCATATTATAAATTAGTTTTTTATTTATTATAATAGAATAATTTTAAATGTACATGTTTTTATCTTCAAATTTTTTATATATTTATTTATGTATTTATTATTGTTTTATAAATATATTTTAACTTTTAATTAATTTTATAAAAAAATTACTATAAAACACATGTAATACATGATTTCATAAAGTAAGTCTTTATATTGCAGCGAGTATGTATTAACATACACTACAAACAAAAGGATAATCATTGATCATGGTTAGGAATGACAATGGATCGGATGATACCATATCCACATCCATATTCATTTATTTTTCGTTCTCTGTATCCTTATCCATATCTATTTAAATTAATTTCATCCGTCTATATCTATAGCCAGTAATGCATTTTAGAAAAATGATTCATTAATTTACCACATTGCATTGTTTTTAACATAATTATGGCCGTTCGCTAATACATAAAAGGTGCATGTCGTGTAAAATCCAACATAGTCAAGTTTTAACATAGAAAGTATAATAAGAACACATTCTAAAATAAAATACAATCAAAACAATTATGTTACAAAAAACTAATACACCTTTATTAACTCCTTACGTAGTAGAAACTTTTTGGCCTTTGCATTATATTATAAGATCTATATAGATAATTATATAAAGGTACAATATATATGTTTTTATATTTATATAAAATACATACATAAAAAAATTAATTTCGGGTAAATGGATATTATCCGTGGATGATAAATCGTCATCCATATCCTATCAGTATTCATTCATATCCACTCCATATCCAATATTCATCCATTTAACTTCGTCAATATCCATCGGATCGAATGGATGATCATTGGATCGGGTTAGGATTGTCATCCATAAACATGGTGTATGATTAATGCTAACACATGAAATATATCATTTTCATCACTTATATATAAATGTATGAGAAATTTTATCTGGGCTATAAACATCATTAGTGACAATCAGTGCCACCAAATTGTCAAAATGATAAAAACACATATTGTAAAATTTTACAAATAAAGTCTATCTAAATACTAATTATTGTGATATTAATTTTAAGTAACTTAATTTGGTTTATCCGCGTGTCCGCGAGTCATAAACTATTCATGTCTCAAATGAATTAAAAACTGAAAACTACAATAAATTAGAAATTAGATAATGCCTTAAATTACCAGATTCAGTTTACATGTGTGTTTGTAATCATACCCCGAACATGATCACCAAGTGTATCTGTGTACAAGAATACAAACCCAAGGTACAACTTACAAAGCGACCCATTGCGCTACAATTTCTAGTTTTTTTTTATCAACTATAATTACTTATTGGGTCATTTCATTTATTCGGTGATTTTGTCCAACAAGTGTGTTCTTTAACAATAAGTGGTAAATTTTCACTTATCGCCACTTATTCAGTCAGCAAAAATTTTTTACTGATCGTCACTTATTCTCATCACTGATTGTAAACCTAAAACCTAAACACGCTTTCTCTTCGTTCCTCCATCAGTCCATCGTCCCTCACCCACAAACCCTTCTCCCCTTCACATCTTCTACCGTTGTCGCCGCCGCCGCTGTCACCAGAGACGCCCTAAACCGCCGCTGCCGCCCTAGACCCCTTCACATCTTTGACTGCCGCCACCGCCTTGACACGCTTCCATCTCCTCCTCCCTCACCTTGACGCTGCCTCCTCGCCATCGGCCATCTCTCAGGTATGTCTCTCTTCCCTCTCGATCTCTCTATTTCTTCCCCTATCAATCATTGCCTCTACCCTCTGTCCCTCTCGGTTTATTATTTTCACTGCGATTCCATGATTCAATATGATAAATGGGTGTGGATTATCACTTTTAATTTATGTTTTTGAAATTTTTTTATAAATGGATGTTGGATTGTCATGATTCAATATGATAAATGTGTTTCCATTGTTCTAACACGTTCAATGAATACATTTTGTTGTTGAAGTGAGACTTATTTGGTTTAAATTTCAAACCTAATTGTCACATTCCATGAAAACATATCTGGGTTTTAGTAGTGATTCGGTTACTTTGTGCTTAATGATCTCTGTTTAGGGTTTATAGGTTCAGAAAATATTAGGCAAAAGAACAGACTTATTAGTTCAGTAATCAGCGCCAATCACTTATCAATCAGCACTGCAATCAGCTTTCAGCTACTTATCACTTATGAAAAAGAACAACACCTTGAACTTCATGCACAAACAACAATACCATGCATTAAACATAACCCCACAAGGAGTTTTAAAAATAGCAGATTCAGGTTCCTTAAAGCCCAACAACCTCAAGATCAACTTAAGAATTATGATGGATAAGGACTAGTAAATAGTAATGGTCTCCGAATTTTACAGATTATCCAGAAACACATTGCTTGATTCTGAATCTAGAAATCAGAATTCAAAATTCAGAAAGCACCTTTTGACGTTTCACAGCAACAGTGGACTTTTTTAAGAGAATTGACCAGGACCAAGAAATCTTTATAGATTCCATAACGGTGCAAGTTAACAAACTATTTTTGATAATATACATTGATCCAAATTGTAGTCATTGGAAATGACTACTTTATGGGGTATACAACAAAGTTGGTAACTGCCTACATGGTAATACAAGCAAATGCTCAAGATGTGGAAGGCTAGAAAGGAAAATTTATATATAAGATAAGAAACCGAACTGAACTTGATTTTAGCTGGCTGCATTTGCTTCAGAGACCTCCTGGTACTGGTTTCTACAAAAAAAAAATGGTTTCAAGCTTTTAACATGTAATGAACTAAGGATGATATGACATGATAACAACCCGTAAAAGTTTCCATTTTGGGATCACCACTTCTGATAGTGGAAATTTGACACTTCCATTCCTGAGTGACCCGGTCCAATAATTCTACTTATTTTTGGACAGATTGAGCAACTATTTAGAAATGGACAAGTATAAAAGTATAAGACGGTCCTAAAATCAAAGACAAAGATAAGACCAATATCGATATCAGTTGGTTGAGCAAATGATGATGATCTAGAAGTTTATAGTCATGGGGCTTTGACATATGCAAAACTTGATGAAGGCCTACTAACTTCTAAAAGAGAAACCACATTCTAAATGTGATGAAATGATATAGATCATGGTACACACCTCATATGTGAAATATCACCACTGGCATTTAACACTCTAAAGCATACGCCTGAACCTGCAATAAAAAAGTTCAATCTATTAGCACGTGCATAATCTAAGAAGCAATGCACCAAATTGTCAAGTTTGAGGTAGAATTACAAAAATAAAAGATTGAAAGACGATAGTAATGGTATGTTGTACTAAATACATGAGCAAAGCAAGTCATTTACTCAACTCTATACTATTACGTACATGTAGGATAAAGCTTGAATGTTGATGTACATTGTATTGTCCCGATGTTATGCAAGCAACATGAAATTATGTACAAAGTTTAGTAGTTTACAGACATCATTATCATAATTCTTAAAGCATAATATTACATGTTCATATATAGTAAACTCTAGACACTTCAAAAGTAACTAATAAAATAATCCTCATTCTAAAACTGTACAAATATATTTATTTTGTGTCAAGTGTGTTGTTTGTAATGATCTTTTAGTGGTGATCCTATGTAGGTGGTGCCGTAGTGGTAACAGCAAAATAGCAACTTCTAGAAATGTGTTAATGAGTTACACTATCGATAAAATAAATGCATTCCACTAATGAGACCAAAAAGCAAAGATATTCATTTTGGAAATAGAGTGAGTGATGATTAAAAACAAGATTTGAAAAGTTCCGATATACACAAGCAAAAACGACTACTAAACCAGAAGCTTATAAAAAGTGAAGTAGGTAGTCATCGAGATAGCATAGAAGTATCTAGACAACCTGCATCACAGTTCTACCTCAACTGGGTGTGCTTCAAAAAAATGATCAGGTCTGGCAATATTTATCGCATGAGAACCATCATGCTGCAGGATTCTAAGTTTGCCTTCCTGCAAAGAAAAAACTTGTTAGACAGTGCAAAATGTAAATTGCATGAAGACGGTCATGGATCCACATACAGACCTTGGTCCCATAAACAAGACCTCCTCCAGCAAGAGGGTGAAAGCAAGCTACATTGACCTCATCTTCTGCACTTGGAAGGACACTCACAAGTTCCATGTCTGAAACTCTATACACCTGATAAAAACATGATGATAAAAAGCCCATGATAAACATGTAAACTGCATATCTTGTTCGACATCAAAGTGTCAATAACGATCTCGTGATATTTTTACTCCCCTCTGAATCAGTATGAAGATAAAAATTATTAGGTCGATCAAATCTCATCAGAACTTAGCTGTCTGAATATGAATAAATACTGTATTCCACAGTATCATCTTTCGGGCAGGTAACAAGCTTAGGCAAACTATAAGCACTACTCGATAGCAAAATTACATGTCACAGTAATATGTTGAATTTACCTCTAAAACTGTGTAAATGGATAATGAGGTTTCCCCGTTTATAACAATGCTTTTAAGAAGAGAACTGTGACGTCGACCATATGCAAGCAATATGTGCTCAGAAGTGGGAGAAAACTGCAAAAAAATGACATAAGTTATATTCAAACAAACCCTCATCACACTTTGAGTGCTTAACTAAGACAGACATGATTATGACACCTTCAGCTCATGACCCAGAGCATGTAGGTTCAATACATATTATACATCTGTAGGTAACAGCTTTTCTAACATACAATCCACTTCAGTAGACCTAAGATATTTTCAACTCCAAAGGCAGTGCAAAATCATGTTCACCTTCCCTTAATGGTTGATAGAAGTGTATACAACGTATAAATTTAACGAAAAAACTTGAGATCAGAGGGGATGTTTGTTGTAGATTTTCTATTCAAAGCCACCCCAAAAGCACTGAACAATTCCTTAAAATGTCAAATTTCAAACAGGCAAACTTGTCTGCTCAAACAACTCTCGAGTTACAAGTGTTTGTTACTTCATTTAAGTGGCTCTTTATGGTATACCTTACCTCTTAACGAACAATACATTCTTAAACAACAATTCATCTGTCTTTTTCTAACCAACACTACTCTCGTACACCTCACCACTTCTTTTATAAAATTCTATTTCTTTCCTTTTACCTTCCTGTCCATTTTTATTTGCTACTTTGTTTTATAGTTTTGTTTTCCATACATATATATAGCCGGGCTCCGGGACATTACTACCACGGCGACTATCGACCCGAACCCAAAGAAGGAAAAAAACGAACGGACTAAAGCGAGGAGTTCATTGACCATCATAGTTAAGGAGGATGGGGGCCAACCTCTTTCATGACCCATGGCCCCAGTGTGATTGTTTTATTTTGTCATTTTCTTTTCATGTTTCTTACTTTAGTTATTAGTCATGTTAATATTTTTATTGGTTTCTTATGTGAACCTATGAACCATCATACATCTAAATTCCAATCTAGCTAATACTTTTAAATTTTTGCTAAATCAAATTGAATACAGAGCATAAATGTTTTTAGGGATCATGTTGTGATAAGATTAGTCAGCACCGTATCATTCAGGTTTAACAAAAATCTTCATACATATAATTCAGAGTTATAGTAAGGTTATTTGACCAATAAAAAATTCAGATATGAACTTAAAAAAACTTACCTGTATGGATGTTAAGCAATGAGCAGCTCTAATCGGCCTTGAAATGAGTACCGAACCAAAACTACATAAGCACAATAATTTACAAATGTAAGATAAAAAGATGTTAACATAATGATGGCAAAAATCACAAATACACAAGTGAGTTGAAACTTTACGTTGCCTCCTCGAGTGAATATATCCTAAGTTCATACATCACTTGGCGAGCAGAGATTGGATGGCGAGTTGGAGATGTTGAGGCCCTCTCTTGATGAAGTTGGGTTGGTATCCCAGGATCAGCTTCAAATTGTGGGAGCACACATGCAACACAAGCAGCTAAAAATCTCCCACAGGGTGAAAAATGGGCCCCCATTTCACTGTACCAACAATTGCAACATAAGCAACCATCATATGACGAGATCAAATCAAACCAACAAATAGTTCATAAACTTCAAGTGGCAGAAGCCAAAATTATATATTCATATTTACAAACTACCACAACAATAGAAGTTAATTTAAAAAAAGCATGTAGGTAACTTGCTCTTTAAAACGTGAAGATAGGTTTCATCAGAAAATATCATATTCATCTACTGTTTGGAGGTATCTTTTACATTCAATATATGAACCCTTGCTTGAGCATATCCAACATTTCATTCGTTTGATGATGTCATTAAATCTGACTCTCGGTATGATGGATACATATAATCCAGACAAAGAAAACATGTTATGTAATAAAGAAGATATGACTGTTAAACATAGTTAGACAGTATGGTACTAAAGCCTTACCTACAGAGCACTGCGTGTGGTATTGTTAATCGGCACCGTTCAGGCTTGAGGGAGGCACACGGATTTTTAAAATCATGAGGCCATATTCTTAGTTTCACAGTGCAAGGCAACTCAGCAGCAGCAGTAGCAGTCAATGATGCAGAAAGTTGAGACTGTATTCTGCTAATGATAGGGAAAGAATCACCCCCGTCATTTGTCTCACTGATCAGAGCATTTGGCCTGTATTGTGATGCAGAAGTCGAAGCAGTATTTGAAGAAAGGTCCCGTAAACCTGATCTTTCTGGAAGTACTTGGTTCGAACCAAATGGTGTAACCAATGAAGCCTCTAGAAGCTCCCTATTAGAAGCGGGTGACTCAGATGGCAATGTAGTTAAACTTGACGCCCTGTTACCAGCTGAATGTTCCTGGGTAGTGCCACTAAGAGGGTAGGCTGATGGAGTACCCGCTTGGCTTTGACCCACCAACCATCCTTGCATGAAAGGTAACTCCCAACACACACGATCTCTAAATAGATCTTGCCGGATCTCATCTGTAGGCCGGCCCATCTGGATAGGCATTGGTTCAGGCATGCCCCCAGAAGTATCCATATTAGAAGCACCGTTTTCACTGTACTCCTCTGGAAGTGGTACGGCAGTAGTTCCAGTGACATCCATTGGAGTTCTATAATAAGTGTTTTGCATTTCACTGGGATTTGAATTAGATGAAATATCAACTATGGTATCATGAGTGCTAGACGAAGGAACAGAAGAAGCCATCATCTGCTCATACAGTTCTGTTGCATTGGCAAGAACTTGAAGGCGATCAGAAGATTCTAATTGCCCGTTGTCTGTGTCAGCAGGTCTACTGCCGATCTGTAGTTGCGGCCTTAAATCAGCATTTGCATAAGGAGAACAGAAGAGAGGTACAGGCATCAACGGTAGCTCCGCGGCTAAACTTAGACGGTCAATTGAATGCATATTTCCCATATATACAGCTGGAGGAGGATAATGCAAATAACCAAGAGAAGTCGCAGGTGCCATTGTAGAATCTGAAGAGTCAAGATCATTGACCTGCAAATCAGTCAAATGATTAGTGCAGTGACTCGGAGAGATATCAAAATACTGAAAATAGTTGTAAACCTGTCAAAATAGCTTACCTCGGCAGTTAACAAAAATGGAGCAGAATGTGGATGGAAGTGCACGGCACGAAGAGAACGTCTTGTCCTCAATACAATAGTAGGAGAGGAAGTCTCTCCTCTACTATTGTAATGCCATAAATACAGCTGGAAATAGAAAACTGATCTCAATATAACGAACTGTGAAGTATTACGATATGAGGTCTACGTCATAAATAATTTGCCAAAAAAGGAATGCTTAAAACAAAGTGAAAGAACACAAGTGTATGAGAACTCAGTAAGTTAGTTTAAGCACCTTATGGCCTGCAGCAACCGCAAGTAGTTCTCCTTCGGCATGGAAGGCGATTGAAGCAATAGGGCGATCTGCAAGAAAGCAATAACATAGTTATAACAATTATATATGCAGAAGTCCAATCTTAATACAACATGTATCAGTCATCATAGATGACACTCCTTTAATAGATTAAATTGCTCCTTCAATTATATAGATGGCTCTTTAACAAAATATACTTCATCCTTAAAATAGAATAACGAATGGGCTTGGTGATTACAAAAATCACGCGACCCTATGCATTCTGATGTATTTGCATTCCATAATCGAACTTCATGATCCAAGCTTCCACTTGCAAGTATTTCTGGATGCACTGGGTGAAATCTAACCTGTAAAAGCACAATTCATCATGATGAGAGAAGACGATAGCGTATTCTAACCACAAGCATGAGAAATTCTAAGCAAACTTTAAGACGACAAAGGGTAGAGATGAAACCTGATGAACTTATTAAATATCAGAATACAGTCCAGAACATGACATCTCCATAAGACATTATATCCCAAGCATTATGTGATGAATGGCTCTCTTAGACATACAACAGTTTTCCACAATATATTTGAAATCGACATTCAAAGGGGCAGCTATACTAGAAAAGAAAAGAAACATAGACCAGAATTTGTACCTTTTGTCTTATAAATGGAACTAGATAAATCTATTGTTTCTACTTCCCCACATAAATAGTTGTCTAATTAATGGCACGTATCAAATTGACATATAAAATATTCTATTTACCGAAGGTTATGATCAAGATTACTGATAATGTGTAAGTTGCCTTTCATTATCTAGATTACAACAACCTGATGCATCAATATTCCATTCCAGAATAACCAATCAGATTGTTCTGTAAGATTTGTTTCATCATCACATCTGCCAATGATAGGTAGAGCAAGATAAACATATAAATAGAAGATTTTTTACCCTACATAACCTGACCAGTGTTTATAAACAATATTTAGAGGATTCAGTGTGGAAGAGGCGGAGAGCAGAGATTATATCAAACAAGAGTTTTGATTAAGCTCGTCATTGGAAGATCATTTGGTATAAAGCTTGGTCAAAGGCAAAAATAAAAACACAAGGCTTGTAGCAATGCTGCCACAGTTTCCAAATGATCTCTTCTACAAGAAAAGGCACCCGATACATCAATAATCCTACAGTTAAATCAAGGGACAAGCTACCAGCAAAGACCATAGAGATGACTAACGCTTTTATGTCTTACCACCCAAGGAGTTCTTCGATGACCACTGAGCACCTTCTCACATTTTCCGGTTTGACAATCAATTATTTTAACCGTATGATCACCGCTGCCAATGCCAAAAACATGTGAATTCAACATATATATATTATAGAGAAGATCTGCAAAGTACAAAACAAAGACTACTGACTACATACTGAGTAGAAGCAAGAATTTTCCCATCTGCACTAAATGCTGCTGCAATAGTTGACCTTGGAGAAGGCACCAAAGGGCAATATTTGGCTGATAAACACCGCAAGGACTCGGCCTCCACCCTGGAACCATAGAAACAAATAACTGGTAAAACTCCATGGCCAAACGACACTTTTTCCTTCAGAGGTGTCAATATATTATAAGAAACCAACTGAAGTACCATGAAAGAAGTTCCCGTCTTGAGTTCCTCACTCTTTCACTTTCAGGTTTAACAGATGACTGATGCTTGCAATTTGAAACTTCTCCCCACTGCCTTTTCGGCAAGCACTTCGCTGTTCTAGGAGCTATCTCCCTTCTTGCCAGCAAATGAAGCACGTTCCTATCACTAAGGAAAATTGTATGTGAGATGGCTAGGATGAAGTGCATTTACCAGGCCATATGGGACAATTTGTGCAGGCCATCAATAATTAAGAATGAATGATTCCTTTGTGTAAACATTACAACATTTAAAACCTTCAAGATTAAAAGCCTACAAGTGTGCTCAACTGCCAATAAATAGAAAAGGAGTATCTAAAACTACTTCACAAAGAAACACTTCAATGTGCAATCAATCAAAATATAAAACAAAAGCTGAGCAGGGATTTTGATCTACATTACATCATGACAAATCATAGAAAAACAAGACTCTGTTAACGAACATAACTAACGATTATGAATATCTAATGATCTGATATACGTCTTGGTGGGCATCCAATTCCTAACAAGTATAATGAAGACAAATGCCACAAATTGATCCAACACATGGATTTATTTAAGATATAACATAGAGATCGAGCTTTGTTCCATGAATTACAATAAAAGGGTATAGTTCAACAAGCAAAAAAATCCTCCTTTTCCTAATGGCAAAACTCGAAATTCAAAAAAGCAAATCAGACCATCAAATCTCATACCCTAGCTTGGATTAATCGAACCAAATACCAAAATTCAACATACATATAGAAATGAAAGATCAATTAATAATTCTAAAGATGTTCTTATTTGCATAGTTTCTATCGAATTCAAATCATAAATAAATAATTAAGAAGATGCAAAGACTTTAATCTTACTTTTGATGGATTTGAGAAGGTAAAGATGAAGATGAGAGCGTGTTGAGATCATCTAGGCATGAACTTGTATCCATTCATGTAAATCAAAATTACAAAAGGTTTTATCTTTCTTTCTTTTTTTTCTTTTTGCGGATTAAGATGTGTAGATTGGGAGCAGAGAAATCAAACAAACTGGGAAGCCTAGTTGTAACCGTCGATTTCTCTCTCCTTCCTCTTGTTTGATTGGATTTTTAGGGATTGAGATTTGTGAAGAGAAACCCTAGCGAACAAGCGAGAAAGGTAAATCTGAATGACGTGCAACAAGGGGACAAATCTCCCCCCTCTGTATTTTTATTTTTCAGCTAAATTCCGGAATATATTTTGGATAAGCTTCCCTTCTTCAAACCCTGTTCAAGGGCTGTTTGGGCATAATTTTTTGGGTTAAAGAATAAAGTAAAACTTTTATTATATAATTTAGAGTGAATTACGTAAATGGTTATAACTTACAGATTTTGACTCTGACGTAAAATAAGTACATAAATAGTTCATAAAACTTAAAACTTGCTCGAATTTGGTCACTCAAACTAATTGTCGTTAAAATAGAAATTAACGATGAGGGTAATTTGTCTTTTTGTCTGTATTCATCGTGTTCTTATAGCATTCATTATGTTCTTGAATAATTCATCAATATTTTTATAATTAAATTCATCTAAGAACCCTAATTTAGCAAATTAAAGAACAATAACATTTTTAAGGTGAATCAAATAACAAATAAACCTAAATCGAAATGATATGAGAATAAGATTGTGTCACCGGCTCCATTCTTGCCTTTATTATTCTTGCCTTTATTACAAGTAATGATAAGAATTTTGTATAACTATCATTTCCTAATGTGCTTGTCACACCCGAACCATTCATTCTTCCCTTATTACAAGTAAATGATAATAACTTTGTATAACTTTCATTTCATATGGTGGGAAACATTTATTGAAAATTACAAGCCTATAGAGATAAATAGAAGAAGTTCTAGTTTATGACAATATTTCGGTACTCCTTGCTCTCGAGATACACATGAATACATAAGCTTAAGTTTAGTGAGTAAGTATGGTTTCATGATAAAATTAATGTTTACTCAAAACAAGTTTTCATGTATAAATAATGTTTTTTTAAAAATTTTATGCTTTACATGAAAAGCATACCAAACTTCAGAAGTTCTTTAACATTAGGTCCACATAAGGGTTTTCCAATAAGTTTTGTTTGCAAGACGTCCTTTTCATTCTATATCACGTACGTTGGATATTTAAATGACATTTTTTTAACATATATAAAGACTTTATATGCTAATATTATGTCTTAAAACATGGTACAATATTTTTTTCATGCATAAAACACTTATATAGCACATATGTATCTCATTTAAAGCACATAACATGCTCACTTTGCTTAGATATTGCCTTGAGATTTCTAACCTTCCTCCTTGCTATTAGACTTTTAGTAGTGTTTTTAACATAAGATGAAAAAGAATAAACTCTCTAAGATCCTATTTATAGTGATTATGTGTTGTTTAATGATGTTTGTCCATTTAGTTATATAGCTTATAACTTGCTTATTCATCTTCCTAGTTTTGCTTAGTATTGCCTTTAGGTTTGCCACGCTTTTAGATAGCAATACAACTCCTTATCTAGGTTTGATTTGTCATGCTATTTAGGCTTGCTTTGTCATGCTAAATAGGTTTGATTTGTCATGGTAACTATTGTGGCTCATGTTGTATATCGGTAAGTAGTATTGTAAGGTACTTGTGTGGTTATTTGCATAATTTCAGGGCTAACATTCATTCTTTATGGATCTTGTTTTAGTTTTTTAAAGTTTGTTACAATAGGATTTCTTAAATTTTCTTAGAAAATAAATTTGTTCATAATAATTTAAGATTATTACAAGGACTTATATAAAAAATATAGGGTTGTTACAATTCTTTCTCCTTTAAGCTCGAAAATTTATTCATAAAGATAGGGATGGTTATTTTTGAATCCTGACTATATTTCTCATGTTGCTTCCATCCCATGGTAACAGTACCAATAGACCAAGACTATAGATACTTCTTTGTTGTGAAACTTCTTAAATTTACATTCTGTGACGGACATGTGTTGTTCTTTGAAATTGAGCTTGTTATCAACTATAATTTCTTCAAAGGGAATTACTACATCCTTTTCAATAAGACGTTTCTTTAAATTGGATACATGAAAAGTATTGTGTATCCTTTTCAGTTCTTCTGACAATTCAAGTTAATATGTTAATAATCCTAGCTTTTCAATTATTTAGAAGGCCCAATATATCGAGGTTGAAAGTTTACCATATTTACCAAAACGTGTAACACTTTCCGAGGTGATACTTTTAATAGCACCATATCACCAACTTGAAATTCAACGGGCTTCCTTTTTTATCGCCTTAGCTTTCTATCTATCTTGTGCGATTTGAATCTTCTCATTATCTAAATAACATTGCTCGCAGTTTGTTGGATGATTCTGGACCAGTAATTGGTTTTCACCAACCTCCATCCAGTAGATAGGTGTTCTTCATTTTCTTTCGTGTAGAACTTCATAGGGTGCTTCCTTGATACTACTATGTAACTATTATTATATACAAATTCAATAAGGGGTAAATGGTTATCCCATTGACTTTTAAGGTCAATTGCGCACACACGTCACATATCTCCTAATGTGTGAATGATTCTTTTACTTTGACCATTAGTTTGAGAATGGTATGTCATACTCATTTTAATTTTTCTCCCTAATTGCTTTTAGAGACTCTTCTAAAAGTTTGAAGTAAAAAGACTTTCCCGATTTGATACAATTGATATCATGTCTTCCAACAACTACACACACACTTTAGTTAGTGTTTCCAAAAGGGTTCTTTTACAAGTGTGTTGTCTACAATAACCCACGTAGCATTGAAACCCTTTGGTGTTTTTGGTAATCTTTTAACAAATCCATTGTGATATTTCACACTGGAATGTCTAGCGGTTGTAACTGTCCACATGGCCTTTGCCATTTAATATTAACTTTGAAGCACATATTAACTACAGACTTCTTCATTCCTGGTCACAAATATAAAGTTTTCAAGTCTTGGTACATTTTACAATATTTTAAGGTAGATTGAATATTTGGATTTGTGGGTTTCTTCCAGAATTACATCTCTATAGTTGCCAAAATTTTTGGGATCCAGATTTATCTTTGAAACTTTTTTATTTCTTTATCGTCAACTTCAAGAAATTTAATTTGCCCGAAATTTCTTTGTTCCTTTCGATTTTCTTGTTTTAAGGCTTTCTGTTGTGCCTTTTCCATTTCCTCCAACAAAGTGTTTGTGGTTAATAAAGTTAATGCTTTAATTCTCAGGGGTTTAACTAATTTCTTCCGACTCAAGGCATATGTTACCACATTGGCTTTCCCTGAATGATACCTGATTTCACAGTCATAGTAATTTAATTCCTTTATATTGAATAAATATTTAAGGCTTTTATGATTTGTGTAGAATATTCACTTTGTACTATACAAATAGTGTCTCCAAAATTTCAAAGTGAATACCACTACAACTAACTCTAAATCATGGGTTGGGTATATTTTCTATTGTTCCTTTAATTTTTGTGATGCAAAGGCGATTACTTTATTTTTTTTTGCAAAAGCACACACCTTAACCCTTGTTTGAATGCGTCATTGTATACTACACAAAGTCTTTAACTTCTTGAGACTGACTTATAATTAGTGCATTACTGTGAAGACCTTCCCTTACGGGGCAGTCCTCAGAGTCTAGGTCCCACATCATGCAATACGATATCAACCATACTAAGATAAGGTAATTATAATGCGGAAAAATTAAATTACGTGTACATACAGATTAGGAATTAAGTTACATATTTCAAAATAAAGTTATAAAAAGGGTAACATCTAATCTAATCATAACATCATACATTACATCAAGTCTATCCAGAACCACCACATTTGTTGTCTTCCAATCAGTACCAGAAAGTTTGTTGAGTAGTGGTCTAAGAAAGCTTCAAAACTTGGATCTTGAATGACCTAAGTACTAGGTCCTGCAGGTGATTTTCCTTTGGCTTTTCCTGTAAAATATTAATGCAACATCTGTAAGCAAAGCTTAGTGAGTTTATAGATTTTCAATATCAACATGCGTGTCAAGCGGATCATCAGTCTAAGCGTGATATGTCTTGGCTGCCGCTACAGCCCTCATGATTGAGATATAGAATCATAGAATCGGATGATGTTCAGGCCACACTCACGCTTAAATCGTGGGGATCAGCCACATACTGGGCTAGCTACCAGTAAGTCAATATGGCGGAACATCGGAGGTCATTACCAAGTTCATAAGAACTGGTGAAATAGTCAGGTCTAGAACAATAGACCATCAGGGCTAGTCAAGCTGAATCAATATATATGTCAAATGTCTGATCAATAGTGAAAGCTTAAGTCATAGAAGTCATGATAGCAATAAATCGTAAGCAATGTCTGATGAAGTCTCAAATGCAATATGAAATGATAATCAAATAGCTATCATGATCCTCTGGGCAACACCCAACCTTGGTGTGCACAGGTCTCAATCTAGCTGATAAATGAATGTCAATAAATCTAACAGCAGCAATATATCTCAACCGGAATCTATGCATGTTAAATCTGAATATCTATAACTCACAGGTCGGGGTCTTTATCAAACAGATATAAAAATCTGCCACCTGAGTTATCTCAGGATTTTATCTTTGTCAATCTGTAATCTGTCAATCAATTCTCTGACCCGCTTTTAAGTCTTTAAGTCTTTAAATCTTTGTTCAGATATTAACTGAACCTGTCCAGAATTATATCACATAAATCTCATGTCAATATCATCATCATTATCATGAAGTTTTCATCATCTTTTGGTCATAAATTCTTGTATTTTATCTGAGTCTGATATCTGATAACTTGTCTTATCAATGCCATCATCTTTTATCTTTTAATCTTTATAATCTTGAATTTCATCTGATTCTGATAACTTATTTATTCTCAAATCATTCTCTGTCTCAATATTTCTCAAAAGTCCTCTATTTATATATTTAACAATATATATAATCATTCATCTAATTAAATTATCAAAATACATATAATTGGGTTTCGGGTCATCAACTTCGGATCTATCCGGATTAGGGATCCGGATTCGGACCAATCCGAATCGAAATGGCCGGTCCGAATTAATCATCATCCGAATTGAGGATGACTTGGGATCCGAATTAGGATCTTTTAATACATAAGATCCGAAATTAGCATCTTACCCGAATTAGGATAATAGCAAGATCCGAATTTGGGACATCATCCGAATCTAAGTGGGTCCGAAATTGAAAGCATCCGAAAATGGGGAACCATCCGAATTCGGGTATAACCGAATTCGGATCCTATACTTAGTATATTTTCCAGAAATTGTTCTTGGTGTTCTTGGTCACATTCATACGGATTTTTATCAAAATTCTTAAAAACTCGATTTATTCAACATGCAATGTAATACTTTGTTATATTATCATAATTAGATTGTTTTTATACTAATTCCCCTATCAAAAACACACTATTATAACCAAGATCATCCAAAATATGATATTTTTGCCAAGAACACATTTTCATCAAAAATTCCGATTTTCTTCTTATTTGGATAATCCAAACTAAAATTCTTGTTTCTTTAACATCTATTAACTTAATTTCACCATTATCTATCAATTATATACTCATGCAATCTAAAATTATCACATTTGAATCCAAGGTTTCGGTTTTTAATAAAACCGAACAAAACTCTTGAAAATTAAGGAGTTTAATCAATAATTACCTTGAATTGTTGTTAATTAATGATGATTGTTGCTTCTAGTAACCTTCAATTGTATTGATTCTTCAATTACTTGCAATTTATGATGAATTTCTTGTGGATTTGTTGAAATGGCCGAATGTGTAGAGAGAGAGTAGAGAGAGAAGTGAATTTTCTTAATAGTGTGATTAAATGACATTAATTTGGAGTTTTTATATATCATTTAGTCATATTTGCAACTTAACCCACTAAACTTTTTGTATTTTACATATCTTTTTAAATTTAATCATCTTTAATTATCTATAACATATATAAATAATTTAATTAAATAATTTCAAACTTTAATAAATTACATCATAAATAATGTAATAAAATTACATTAATACTTCAAATTCAATTATTACATGCTTAGCAAAAGATAGGTTGTTACAATTACATAGCTTATCTTTTAAAGTTTGGAAAGCTTCTTTTTGTGCATCTCCTCATTCGAAGTTACAATATTTTCTTATTAATGTTATGAGTGGAGTTGCTATTTTAGAAAAGCCTTGATAACTCGTTGATAGTATCTGGTTAATCCAATAAAATCCGTATTTATGTCGTTTTCACTACTGTTTACACACGACATTGCTTAGATTTACACCATGATACAATTCTTGTTTATAATATGCCTCGAAAACTAAACTTCTCGAGTCCAGGATTAATGCAATGAGAATTTCGCATAAAGTTTTTCATGTTTCAGTAGTTCCAATGTCATTCTCAAGCGTTGCTCATGCTCTTCTTGACTTTTTGAATTAACGAGACTATCTTCAATGAATACAATAATGAACTCATCTAATTATTGCTTATAAAACCTGATTCATGAGTTCCATTAAAAGAGCTGGAGTATTTGATAAACCGAAAGGCATGACTAAAACTCGTAGTGCCCATATCATGTCCAAAATGCGGTTTTTGGGATGTCTTCCTTGTATAATTTCAATTGATGATATATTAATTGTAGATATATTGTTGAGAATAAACTTGCTTCTTAATTGGTCAATAAGTCATCTATTCGGAGCAAGGGATATCGATTCGTTATCGTGATCTTATTAAGTTTTCGGTAGATGATACACAGTCTCATGATTCTCTTGTTCTTTTTAGCAAAGAGTATTGGATACATGTTTGTCATGTTATGCATATCATAAGTGACAACTCTTACATAACATTGCAATACTCTCTGGTAGGATTATATAAAACATGCTAATAATTTTAAACATTTTATACAAGACAAACCCTATATATTAGATACATATAGTTGAAGTAATATATACATCACTAGTACTTCAAATCCGAAAGTGATGATGGCAACATATAGTAATGATGAAGTAGAAATCCTCAAAGGTAATTCTTGTCCCCTACTTCTTCTCTGGTGACGGCATACCTATCTGTTGAACCCCTGTGATACACATTTTAACTAAAAAATATAAGTCAGAAGCTTGTGAGTACACAAGGGTTTAGGATCAGTTAGTCCGCACAACTCAACTCAACTCTAGTGAGGGATATCATCCGCATGTGCTAGCAGACCACACGAAGTAGTGGTTAGCAAATATAACAAAGCATAATAGCGAACTAGTGATAAACAACACAATTTTGTCTCTTCTTAACTCGTATATCTCTGGAATGTATCTCAATTTCATACTATTTCTCTCTCTTTCTCATCGTAATCACATGCAACACAACAATATATTAAAGAATAGGCTCAAACCTGAGCTGTAACTTCCATTATCAAACACAGTTGATATAAGCAAGTGACAAACAAATACTCACAAAAGAAGTTGTGTATGTATCCCGAAAAAACTTGTATACTCACATGATTAGTAGCAATTTAACTCTCACAAACCATGATGTATACTTCTTTGCCCACCTTGACCTATACTCGCCCCTGAATGTTTAACGAATCATAGTATGTCAATCAATGATTCAATATGATGCACACATGAAGTCCATAAACTACTATATGATAACAATTACATAGCCCCTAATAGTTCTCGTGACCCCAAACTATTATTTGAAGGAAGTAAAACAAGGGCCAAAGCATGACACATATATGTAAAGCCCGGGCTCGTTTAAATCGAGTTTTTCTGAGCTTTCAGTAAGTCGAGTAGCTCATGAGTAACTCGTCTCACTTACACCCCCAAAGGGGCGTTTGATTCGTGGATTTCTTGGGATTCACTGAGATACGCATTTAAAATCCTATGTTTAGTTCGTAGATTTCAGTAAAGATTTAAAATTCATTTTTCTTTGTGATTTAAAAACCCAGCAGCCCCCT
Organism: Centrapalus pauciflorus; assembly: GCA_020465985.1. Lineage (NCBI taxonomy): Eukaryota > Viridiplantae > Streptophyta > Magnoliopsida > Asterales > Asteraceae > Centrapalus > Centrapalus pauciflorus. The sequence continues at coordinate 1,169,792 of JAANYP010004790.1, read as the reverse complement.
AGGATTTTAAATCCCACTTACATTGCAGTCTCCAGATTAACAAATTTTTTCTAAAGGTAATGCAGTTTCTTTGACAAAATTATGACAAATGAAAATGCTGCATAATGCAAATCATTTAACAGAATGCAAATAAAAAAAAGAATTTGCGAACCAAACGTACCCTTGACGGTAACCTATCCCGAAAGCCCATCATGTAATGACACTATCGGTCCCAGTTAGGGGTGTGCAAAATAACCAAACCTGAAACGAATTAAATGGACCGAGTTATTCGGTTTTCAGTTTTGTTAATCGGGTTAAATGATATCCGAATAATAAATTCGGTTTGGGGATCTGGTAGAATTCATGTTCATTCGGGTACCCGAATAACCCGTTTGAATTTTAAATTCCCAATTTTAGTTAAAATTAAAATTGTTTATATATAAAAATATAAAGATCTAATACCCAAACCATTTAACTTGTTTACCAAAATTACCCAACATATTTAAACTACTGTGTAGATGATATTATTTTTATGCTAAAACCGAATAAACCGTTAAACGTAAACCGGATAACCCGATACCCTTTTAACTATAACATGATTAAACACATCTCCTTATTTGGTTTGGGTTCGGGCAAAAAACCCAAGCTTAAAGGCGAACCGAATAACTCGATACCAATTTAAACCGCCCGAATAACACCCTAGTCCAAGTGATAAACCTATCCCAATGGAAAGGGACCTTGTCAGGACAGACAATTTTGACCCAACAGGCCAAACAGGGAAGACATTTAAATTGACCCGTAATAAAAAACTAAACTAGAACATACATTTTTTTAAATGAATATTTATAAAACGGTATATTAATCAAATTGTTCTTTGGAAAAATATTCAAAATTATGTAAAATTCATGAACGTGGTCGTCAGCCCGTTTGACTGGTTATTTGAATGGATTGAAATTGACACCCGCGACGCCTTGATGGGATGAGAGAATTATCTTTCTTTCTTTTTATTGTAAACTAGTTATCTGCCCATGTATTACATGTAATATATTTATAAAATAATATTTTTTTTTAAAAAAATACATATATAAATAGTATATTACAATTATAAATTTTTAATAATTAAATGATAATATTAAAACTCAAAATAAATTATCTAAGCGATATAAACAATAAAATTAAATTAAATTAAAATACATAATATACGGAGAAATAAAATTTTACTGACTGTATTAGAATGTTGATTCATAGATTTTTAACTATATATGTAAATATATTAAATTTTAAATTAATATGAAAATAAAATATTTAATTTACTTCATAAATAGAATAGAAATTTTATAGTAATAAAATAGGCGGGAAAATAAAATTGAGATGTCATGAAAAAAAAAAAGACATAGGTCAAAATTATTTTGGTTTATTAAAGTGTTTCTTTGATCAAAATAGAACATGAGTAGTATTTGTCTATTTGATGGAAAAGGAGCATTTCCCTCCTGGCGAGGGTTCTTCTCGGACAATCAAGACTCCTCCATGATTGACCCCTCCATTGCCATGGAGCAAAAGCTTCTCTGTGAATTCCAACAAATTCTGAACAATCAAACAAAAATATCCCTAAAACCCTTCTCAATCGCTAGATCTCTCATCGTAAACCCCTCAACCTCCGATCACACAATCACATCTATCATCAAAACCCTAGAAACCCTCTCACTACCAGTAGCAACAAACCCTCAATTCTACCTTCTCCATCTCACCACTCTGCTCTGTGAAATCTCCGTCGTCCGCCGTTCTTTTTCCTCCCTCGTCACCACCATACTCCACTCTCTCTCCCTTCACTGCCCCATCACTCCCCCTAGTGCCGCCGGGCTTGCACTCTCAACCCTTGTTTCCATCGCTCCCCCTCCTGCTTCCGACTTGGTTCCTACGGTTTCCGAGACGACAGAAGGATTGTTTTTATCTCTCTGCTTCGGTCAGTGCGTGCCTGTGCGTCAAAGGCTGCTACTGAATGCGGAGAAGTTTGATGTCCGGCCGTCGCTTTTGCTCACGGTGTTGCTAGGGTTTACTAAGGATCCATATCCTTACGTGAGGAAGGCTGCATTGGAGGGTTTGATTGGTTTGTGCAAGTGCATTGTTATTGAAGATCGTGGAATGGTTGAAGGATGCTACTTACGTGCTGTTGAGCTGTTGTTTGATACAGAGGAATGTGTGAGATGCTCAGCTGTTCAAACGGTAATGTATTGGCTTATTGCGATTCCTCAGTTTATGGATTTGCTCTTTTTTTTTTCTTTCTAAATTTAAATTATCAATTAGGTTTCTTTTTGGGTTAATTCCCATCTTATTTGTGCATTAATGTTTTACGGTTTACCAATTTGTGCAGCAAAGTCATTTTTACACGATTTATGATATATTCCTTATGACATAACTCCGGTCTTACCTCTGCTCCGCTCCTATGCCTCATATGATGTTGGTGTCAACTACACCACCTTCACTAGAAACCCAAAATATAGTATGTAGATATTTAAACAAACTGCATAATTTGGTTCGATTTTGAAACGTGCTTGCATAAATTGTATCAAAGTGAACTCATTTTGGTGTCGCAGGTAAGTGAATGGGGGAAATTTCTTGTGGCAAACGGTGAGGAAACAAGCAAAGGAGATTGGTCAGATGCATTGTATGTACAGGTATCAAACAATCAACAAGCTGCATCTAGATGATTCAGATATGATGACTTCCCATTACGTTCTTCTGTTAGATGCTTTAAATTGATTATCCTCCCTGTACTTCTCAACATTTAACCCCACTGTAAAAAAATCTTATGTTTAGTCTGATTCACTTCTTCAAAACATAACTATGATTTATTTGACATGAGGAAAACTTTTACCTGGCATAAATGTAACACTTTGATATAATGTAAATGCATAGTCCTGCAGAAGTTCAGACCATGCCATCCGGATTGCTACATAAGCATGTGGGATAATTCTAGTTGATCGATCATTTTCATATTAAAAAGAACATTTAAGGCATTCTATCCCCTTTTTGTAGTCAAAATTTTCATACTGAAACTGGCTTTTGGCTGAAATGAGAGGCTCGCATGCTTAGAAGGTGATGAATTACCATTACTCTTATTTGGACAGTAATTAAATTTCTAACCTTCTACTTTGTTTTGTCTTTAAAAACTCACTCTTCCTGGTTCCCCACTATGCACAAAGCCACAAATGTTAGTATGATTCCCCACTACGCACAAAGCCACAAATGTTAGTATGATTCCCCACTACGCACAAAGCCACAAATGTTAGTATGACCAATTGATTTTCTAGCAAATTGTTCACTGCATTGTGTGCCAAGATCAAGAATTCTTTGAAGGTATTCTTTTCCTATTTTTAAAAAACTTGGGGTCATGGGGTGTTACTTCTTCATATTCATTTAAAATGAAGTTAAAAGATGTATTTGACCTCAAAGAAACTACTCCTGTGTACATAGTTATTATACTTGACAAAGAGAGCACACTATATTCTCTTGAAGCTGATTAGCAACACTGATTGATTTGAACACGGCTTTCTGACCATCCCGACATGTGAAATAGCATACTGCATTTTTTCTTCCTACAGGGGTGCATTATTTCTGCAAGAACTGCAATAAAGAACATATTGAACTACTTAGTGTTGTGGCGTAGGCTTCAGATAAAAGATAAGGGAAGCCGGCCCTAGCACCTTTAGGAGGCTGGCCCATGTAGTTAATTACGAAACGTTACCTAATTATTTTCTATATATTCCCATGTAGACATGTAGTTGCCCCCGTGGACATAGGTCAATCATCAACCGAACAACGTAATATCTTTGTATTATTTACTTTACATTTTGTGTGTGTGTGTGTGACTAGATAAACCCTAACTCTTAGCGTGTAGCTTTCTGGTGTGTACCTCATTTCCATCTTCCCATTATCCACATTGAATATATTTGCAGCTCTGTTCAATGGTGAGGGACATGAGTGCTAGTGTCAGAATTGAAGCTTTTAATGCCCTTGGTAAGGTGGGAATGGTGTCTGATTATATACTGATGCAAACCCTCTCTAAGAAAGTCTTGTCGACAACCAAAGAAAAGAAAGTCGCTGGTCAGCTCTCTGGAAAGCATTACAATTTATCAGCATCAAGGACTGCTGGAGCATTCATACATGGATTGGAGGATGAATTCTATGAGGTACTCCCAATGCACTGCCCACTGCAGTTAATGGTGTAATTGAGTCTAGCCAACTCGCAAACTACTTGAGACTTCAAAATTAAGTTGATGTAAGTCAAGTCGAGTCAAGCAATAAAATTCTTGACTTACGAATATTGTGAGCCTTATTGAGGTTATCTTAGATTACAGTTTTAACCTTTATGTAAATAGACATGTTTACATAATTACCCATGCTATATAAACTAAAACATAATCGAGTCAAATTGAATTCAGAATCGAGTCAAGTGGCGAGCTTGAAGTACAGAAGTATCAGTTACTTAATCGAGCTCAAGCTTGAATATGTAGGCTGGATCAAGCGCAAGTTGAGTTTGGAACTTTGAGTCTGATATCGATATCAGTATCGAGCTTGGCATTATGTTGTTTGATTACACCCCTAACTGCAATTATGACATGCAAATGATAGAGGAACGTTTCATGCAAGCAGGGGTATCTGTGTACTTGTTGCATCTGTCTTAACTGTTATTGTTCAAATCTTCTGTCTCGAACGAAGTATTCTTGTTTCATTATATGAAGGTACGCAGTTCTGCATGTTATTCCCTGAGGATGCCTGCCGTTCTTTCTTCAGATTTTGCTGCTGGAGCATTAGGTTTGTTAATGGATGTGTTGAATGATGATTCAATTATTGTCAGACTACAAGCTCTGGAAACCATGCATCATATGGGAGTTTTTGGCCATCTAAATGTGCAAGAAATGCACATGCACATGGTAAGCTTCAGATAGTTATTGGATATCTAGTGCAGATATTTGTTTATGCTAGAATCTGGAATTCTGGATTCTGATATGTAAAAAAGAATCCCTGTTCATGTTACTTTTCCCATGTAGATCTGTTTCACAAATTAATGGTGATTGTTTTTCATTATTTCAGGGTAGAGGTGGCAAGCTTAACCCATTAATAATATGGAAATAGGTGAAATTGGGTTGTATGTAAAGAACAATTGAGTAAAATATCGAAAAATAAATAGGTCAAAAGTTGGCTAACATGTGTTCAAATTACTTACATCGTCCTAAACTAGTTTATAACCCACATATATGAGTAAAAATAAAAACATGCAAAAATAATAATTGTGTTTATTTTTTTATTATTTACAGATTAAAAAACAGAGTATATTTATATTTTTTAAAAATATAAAATTGTATTTATCCTTTATTTTTTATAAGTTGTAATTATCTTTTTGGTGAACGTAGAGGTGACACGTGACATTTAATGTTTTCCTTTATTATACACTAGTTTATGTCCCACGTAAATACGTGAATAAAATTTTATTTCTAATTTAATAAATTTTAATTGATAAAAATTGAGATTTCACTTTATATATAACATACTACTTATATATTTTATTATAAATTAATATTTATAGATTAAAAACTAATAGTGTATTTTTATTTATAAATCTATTTAGGATTTATCTTTTTATTATATATATAGATTATTATAGTCAACAAGTTCTATTAATTATCTTAATAATATAATTGTTGTAATGGGGCTAAAAAGTGTTGATTGGTCGGCCAAACTCGAACGATTTTTTATTGACCTGCACATAATTAACTGTTTTGACAACTTACCTAACCCAATTATTTTCCCACTCTAGACAGGTGGATGGCAGTGGATCTGGTTATAGCAATGGTTACACTCATATTTCGTTTCATCTGATAATATCATATTGCTAATTTAACATAAGTTTCAGCCTACAATGTTGGGGATCATTAGAAAAACCTCAAGCCAACAGAAGCAAATAAACAGACTTGTGAAACCATAAATCGATATGCACGAAAGTTGTGAAAATATAAATACATACATAAGAAAAGATAGAAAACAACTTTCTTTGCTATCCGACTGATGAAGGGTGGGATTCCAAGGATTTGAGATGCCAAATCAGCGATCCCTCTAATGGTATCCACACAACAAACAGTTTATTGGTGCTAGCCTTGAAATATGACAAAAACCAAAAACATTTCTTGGTTTTTATGTGTGTGAACTTTTAGAGCAAACTTAGTATTATATATGTCACAACTTCTGCCAAATGAATCTGTTTTTGCTTAAAACATTGAATACAAAGACCTTCATTTGTACATGGCCCAATTGAGTTTTCCAAGAAAAAGTTGGTTGCTCAACATGTTTTCAAGTTGATTTCTCGCATTCAATTTCTACAACAATTATAGAATCATACATACACATGTAGCTCTGTACATCATATCCTGGTTTTAAGATCATCAAATCACATACACGTTCTATGTGTGTGACCCAATATTTTCATTGCATCGCCAACAATACTGCTAGTGTGCTGTGTCATGGGCACAGTTCTAACATACAAGTCATGTTGGGTCATAGTACAATGATTTGCCCAGTTAAATATATTTGTTTTATATAATTTATTCTTTGATTCTGCAGTTCCTTGGCACTCTAGTTGACATGAACTCATCAGTAAGAATTACAGCAAGGAAAGTACTTCGACTAACCAAGCTACAGGACCTGCCTTTGTTTAAACTAGTAGCTGACAGCCTCATACAGAGTCTAGAAATATATCCACATGTAAGTTGTTCTTATGCCTTTTTTGATCCGAGTCTCTGACCAGCAAAACTTTTCATCTATTTAAATGCGTTGCTTAGGCTGTTTGCAGATTTTTCATCTCAATATAATTGTTAAACAAATGTGAGAAGTTTTCTTGTCAACTTTGATTTTGATCATTATATTTTCAGGATGAACCAGATGTTCTTTCTCTTATATTTGATATTGGCCGGAATCATGGAGGTTTTGCCGTCAGCTTCACTAAAGAAATCTTTTCAGAGGTTGGATGGTCGTTTCCTTTTTCTTGCTCTGAGCCTCTGAGTGCAAAGCTAAACTATACTGCTTAATTTCTTGAATATCACTAACATGATAATTAATATGTGTAGTCTTTAACAACATATGCTATGCTATGTTATTTATTCTATATTTCTATATGCATGTGTCAACCTTCCTCTTTTAGGTACTTGAGTACTTCCTATGGATAGACAAACGCTACCAATTATTGTCCCTTGTCATTTTGCTCACTATAGAGTGTTCAATAACTGTGAGATAGGAAAACCACTTGAAGTCTAACCTCTATTTTGAGTTTTGAGCACTGTTTTTTTTTCTCATTACATGTGTATGAAGATTCTTTTCCTATTTAGAATTTCTCATATCAATTGTAAAGGATTATAGATCTGGGGTTTTTGGCTCTATGTCTATCAATGTGATTTATTCTTAAGTATGTTTTTTTATTCTTTTTTATTAACGACACACAGACACATAAGTGTATGATATAATTGGCTTTCTAGTTGGATGCAAATCTGAGGTTCTGACCTATTGACGACTTCAAAGAATGTAATTAGTGTGCAAACTATGAACTAAAATTCGTGGATTAAATCAGCTAGCTATAAAAGTAGACATCAATTTATTATATCATGTAGGTTTTTAGTGATGTAGCTCTCTTGGTTGCTCATTAGCTTGATTTAAGTCTGCACCATCCATCCGGATACAAAGCAACTAAGTTTTGTTGAACTGGTTTAGCACCTTGTGTATAATCCTTTATCTGGTGTTTTTTCTTGGTTTTCTATGAATTGTTGTATTTCTAGTCTTTCAATTTTTGACCACAACATCTTCTAGTTATAAACTTCATCACTACACATGCTTCAGATGGAGCCTTCTTCTGATAGCAATTGGGACTTCAATAGTTCAAAAACTGCTGCACGACTTGTATTGGCCATTTCTGCTCCACTCGCTCATGGGAAGCAACAGCATTTGTACAGCATACCATCAATAGTATTTTCTTATGCTGTTACAATGCTGGGAAGAATTTCTCATGGCCTGACTGAAGTGATGGACCAGAACACACTTTTGGCTTATTTGTCACATCGTAGCAGATCAACTGGTGAGGAGACCAGTATGGTTGAAGATGATCTTCCAACAGAGATCAACCATCCAATAACATCTTCTGTGAGATTAGATGTGCTGCATGATCTATCTAACCAGCTTGAAGAGCATGATGATTATGTAAAGGTCTTCTTTGCTAATATTGAACAAGTATGGCATTTGACGAAGTTTGGATGCACAAGTGAAGTGCTTATGACACTGAGGTCAGTTATATGTTATATTTTTAAAAATTTCGTAATTTTATTTGATATCTGCAGTTTTATGTTCTATTCTTTTGACAACATGGCGACATACCAATTGAGTCATGTGGATCTATATTGTGATCTCTTCATCTAAGAAGTTACTAATTTAAAAAGTATCAATACAAAAATGATGTCCTATCATATTCGTGACTTTTATGATGATTCATGCAGGAGTTGGAAGGAAGAGCTAGCAACCTTAATCACGAATCCATGTCAATCAGATTCTATAATAACATTTACTTTACAATATCTTCATGTCGTGAAACTGCTTTCTAAAGCATGGTGGCATGTCATGTGCCCATTAGGCAATGTATATAACGAGGGGGACTTGGGATACATCTTAAAAAAGTTAGAGAGGAGACTTGGAGAAGTAAAACATAGATTCATCGGGTTGAGTAATGAAGAGGAACTGCATATTCAGGAGCTGATACTTGTTGCTTGTGCTCTAAGATTATCTATATTTGATGACTGCTTCGCTCTAAATAAATTGTACTCTACAAAGACACGTGTACTGTTTCTTTGCGAAGACCAGTCAATCAAACCTTCTAGATTTGTGATTGAACTAATGAAAATATTGCAGAAAGATGGCAATATTCAAGACTCTCTTGAGTTTTTCTCTTTGAAGCAACTTGTATTCCTTGGAAAGTTTAGATACATAAAGGCAGAAGTAGATATTGAGGAAAATAACTGGTTAAAACCCCTTCCTTTTGTGGCAGGACTACCAGTTGGAATCCCATTGAAAATTAGGCTACATAATACGCCAATCGAGACTAAGTTGTGGCTATTGATGACATGTTCTAAGGACTTGAATCAGTATGTGTTCATTGATTTGAAGAACTTCGAAGGTTCTGAAAAGATGAGAGAATTTACATTTATAGCCCCCTTCTACAGAACCCCAAAAGTAAATTCTTTTATATTAAGATTATCTATAGGCATGGAATGCTTGTCTGAGGAGGCTCATTCTTTCGTTGGCCATGGTGGGCCAAAACATGAGCTTGTTTACCTTTGCGAGGAAAAAGAGGCATTTCTTTCTTTGGTTGGTAAACATTGTCAACACTTAACAGTAGTCTCTGCTCATCAATCTTGAAGGGTTTTTAGGTCTATTGCCGTGGAGATACTTTTTGGGATTCTGCCACAACAACTGGTATGCTTTTCTTGCCTCAAACTTTAGACGGACATATTTGTCTTTTGTTAGCGTAGCAATCTATATAATAATTGCTTGGCTCATGACAAATGAACAGGTGTCAATGTGTCATTGTACTTTTGCTCAGCTCAACTTATGGGTGGTTCCTTGTTTTTATATTAATATTACCAGTTTTAACAAACCCTATTTTCTTGAATAAATGACCTAGCTCTAAGTGCTTATTGCAGGCTATTAGTTTATGCTAGGGGGTGTTCAATACTAGACAAAACTAAAGAACCAAATTGGGGCTGGACTGTAACTAGTATGTTTAAAAAAGGTGTTTTCTACTCAGTCCTCTGTTTTTGTTAAACCGATTCTCGGTACAATCCAGGTTAGTTCAAAACTGAAACCTTTTTTTTTTTTCCAAACTTAAAATGGCAATTTCTTAGGTCTGTATTGTTCAAATTAAAATACTGGCATTGGAAGTATTAACTGGAGCTGAACTGGCTGTGGAAATTAGTTTGGTTTTTCCAATTGTCTTATTTATTTATTTCCATTTTCTGTTTCCGTTTGTTATGAGCCGATACTCTGATATCATATTGTTTATATATCTTATGTAACATGGATGTCTACTCTCTTGAGAAAGCAAAATAAGCTCTTTTAAGATATGATTTTACTCCCAACTCCTAAGCGTGTTTCTGCTGTGGGCATTGATTTTTCTTTTTTCTTTTTTTTGTGCTTTTCAGGGCCTCAACAGATCAACAACATACTCTGGATGTGAAGGTGCGATTTTGTGTCATCATACATTTTTACATAGAACTAATCCTTTTTTTTTTTTTTTTTTTGAGAGGCTACCTACACTACAACCTATGTCTCCAGTGAGACTTAAGTCCCACAACCTAGGCCAAAGGCCTTTTGGTAATATAGTAATTTGTATAGTATATTAGAATTTATCTTAAGGTTAGAATTTGTGAAAGGTCCAAGATATGTGTGGAAGAAAAGGGAGAAAACCTTCATACTTCACACAGCTTCATTGGCTTGGCCATGTGTGGAAGAAAAGGGAGAAAAAGTAATATATGCAATGAAGATTAATTGTCCATTTTTAATGTTACTATGTTAGAGATTTTGTTGGGTTAGGATTAGAGATTAAAATTGTTAATTACCAATATATACAATATTGATGGTGAATTTTGTCTATTAATAGTAAAATACTGTTCATATATAAGAATTTATCCCCTGTTATCCATCCTCATGCTCAGTTTGTGCATCTGCATTGCAACCCCACTAGCCAATTGCTTTCCATTCATTCCAATTACTAAAAAAGAAATTTTACTGGTCATAAAATGAAAGAAAAAACCCAGTAAAAAAATGAAAAATGTATCCTTCCCCTTCTGATTCATTTGTTGCTTCAAAGTAGTTCAAACAATTTCAACAAAACAAACTTAATATGAAAATCTTGATTCTTCAATGGTGACAAGATGCAAGCATGACCTAGTAAAAGTCGTCTCTTACTATCCTTAGCATTAATTTGCAAGTTTGTGTGTGTGTGTGTGTGTGTGTGTGTGAAGGGTTTTGCTGATTCCTTTAATTTTACATAAACCTTAGTAAATGAAAACGATGAGAGCAACCGTGGCTGTTGTGTTTGTGGTGGTAGCAGCGGCTGTTGCATGGTGATTGTCATCCGATAATTTGTTACCAACAAAGAGGGTATGCGAGTCTGGGTGATGGAGAATGAGGTTGTGTTGGCGGTGGCACTATGGCAATGACCACGGAGGAGAAGAGACGATTGTCCGATTATTTATGGCTTTATGCCATGGGAGAGGAAAATCCTAAAAGGTAGTGAAAGGGTTGTTATTGCCTTATTGGTATCCCATTGTCTTTTTGGGGGTTGTATTGACACCTCCTTGTGCGATTGGTATTAAAGAATGAAAATGCAAAGAAATGACATCAAAGAATAAAATTCCAAAGAAAGAGAATTAAAATAAAGTTGTGTTTGGTAGAGATAATTGAAAAGAAAGGATCAGAGAATGAGAGAATTGATTCATGTGTTTGATAGGACAGAGAATGCAATAGAAAAACAACAAAAGTTTAATTTTCTTGTTTAATTGCTATAAACAGAGAAAAAAAAGTTACATATATATATATATATATATATATATATATATATATATATATATATATATATATATATATATATATATATATATATATATTTATCACAATCATTTATTCAAAAAAAAAAAACAATACAATAACAAACATGCAAATCAGTGTGTAGAAATATTACTTCTTTGTTCTCATATAAATACTTCGAATTTGCGAGATGGAAAAATGAAATTGCAAATCAATGTGTAGAAATAAACTTGCAAATCAACGTGTAAAATAAGTTCGGTGGTTTTCTTTGCTCTCAAATAATAGCCTATTTAATCATCAAAAACTTTTGGTGAACCTTTCGCCATATGACCCATATGTTATTAACTGCACCATCAAGAGAGATTAATAAACAAGTTTTATATAACAATTATAATGCATAGCCGTAACAATCCAAGTTTATATCATAACCATGACAATTCAAGTTTATGTATCAAACAATCTATATGAACATCATGGAAATTTATACAACAAACAATCTACATAAACAACAATCATGAAGATTTATTTATACATCATGAAAGATCAATAAAACATTCAATCATTACATCAAATTTATATACAAGAAAGACCGACTATCATGTAATTTGATAAACAAATCTCACATCTTATTATGAAAAATTGATAAACAAATTCATTCGTTTAACAAGCTCATATACATCAAATTTATATACAAGAAAGATTGATAATCATGTAAGATTGAAAAACAAATTTCACCTCTTATCAAGAAATATTAATAAACAAATTCAATCATTTAACAAGCTCATATACATCAAATTTATATACAAGAAAGATTGATAATCATGTAGGATTATAAAATAAAACTGGAATTCAAACGAAATATTTAACCTACTAGTATACAAATTTGAGATTTTCTAACAAGTTTAAATACTAGGGTTAATTGCGTCAAAAGGTACCATACTGTCACTGTTTTTTCAATTTGGGTAACATACTAAAATTTTTCTAATTAAGGAAACATATTTCCAAATCAAGTCAATCAAGGTAACCATATCAGATTGAAAAGTAAAAATTACTAACGTGACATTTTATTTGATCAATCATCATTTTTTTTACAGAAATGACAGTTTAAATATTATATGATGTGCATCATTTTATGCAATTTAAAAGTACTTTTTGATAAAGAAACTGTCATGTCAATAATTTTTACCTTTCAATTCGATACAATTACCTTGATTGACTTGATTTGTAAATATGTTACCTCAAATTGGAAATTTTTTTTTAGTATGTTACCCAAATTGAAAAAAACATTGACAATAGATTACCTTTTAACGTAATTAACCCTGTATACTAAATTTGATATTTATAACAACAAATTTATACAAACAAATATGAGATTCATAAGAAGTTTATAAATCTAGAGAATGTTAATAATCTGAGATAACATACGAGTATACAAATATGAGATATTGAAGCTTAGATCTGGAAATCGGTAGAAAGAGAGAGAAAGAGATTCATACCTTCGATCTATAGAAGAGCGTCAGTGGAAAAATTTGAGTGGAGGAGAGTGTGGGACAAGTGAGGGAGTGCGGGAGAAGATAGGCTGTGTCGGAGAAAAGAGGCTGAGCAGGGGTTTCAAAATCGGAGATGATGGGAGCTATGGAGAAGATTATTGATATGAGAAAGAGAATGAAGTGAACCATAGGGAGGGAGGGGGCCGCGCTTGCATTCTCACCAGCGTTAGCTGACCCAGTGTTTTGATATGAGTCAGCGTTAGCTGACTCAGGTGATCGGAGTTCTAGTAGGCCAGCTGGATCCAAGTAGGGGTGAGCTTGGTACCGGACCGTACCGATCCCGAAAGTACCGAAACCGAATTATTAGTTTTGAACCGAATACCGAACCGTATAATTTTATATGGTGCCGGTTCGGTCCCGAATACCGAATTTTAGCTAATTTAAAAACCGAATACCGAACCGAATATATTAATTTGGTATCGGTCGGTACCGGTACCGGTTCGGGTTCGAAAAATGGTACCCGTCGGTCACCCCTACCACGGGTGTAAACCGGATCAAAAATTGAATAACCTTTTTACTACTAAACCTCGTTTTCATCATCTTTTTCCCATCATGAACACTACTTACCTTAACTTGATCCTTCAGCAGATCTGAAAGGATTTTTTCTTGCAGTGATTGTAAACCGGACAACGAGGCTTTTGAAACTTCCCTAACATTCTCAACAAAGCTTTTCGCTTCATACTGCATAGAAAACCGATCGAAAATAGCTCTTGCTAAAGTTGTCTTCCCAGCACCTCCCATTCCCTTGATTCCAATCAAGCGTACATCATCCGAATTACCCATCTCCAACCATGAACCGAGATCCTGCATCCTGCGTTCCATCCCTACTAAATTTTCATCGATGTCCACATTAAAGGAACATAATGCGAGTGAAATCGATTCAACAATCAATTTGATGACTTTAGCTTCGCGCCTGTTGATTATATAAGATTCAATTAGATTTTGGTAACATACAAAGATATAACTAATTGTATACGTGAATTTCATCTTTGGACTAGACTTATGATTGAGTTATAATTTAACAATCCAACATAAGATGCCAAAGACCGAAGTTTGTTTCACATCTCTCCCATGATGAACCCGACCATATTAGAAAGAAACAAATTACAAGTATTTTTAAAGAGACATGAAGATGAAATTACCCATCGACAATCTTCCTCTTATCCCACCCAGATAGATTGGCTGCTTCTCTCATAGCTTTTCTCCATTTCTGAGCATCCTCTCCATTGGCATGTCTGGAAAAGGCTTCTCCGACTGCCCCGCTTTGTTTACGGATTTCAGAAGGGTCCACGTCATAGAACACAGGGTAAGCAGTATCCTTGTGGGACTCCATGATCTTGACAAGTTCATCCAAACACCAAGATGAAGATGCATAGTTTTTGGAGAAAACAATGATGCATAATCTTGAGTCATCAATGGAATTCAAGAGCTCCTCGTTGATCCGTTTTCCTTTCTCGAGTCTCTCATCATCCTTGAAAGTCTGAATGCCTTGCGTACGAAGAGCCTCATAGAGATGATCAACAAAGTTGTTACGGGTGTCTTCACCTCTAAAGCTCAAAAATACATCAAATTGATAGCTTTTGTGAGTGGATGAAGTTGAAGAAGAAGCCATCGAATGTATGCTTAGTTGACAAAATCAACTATTTGTTTTTTTTTTTTTTTTTTTTGGGGGGGGGGGGGGGGGGGGGGAATTTTATTGCAATGCAAAAAGATGAAGAATTATATTAAGCTTCACATACATGACATATAGTATACACGTTAAAAGTCAAGATCTAGGAGGTAGGAAAGTCAACTCAAATTGAATTATAAAAATATACAAATGATCATGTTGCCAGTGATGATGATAATATTAAACAATCACGTTGCCATTTGATGCAAATATTATATACTTTGATCTACTCTTTCTTGTCCACTTCCCCCACTCTAACTTGATAATATTATTCTATTTAAATGTTTTATTTAGGGGTTTATTATTAAAAAAACCCAACATGTTTTCATGTTTTTTTCGTTTTCGTCCCTCTTATTTTTTCCATAAAACTAAAGTCCACAAGTTAATTTTTTCTTTGGATATTATAACCCGAATTTTCTAGTTTTTAAAAACCCGGTTCACTAATTATAACCGGGGTCTAATGTACAAATTTCACTAAACCAAAAAGAAAAAATTAAATTGAGGACTTTTATGAAGAAAAAAAAATAACATGAAGAGACGAAAACGCAAAAAATATGAAAACATGTTGGTTTTTTTATCATAATAAACCATTTTATTTAGTATTTTAGTCATCCGTATTCGAATCGAATCCCTAATTTTGTATATCCAAAATCTGTAAATCATTAAATATATAAAAATAAATGAACCTAAACACATAATAAATCTGAATTGAATACACTAATTAAAAATGGGAAGACATGAAGAAAAAAAAAGAGAGAGATCATATATCGAGTTACATTTAAAAAATATAAGAGATAACAAATGAAATGTCTATAAAAAGTTAAAAACATACAACCCAGGGGCCGGCCCATTGGGGTGTGCAACATGGGCTACTGCCCAGGGCCGAACAGCCAAAGGAGCCCAAAAATTTTCCTCTAATACCTAGACTTATACTAGTAGTTTACTTCTTTTGTTAGTTGTTTGATTGTGATATTTACGTATATATTTAATTACATGGTTGTTTCTTTCAATCTTTAAATGTTATATATACATACATGTTTAGAGAGCTCTTTATAAATTTTTGCCCCGGACCCCAAAAACGATAGGAACGACCCTGATACAACCCAACGTTGGAAACAAATTTAAAGCTATATTCCCAAATGACATCACTTAATTGATTGGTATCAAATCAAGTATTGTTGAGTTATCGTAATGCATGCATATTCACGATTCTAAAATCAATAACAATTATAATAAAATGATAGTATCTCAAACTTATGATTTATTACTCAAGGAAGTTAAAAAAGTCGAAAAAAATAGAATTAGAAAACTATAACCAAACAATATTGTGTTAGATGATAATCTCGTTTGGGAACAAATGGCTCAACAAAATGAATAGCAACCATGGTCGTAAGGACGAAGCCAATATTTTTTTTGTCAACGGGGTTGATTAAGCTAAATTTGGAATATCGATTCTTTTATGAACACAAGCTTGGTAATCGTAAGGAAGTTACTTCAGTTTTAACTAGCTTATTTACCCATTTAAACATGAGTATTTTTAATAATTATTTATATTTTTAAAAAATTTAATATAGAATTAAGGATTTATTATGAAAAAAACCAATGTGTTTTCATTTTTTTTTTATGTATTTTCGTCTCTCCATATTATTTTTTTTTAAAGAAAAATCCTCAAGTTAATTTTTCAGTCTTTAAAAACTTAGTCTACCAATTATAACCTGACTCTAATAGACAAATTTCACAAAACCAATTTAACTTCAAGATTTTTTGAAGAAAATAACATGGAGAGACTAAAACACAAAAACCGTGAAAACTTGTTGATTTTTTTGGTAACAAACCCTAAATTTAAATACAAATTTACTTATAAATGAATTTTTCTACTAAAATTAATTTTAAAATTAATATTGAAATATCTAAAATTTTAATGTGTTTCCTTTATTGCATTTCATTAATTAATAGGAAGGTATTCAAAATAGATTTTTCTTTTATTAATAATAAATAAATTAGTAAATGAAATATTTAATTATGGAAAAAAGGCGGGAAAATGAAAATTTAATGCGATGAGGAAGCGACATGTGTCTTGAATTGTTTTCTTTTATTAATATATATAGATAGATATATAGATATAGATGGATTGATGATATATTCTAATTCATGATAAAATTCATTTTCTTATGAACATATATTCTAACGAACCTAACGCTAACTTAGGATTTTTTTTTTTCACATATATTATCCTTTTCCGGTAGTGTCGTAGTGATCTTCATGTTCAAATCTAAGAGACACTTCCAATGATATTAAAATTTATGAGGTTATGATTTGGGTTACTAAAATTCTCCTTAATTTACTTTAAAACTATAAAAAAAATATTTATATTTCGATTCCAAAAAATATCATAAGAACTAGAGTAATTACAGTAATGGGCCACGTGGTTTGCTTAAAATTATGAAAATGGTCATTGGTCTTTAAAAATTACATAAATGGTTTCTCAAAACACTATTTACTTCCAGAAATGGTCCCTATATCTCTTGACTTTTTCTAAATGACGATTCTGCCCTTATTCTCAAAATCAATCTTGGTTGCTAAAGTATATAATTAGTTTTGGTTTTAGTCCTTTTTATAATTTTTTATTTTTGTTTTTGAATTTTAAACTAATTTAATAAAATGTGATTTAATTATTTTATTTAATAAATTAATTTTAATTTTTTATTTAATTTATTCATTTATATTTCATTTTGTCAAATCTTTATACATTTTTATATTTTTATACACTGTACGTGTTAACATATTTTAATTTAATTATAATTTTAGGAAAAATATATAAATCAATGATTAATTTGTTTTGATTAAACAATCAAACATCAATTAAATATTTTTAAACAATTAAACACTTTTAAACAATCAAACATCAATTAAATAAAACGAACTAAGGTTTCAAAATCCCGAGTTCCGAAAAACTCCAAGGTTGGCCGAGAATCACCATCAGGTTTCCAAAACCTTTGGTCGATTTTCTCCAAGCCAAATCAAAACCTTAAACATTTTAATTATTGATTTCGACCGTTTAAACAATTTTAATTATCAAAATTGAAACTTTAAGATCGTTGGACATAAATACTCGAATAATACTATCATTATGTTACTTGAGATGGCTCTGATACCACTGTTGGGAATTCGTATTGTTTTTCATAAAAACATAAACATTAATCGAATTAACGCACAACGGAAGCTTTTAAAAATTACGAATTCCGTACACGGATCATCAAGTAAAACATAAGATAAGTAAATGAGAAAGCAATAATAAATCCGTACCTTTGTATTCAATGACAAGAATACACGAACAGGATGCTTTCGGTATCCACCGGTGATGACACGATCGAGCGGCGCCAGGTATGCAATCAAACACACGAATAACGGGAAAACCAAACATTCAATTTCGTGTTTGGTTCATACGGTCGTAGCACACCACACACACACCTTGTGTGTGTGTTTGCGCCGTCATCCACACAAACAAATTAGGTTTGATATTCTATATACATGTGTGTTGGCCGTTTGTATATATATATATTATATATATATTAATTAAAACTTTAATATATAAATATAATATATATATCTTAATAATTATCCTTATTATTTAAACTTTATATAATTATCTCTATAATTATATATCTATTAAATAATGTTTATCTTTTATATATTATCTAATAATATATAAACGGATAGATAATTATTTATAATTATCTCTATTTATTTGTTCATAATTATCCATCCAATTATCCAATAATGAGATGATAATACCGATTCAAATAAATACATCTTTTATTTAATATCTAATAATAAATAAAAGACTAGATAATTATTATTTAGTTATCATCCAATGACAATTAAATCACTACAATATCTAATATTGCACTTATAGTCCCCGTACTTTGAGATATAATTAATCACACATTAATTTAATCTCAATGATCATTTCGTGTCATAAATAATATCCAATATCATTTATTCAATAGTTTAATTGCATCTGCTCAGTTGTGCTCATCGGTGTGACCCTCAAGTGTTTTATGAAATCAGCCATGATGCAGTAGTAATGTCATCTTTACACACCATATACTAACATACTCCCACTTGTGTAAGACGACATACGGTCCTGCAGCATGCGCCTAAAGGAGGTCATGGCTAGACACTTTAGACAACCAAGGTCATAAAAACTCTGACTCCCATTCGGGCATTCTTGTTGAAACAACCTTCCAAAAAGAAACTTAGGTTATATCCCATGCATCGCGATATTTCAATGTGAAAGCTAGGCATGGATTAGATCAACCGTAGCAAACACGATTATGTTTCTCGACTCCCTGATCTCATACTGAACTGAAACAGACAGATTAGAACACATCAGTTCTGTCCGAGCATGGCCATGCATTTCTGTCAGTATCGATCGCCGAGGGGCCCAGAAATATCTCTTCTTTGTTAAAAGAAGGTGCAAATCCCATATTGACTATTCTAGGCCTCCAGCACGACTCCCACTGCAACCAGCCTCGAACCGTTATGATCACCCAGTTACGGATGACGTTAGGTTAGGCCAAATGTACAGCAGCACCCGCACTAGAGTACGTAGACATCTCAGGTACTAAGGATTACCTTTTTGAGACGACTCATGACTATGATCCACAAAGTGGTCTTAATCGGTGGGTCAGTCCAATATTTGTTCGCAACAAATACCTGTGAATTTGGTCCAACCTTTGCTATATTCATCACCCATGAATATCAACCAAAAACCACAGTAGCCTTTTAATTCTCGTTGTGGTTCCCACGACAACAAGCAGCTATGGAACAATTTTAGAATAACTTCAATTTTATTCCTGGATTTCTAAAACATGCAAAATTGAACGACATTAAAGATATCATGTTGATCTCCTTTATCTCAATAAACACAACATGATTTTCATCAATTTAATGCTACTGTTCCTTTATCAAATGTAACGGTAACACGATCTATCGAAAAATTGATTTCAGACATGATCTTAGTGGGAGTGTTCTCTAGTTAACAGACTTAACATCCGTTACCGTTTATCTTTGAAAAATTACACTAGTTCTTTATTACAACTATTTGTAATATTATTCAAATCCAATCTGAATCTCCATACAAATTTATATCCATTATCTTTAGAGGAACTGGTAAATCACTCATAAAGACACCAGGAATAAAATTTAGGAGCTCTAGCAATTCAGATTAATTGCTACTAGTGATACGTTTAGATGTTTAGTCTTGAATATGACAGTATGCGGTTTATCTACATCTTAACAAGATATCTTTAATAATATTGTGTTCAACATTTGTGATATGTATCCATAACCACCAGAACCTGGTTATCGACAACATTTTGTTGTAGTATTCTGTCAAGTTTGCCGACTAGTGTTTAAACAAGTCAAAGGCTATTACTTGACTAACCATAACACAAGTTGTATACATTTCACATAAAATGCGATTACTTATTGTCTAAACAATTCTGACTTCTCAAGTCTAATTATTTCTGACAAGTGAAGTGAATTAACCTCCATGTAACTCCTTTACATTTAATTCTGCATTTTATTAGTTTCTATATAATCACAGATGACTATTCAACTCATATAATCTCTTGAACTAACTTTCAAGAATTAACAAGTTCAATGAAACTACATTTGAACACTTGAACAATTTACACAACAACATGGTAACCCTTTTTATCTGAATATGACTACTAGCTTGTCCAATCTCCATTGACAAGTTACTATTCAAGTTCCACTTGAATCAATAGTCTATAATCATGGTTTAGTAATCTTAAACAATAGGAATTTCAAGCAACAAATTTTTAACTCCAAAAATTCTTTATTTATCCCAAAAATACTTGCAAGAAATTTAATCAATTGTATACTACACCATGATAAACTATTGATGACATGAAAATAGTGTCCAGCAGAGTATTCTCTAAGATGTCTCTATGCTCCCACTGAATATGTCATCTCTTTTCACTTCATTTTAGTCATTGCAGACATTATGCATGAAACTTTGTTCAATTGGGTATCACATATCCAAGAACAATAAAAGTGACTGATTCAGATACACGAAGTCTCAATGCGGTCAACCTTGACCGTTTCCAAGTACTTGGGACAATTCCTTTCCCAGTGCCCAGTTTCCTAGCACTCAAAGAATTTGTCATCCTTGGATTTGACTTATCTGGTTCTAGGTTTTAGCTACTTGTTAGCTTTAACCTCCGGCTTGGAAACTTACTTTCCCTTCCGTCTCTTTCCCTATCTTCTCTCCTTAATCACTCCCTCAGCAGTCTATAGCATCCGATGCAGCCCACTGATCATATTCTCCGTGCATATTGTAACAAATTTCAAATTGCTAAAATTCCTTCAATAAGGAATTGAGAATTAGATTTGTGGTCATCTCCTGTGTCACAGGTAACCCAAGTCTGCTAAGATGATCCAGATAACCTTTCATCTTCAGCGCATGGGATCTAACAGTTGTTCCTTCTGTCATTCTGCAGGAGCTCAGAGCCCTTGTCATATATCTTTCTCAGTCCGAGCCTGAGTCTGGAACATATCCTTTAGCTGGCGATACATCTGTCAAGCTGAGACGTCCATAAGGCTAGTCCGCAGCTCAGATGTCATGGTCGCTAGCATTGGACAGGCAACATCGACCGAATCCTTAGAGTGCTTCTTGTGGAGATTTCTCTCCTCAACTGTAGCAGTCTCTGCAGGATCAGGTCCTGGTGCCCTTTTCAGAATATACGACTTTCTCCCTGTACTCAGAACATTTGTCAGATTTTACTCCCAGTTCAGGAAGTTGCCTCTTTTGAGTTCTCCATATCTCGAATGGACCTCAAAGTAGCAACATGTGCTTTTGGGGAGGATTTTCAAGTGGGAAAAGGATATTGACGTATCATTGTTGTTATTACTGTTATTGTCATTGTTATTATTAAACCACTTCTACCTCTGTCTTTTTTCAACCATCTTAAACAATTTTTCAAAAATCAGTATTTGATTAACCATTAATAAATCAATAACCCAAAATTTAGAAAATGATTTATTAATTCTAAGAACCATTTTACTTATTCATGCACCCAACGGAGGCTGAACCTACATGAATAAGCTACTCAGGCAGGCAACTTATTACCAATTACAACCCCTTTGCAACTCTTAGATCTTATGAGATTTTCAATTTCTTAAATTGATCATGTTTAATCTCATCCACACCTTGGGCAACAGTCTTACTGAGGAACCACCACTGACACACACCATATAACAACTGCAAGTCACTGGCCCAAGTCTCACTTAGGATCCGCAGTGCTTACCTCACAGCTCTCCGTGTTTGCGGCGTAAGCACCCAACGAAGGCTGAACCTACTTACGACAACCGGTCACCGTGAGTGCCACTATATGGACGGTGTGCTGTGTCAGATTTTTAATTTGGGTTTATAACCAGTCTCTTACCAAGAACTAGTGGCCAGTCAGGTTAGTCCGCGGGCAGGATCCTTTCGGTTCTAAACCTTTCGGAAATTCCACAGCCCGAGCAAGACTGTCCTACACACCACCTATTCTGGTAAACAATCCAGTTAATGTACCAGTTTTAAGAATTTCAACTCTTTGATCATATGACATTTTATAAATAAATCTCCTTTTATTTGAAAAACTAATTTCATAAAAATGTCATATCTAACACCTGACAAAATAATTAAAGTTTCCAATTTAAACTTCCTTTTAAATACTTTAATTTTACATAAATGGTGCCTGTGGTTTACATAAAACTTTGGATACGGTCCCCGTGGTTTCAATTTTGCATAAACGGTCCTTATTATCACTGTTTACTTGCGTAATGGTCCCTCTGTCGTTAACTTTAACAAACAAGTGGTTAAATCTTTTATAATGACTATTTTACCCTTTTCTTTGATAACATTTTGGTCCCTCAAGTTTGTAGTTCATTTTAGTTTTGGTCCCTCAAGTAAATTTTTTTATTTAACTCTTTTATTATTATATTATTATTATTATAACTATTATTATTATTATTATTATTTTAATTTTTTACGTATTAATTTTTTTGTTTATTGAGTTTCCTATATGTTAACATATTTTATAATTTAAATTACAAACTTAATTATTTCTTTTTATTATAAACAACCCTATCAAATTAGAATCCATTTTTTTTAGCTTTTTCAAATGAAAAATACGAATATTTTATATTGTAGTTTCCAAACCGCAAAATTTTAAACCTTAAACTTTTATTTTTTTTTTTTCAAACAAAAAGAAGTTACTAACCATACATGTTTTAAGTTTTTTCATTTTAAAATGTAAAAAGCTACGAAGACCAATCCGTTTTTTATTTCTTTTCTGACCAAAAAATTCAACCCATTTTGATTTTTGTTTTGGAAAACGGATATAAATACAAACAATTCTGTTATTAGTTTTTGCAAACGAAAAAACCACGAATAATTTTGATTTTCTGTTTTTCCAAACAAAAATCAATTTATTTTTCTAGTTTTTCAACCAAACCATTACCTTTTATATTTTTTCTCCGAACGAAAAATTACGAACCATTATGCTTTAAAGTTATTTAAAAAAATGAAATAGTGTGTAGCCTTTTTGTTTGGAAAAACTAAAAAAATGGAATGGTTTTTAGTTTTTTACTATTTAAAAAAGTTTAAAACGTAATGACCAGAATAACATAAAAATCAAACAAAAAAATAGACCCATTTTGATTTTTTAGCTTTTTCCAAACGTACAAATTACGATTTTTCAAAAATGAAATAGTCTATTTTTTTGTTCGGTTTTTATGTTATTCTAATCATTACGTTTTTAACTTTTTCCAATCGTAAAAAAAACTACAAACCATTTCATTTTTTGTTTTTCCGAACAAAAAGGTTACACACTTTTTCATTTTTTAAAAAAACTTTAAATCGTAATGGTTCGTAGTTTTTTATTCGGACAACAAAAAATAAAAGGTAATGGTTTGGTTCGAAAAACTAGGGAAAAAAATAGTTGTTTTTTGTTTGGAAAAACTGAAAATCATAATTATTCGTAGTTTTTTCGTTTGCAAAAACTAATAACAGAATTGTTTGTATTTACTTTCGTTTTCCAAAACATAAAATCGGAATATGTTGGTTTTCGTAGCTTTTTACGTTTAGAAAATGAAAAAAATTAAACAAGAATGGTTAGTAACTTTTTTTCGTTTGTAAAAAGAAATAAAAGCTTAAGATTCAAATTTTTTTGGTTTGGAAAACTACAATATAAAATATTTGTATTTTTTTCATTCGAAAATGCTAAAAAACGAAATGGATTCTAATTTTTACGTTTAGAAAATGAAAAAAATTAAACATGAATGGTTTAGTAACTTTTTTTCGTTTGTAAAAAGAAATAAAAGCTTAAGATTCAAATTTTTTTAGTTTGGAAAACTACAATATAAAATATTTGTATTTTTTCATTCGAAAATGCTAAAAAAACGAAATGGATTCTAATTTGATACTATTGCTTATAATAAAAAAAATTAGTTTGTAAATTGAAAAATATATTAAAATATAAATCAATAAATAATAATAATAATAATAATAATAATTTTTATAATAATAATAATAATAATAAAAGAGTTAAATAAAAAATTTACTTAAGGGACCAAAACTAAAATAAACTACAAACTTGAAGGACCAAAATGTTATCAAAGAAAAGGGTAAAATGGTCATTATAAAATATTTAACCATTTGATTGTTAAAGTTAACTGCAGAGGGACCATTTTCGCAAGTAAACAGTGATAATAAGGACCGTTTATGCAAAATTGAAACCACAGGGACCGTATCCAAAGTTTTATGCAAACCACAGGGACCATTTATGTAATTTACTCTTTTTTTTATTTATCTACTTTGTCACCACAACTACGCAGATAAAAATAACACATAAAGAAATAAAAACATACAACCACATGGTGACATAGCCTTGCCGAAACTAAATTGGTTTCCGAGAGCCATACGGACAAACAAATTAGGTCAAAACCTAAGGGACAAAATCAACACACAAGGCAAGAAGGTTGAACTCTTTCAGCTCCCACTAGCCTCAGCATCCGATGATGTCTCCGAGCGTCCTTAATGGATGACCTTCTTCTTGATGGACATCTTCGCCAAGATTTTTTTACATAATTTTAATCTAAATACATTTGTCTATTTTCTAACCTATTACAGATTACATCATAATACCCGGGATTCCAATGGCACGCAGGCCTTCCCAAAAATATAACCAGTAATAAAAATAGCAAACATCACGATTAAATAAACAACCATCTAAGCAAAAAGGGGTCTCAAGGCTCGGCTATGTCACAAACATAACTAAAGCAGTAAAGCTTGTAAATAATCCAGAATTCATTTTCATATTGACATGAAAATGAATCCAAAACCAATTAATCCACCATTAATTGAAGTAATCATGTCCAATATCCTTCTTAAACTTAATACGGTTCGTAAACTCGAAATTTAGGAACACTTTCCGTAATTAGAAACTTTTTCCCGAAAAATTTTAAATTTAATTCCATCTTTGCATTATCTTTGGATTCATAACTATACTTTTCTTAAAATACAATTAACAATTCAAACACCTTTGAAACTTAAACTTACTATTTTAAGAAACTTTTTATTAAACAACCTTTAATAAATATAGTTTTATTTTCAAATAATATTGATAAATAATTCAAACTTCCTTTAAATAATTATCAATTAACTATTATTTAATTGAAACACTTTTCAAAATAAATAACTAAACTTTATTTAAAATGTCAATTTTCTAGATAAACAATTTTACCAATAAAATATTTCTTTTAAAATATTTAAAGAAAATTGACCATATTTAAATAATACCAAAAACTTTTCTTTATGGTTTTAAACGATTTCTACCAAAAACGTTAATGTCGAGATCAAATCTCAAAAACATTAAACCATGACCGAGCGTGAAACTCAAAGTCACGATTTCATCAATTTGAAAATAGAATCCTTAAATTAAACTCTCTTTAATTTAATAATGCATTTTATGGAACCAAATATTAAATGCATAAATTAAATCTAGTTCATAAATTAAAATTACCATTAATTTTAATTTCAACATTAAAACTTAATTTTTAATTAAAACCGATTTAATTTAAACGACGAATTACCGGAAAACGAAAATGAACCAACTTAGTTAACCGACTCATACTCGGGTTCAATAACCCATATGAACCGAAAACAAGTAGGGTATTAAACCCTTTGACGGCTGAAATTAATCGAAGCCATTAATCAACTCACTTTGATTACTTCG
Organism: Centrapalus pauciflorus; assembly: GCA_020465985.1. Lineage (NCBI taxonomy): Eukaryota > Viridiplantae > Streptophyta > Magnoliopsida > Asterales > Asteraceae > Centrapalus > Centrapalus pauciflorus. The sequence goes on along the minus strand of JAANYP010004790.1, from coordinate 1,143,663 downwards.
ATTTCCATATTCCAATTAATCGTTTAATTATCGAATCGAATAATATTTAAACCGAATTGCGAATTTTATAAAAAAACTGATAAAGTCTCCACTTTAATTTTATAAAATCGAAAACATATTTACATATATTTTGTCACAAATGTTTAAATATTAATAACCAAACACTTTTGATTTATTAATTCGATTTGAACGCATTTAATTTAATCGTTCGAGTTTAACCGTGAATTAAACGACATGACGGAAACAAATAATCCATCACCTCGGTTACCACATCACAACCGAGAGGTCATGGGTCTCAACCCATGACCGAAATCTCTAGGTTTGATTTCGCGAACCGGAACGTTTAATTTTCGACTTTAATCAATTAAACACTTTTAAACAATCAAACATCAATTAAATAAAACGAACTAAGGTTTCAAAATCCCGAGTTCCGAAAAACTCCAAGGTTGGCCGAGAATCACCATCAGGTTTCCAAAACCTTTGGTCGATTTTCTTCAAGCCAAATCAAAACCTTAAACATTTTAATTATTGATTTCGACCGTTTAAACAATTTTAATTATCAAAATTGAAACTTTAAGATCGTTGGACATAAATACTCGAATAATACTATCATTATGTTACTTGAGATGGCTCTGATACCACTGTTGGGAATTCGTATGGTTTTTCATAAAAACATAAACATTAATCATATTAACGCACAACGGAAGCTTTTTAAAAATTACGAATTCCGTACACGGATCATCAAGTAAAACATAAGATAAGTAAACGAGAAAGCAATAATAAATCCGTACCTTTGTATTCAATGACAAGAATACACGAACAGGATGCTTTCGGTATCCACCGGTGATGACACGATCGAGCGGCGCCAGGTATGCAATCAAACACACGAATAACGGGAAAACCAAACATTCAATTTCGTGTTTGGTTCATACGGTCGTAGCACACCACACACACACCTTGTGTGTGTGTGCGCCGTCATCCACACAAACAAATTAGGTTTGATATTCTATATACATGTGTGTTGGCCGTTTGTATATATATATATATTATATATATATTAATTAAAACTTTAATATATAAATATAATATATATATCTTAATAATTATCTTTATTATTTAAACTTTATATAATTATCTCTATAATTATATATCTATTAAATAACGTTTATCTTTTATATATTATCTAATAATATATAAACGGATAGATAATTATTTATAATTATCTCTATTTATTTGTTCATAATTATCCATCCAATTATCCAATGATGAGATGATAATACCGATTCAAATAAATACATCTTTTATTTAATATCTAATAATAAATAAAAGACTAGATAATTATTATTTAGTTATCATCCAATGACAATTAAATCACTACAATATCTAATATTGCACTTATAGTCCCCGTACTTTGAGATATAATTAATCACACATTAATTTAATCTCAATGATCATTTCGTGTCATAAATAATATCCAATATCATTTATTCAATAGTTTAATTGCATCTGCTCAGTTGTGCTCATCGGTGTGACCCTCAAGTGTTTTACGAAATCAGTCATGATGCAGTAGTAATGTCATCTTTACACACCATATACTAACATAATTAATTAATTATAATAAGTAAATCACATTTTACTAAATTTGCATTTAAAATTCAAAAATAAAAAATTATAAAAATGACCAAAACCAAAACTAATTATATACTATAGGGACCAAAATTGATTTTGAGAATAAAAGCAAAATCGTCATTTAGAAAATGTCAAAAGACAGAGGGACCGTTTTTGCAAGTTAATAGTGTTTTGAGGGACCGTTTATGCAATTTTTAAAGACCAGAGACCATTTCCATAATTTTGAGCAAACTACATGGACTATTTTTATAATTTAATCTCTAAAATATGATAAAAAAGTGAAAAAATAAAAATACAAAAATTATTTATAATACATTTAAACACATTTTCTTCTTTAAAATATATGTTTTCAATCATTATGTTTTTATTCTTATCAAAAATTCAAAATAAAAAATTCTCGTTTGTTAGGAAATTATGCCTAAACCTTTTACATAAATAAATAAATAAATAATGCTGCCCGCCTGCCCGGCGCCCATGCGCCCCCAACAGTCCAACAAGGCCCAGTAGTGCCCACTCAATCTCACTCGCAAAGTCTCAAGTCTCAAAATCTCTGTCTTCTGTGCGCTGAATACTGGCATGAGTTCCTCGCACCCTTTCTGCGCTCACACTCTCGAATCCTTTCGCCTCCCTTCTTCATCAACATCGAATTACCTTAACTTTCGCTTTTGATCTTCGCCTCGATCATTTCATCGATCTGCATTGCGTACTTAAAACTTGTGTTTTCCTTTGATCTTACTCTGTTATTCCATAACAATGGTGAATTCTCAATTTACATGAATTTGTATTAATTCAACGGATAACGATAAACCCTCGGTTGTTGTTAGTGTTGCGTTATTTATCCAATCATTGGACTGCGTTCTGAGAATGGTGTTTGTGATTTCGCTCCCAAAATGCTCGCTATTTTGATGCTGTTGTTAAGTTTTCATATTCTCGCGTTCGATTCTACACCTTCTAGTTCTACTTACGGTAACGAAATTATAAAATTAAAACGAAGTTTTCGTAAACTATTTTTAGGGGTTTTGATCACATATTTATGTATAGGAAAAATGTCTGTTGATTAATAAAGGGAAATGTAAAAGCTGGCGACGATTTACAGTAATTTGTGTGCATCAATAGTTGATTGTTGACTTAGACGTGAAAATTGAGATTCTCTCTTATTGACTTATTGTGATATGATGCGTATTCTTGATGTATTCTGTAGAACAGTTTGATATCTCCCTTGTGGAAATCAAAATATCTATTTGAAGTTTTACGTTCAATTTTAAAACCTAGTATCTATTTGGACACAAGACTAATACAAATATGCTGGCAATGTATCAACATCATTATTATGTATGTGGTCCTTGTTATAAAATTGGGATTTAGTTGGTGTATATCAAATTGATCTTGAAGATGATACTTCACACTCAAAATTCAAAGTGATGTCTTTTAGTAGTATATTCATGGTTAAACTTGAGTGTAGAGTAATGATGGGTTAAGGGTATGGTATATACTGAATTTACTGTTTGTTCCAGAATTAGTAGTGACAAGGGTCCTGATACATTTGCGTACGTTTATCAGTTTATTTATAGCTCTCAACAAAAGCTAAGAGGTCTCTAACTTTGCCATTTCTGCATCTTGATGCTTACTGCAGCACCATGGAAGAACTATTTTTGATTTTGGGTGATGAGAAAAATTTCTTAAACCTGTGTCGTATTTGGATGATGCGTGGTAATAAATAATAACTACTTGAAGCATGAACATGTTCCTGTTTGTTATGTTTGTATATGTATGTTTGATTGTGGACATTACCATTTATAGATAGATGTCTCACCTTTTGTATCTTAAGTGAGTACCGTGTCCTATTATCAAGTGCTTTAATGCCCAAGTAGACTTCTTATACATTTGTGGTGGACAAATAGTGCTATAACAATACATGCTGCTTACAAATGCAAATCGGAGTAATGTTAAAATTCTCATCTCTAACTGCCACATATTCTACCAAAAGTAGAGATCTGTGTAAAAAACTAATAACAAAGTACTAACAAAGTTGGCCACTAGGATATAAGTCAACTTAGGCAACATTTTATGCATCTATAACTGGAAAAAAATTCTGATTTGGTATTTGACACGTTGCAGATGTAGTTTCTCCATATTGAACAATCTACTCTTACTTTTTCTTAAAGTAACGGAGAGTAGTTACACTACGTATGCTTTTACTTTGCTGTTACGAACTCCGAAGAATAAATAACGTGAACTTGCCTTTTTGTCACTAATTACGCATTGAGATTGCATCGCAGTTTAGGAGTAAGTCATCCATTGCTTTCGCCTTTCGGTCCAGTCTTATAAAAGATACATTCACAACTTCTTCATCATTTTTTTTTACCTTTTTGTATACGTTAGTAAGCAGCTAAAATAAAAGGGTTGTAACGATATCAATAATAAAATATCATAATAATAACTATAACGACTGTTATTATTATTTTTTAGGGAGATAAATTGATGTTGCGAATAATTACAATGACATAAATTGGAAGTTATATTCCCATTCATTGTTCCTTACCATGAAAATTACTTTGTATGTTAGAAGCATTGTCGTGAAATTTATAAAGGGAAACCAGCCTGCTATTTTGATTCAAATTATCACGTTTTGTCGTAGGTTTCAGCTACATCTTAATAATGGTCCATAAAACTAGGTCATCTCTATTATGATTTGTTTAGTCACTATGTGAATGTTATACCCTAATCATTTAAAGAGTCAGGGGGTTGTTCTGATTTTTTTTTAAAAGAAATCACGTCCTTGTTACTTGTTAGTCAATTAAGAGTATATGTAGATCATGATTGAACGGTATGTTAACAGGTTCCCTTACTAATGAAGAAGACAACTTTGTCCATCACAAAATCTTTACTAGTTTGACTTTTAGTACTCAATGGAAAAGGTTTAAGCCTACTATTTGGTTAAGATTGAATTCTAAGCTGAACTTACACGATGAAAGTGTGAAACATGATACTATATTTTGCGTAAAATCACCTCTGTTGCCATGATATTCATAAGTTGATGTCTGTATGGATTTTTGGGTAGTTTAAGGTGAAAAAGGAAGTTTGCATAGATATCTGGTGTAAGAAAGTATTCTCAATGTACTGAACTATGGATGTGTGGTAATGTTTTGGGTATCATGAGTTTTCTTTTCCTGTAATGGCTCAAAGGTGTATCATGAAGTTGAGAATGTGTGGTCCACTTATCTGAAATAGTATTTGATCAAGAAGTTTATTTTCTTTCCTTTTGTAGATGATATTGGAATTTGATTTTGTTTTAAGGCTGTTTAAAGAAAAAGCTTGCTTATTTACTTTTTTGACATGTGACCGAAATACAGTAGCTAGTGTTAGTTTCCACGATTACATCGACTTGAATCATGCATTTATTTCTGGACCCAAGAAAAATCATTGGATGCATGAACTTGAGTATATTTTATGTACTCACCATGGCGTGATGATCTGATTTACTCTCACATTATCTAAAAGTCAACAATTTTTAGCATATAAGTTTGTATAAGCTGAATACTTTTTAGGTAGTTGTTTAATGCTCAAGTCCACAAAGATATGCTCCATAGTATTATATTAAAGATCAATAGTAAATTGTACTGTCATTCCTATTTATCATTGTTAGCATTGTAGATTGCTATGAAGGGTACTGTGCTTTGGGGTGGATTACTTTGTTGCTATGATAAACGCAGTAACTGGATTTCTTGCTTAGATATACGACAAGTGAACAAATTACTTGTCTTTTTTCCATTCTTGTATACAGATAGATCTATATCAATGAGTGTGTTGTTTTCCATATGCACATCAATCTGAACCTTTTTTCAAGCCTTTACTTATTCCTATTTCTCCAACAATTCAAGGTTCTTATAACCATGTTGTTAGTTATTTGAGCTCACTGCTTTGGTATTTTCTCATAAAAAAACATCTTTGCATTTAGGTACTGTTGCTGGTCATACTGATAGCCACAAGCAGAGACATCACCACAACTATCATCATCGTCATCATCACAGGACGAGAACTCATGCAGTCTCCCCATCTCAATCCTTTGTACCAGGTTTATGAGCATCTTTACTTGCTTTCTAGATACAAAATAATAAATCTACCGCCTCCTTTCTCATTAGTGAACTTTATAGAATAAGATTATAAGACTAAAATGCAAAAGAGTGCAAAAGGATATAACAATAATCTCTCATGACAGATGATGAAGAGCCTTGTTCTTTTGGAGGGCTATGTATTTTATTATTGTTGTTGTTGTTGTTGAGTCTAGCTCCTTGTTTTTATGCATATTTGATGTTGTTTACAAGGATGCCGGTCAATGTTGTGGTCCAACTAATATCAATTAAAGCCAAGTCCTGTACTTAAAAAGAAATAATTAGCATAGGGAGCATCAATATATTTTATGACTTGTTGCCTATTAGTCGTTATGAAACAAAACAAAATGAAAGAAACAAAAGCCACATTAAGCTAATACAAGGAAAAAAAAGATTTTGATTTTAATGAACCTTAAAAGTTAAAAAAAGTAATTTTATAATAAAACACGTAGAGGGAAAACAGTTTGCATGCCTAGTAGTTTATTAGACAGCGTTAAAACCTACCCATGCCAAGTGCCAACCTCCAAAAAGAGGGTTGCAACATGATTTGGATATGTCTACCATCCAAAGATTTAGGTGGTAGAGCTACAAGAAGCAAAAGAAGACATGGAGAAAGATTTTTCCGTGACCGCAAGGCCCTTGTATTTAGGTGGTCTACCATGCCCTACCCCACCCACCAAACACATCAAGGATTAGAGTTTAAATTTCAATTCCTTCAAATATCATTCTTCAAGACTAATACACCCAAGGGCGTGTCATTTGGTGGATTTTGAATTTGAAGTAAAGGAATGGGTTTGGGTTTCAAAGAGCTTGTTTGGTTGAGTGCTTTAAAGCAAAAAATATGGAAATCATTGCCAAACATTGAAACCTATTTATACTCATCGGTTTCTTTCTCCTCCTTTATTATCTCCATTTTTTCAAACTTATACCCATTTTTAAACACAAATACAATCCAAATGCCTCCTAAATTTCGTGGAGTGTGAACATCCATCTCCAGAGAACACACTACCTTTTACACTAGATCTTGTGTGATGAATAGATCGGCCTAATTACACTAAATCTGGTGTAACGCTGTTCATACACTAAAACATAACATAATTTAACAGAAAGTAGAAAGGAAGAGCCTGAACATGTTAACCTTTATAAATACAAAATTAATTTTATTCATAAAAAGGTAATAACAGTATTACTGAAATAACATAAATTGACGATGAAATTAATTTGTTATTAATTTTGTAAATAAAATAATATGATTGAATATCTTATTAAGCAGCTTTGACTGGTACTGCTTTACATACAAAAATTTCACACCACTTCTGTTTAATTTTCAATGTTCCCCAATTAGTTTCTAATATATAAATGTGTATTGTTCACTGTAATATTTTGCAGGTTGCGGTCAAATCTGTTTGGAACCACTCACTTCGACTCCTATTGGTACACCTTGTGGTTGCGTTTTTCCAATGAAAGTCAGACTTCTTATACAGGTATCTGTGTATGCTGTTTTCCCCTTTGTGAATGAGCTAGAGATTGAGATTGCAAAAGGCACACATCTTACACAAAGTCAAGTGGTTATAACGGGTGCCTGTGCTGATAGTCAAGATCAAGAAAAAACAGCTGTTGATATAAACTTGGTACCATTGGGAGAGAGATTCGATAACTTGACTGCTGCAGTCACTTATAAGATTTTTTGGCTGAAGGAACTCTCTTTGAATAAAACTCTTTTTGGAGATTATGAGGTGGTATTTATTATCTATCCAGGTAGTGATTCAAACGGTTTTACCTTTTCTTTTTCCCATTATTATTTAACAATGCAGTTTCTAAACATGAGATGTTACAATCAGGGCTTTTTACTTCGCCATCATATGGAAACTACCCCAAGAATGGACCAAGAGGTCGTCCTGAGTCACAATATCTCCCTATAAGTGCAGATGTTCTTGGCAGAGATCAGAAGATGAAACGCATAACCATTTTTGTAATTGCTTTGTCAGCAGTAGTGCTCTTCAGTGTTTGCTGTGTATCAATTTCTATCGTCTTGAAGTACAGAAAGAGCTGTAGTTCGTCAAATGCTGCTAGCCCTGTTTTTACATCATCAACAAACATGAAATGTGGTAAGTCTTCTTTACCTTTGTTGGATTTCACTGTTTAAAGTAGAACCTAGATGATAATTTTTGTCCATAAAACACATTAATTATGACTACTAGGCCATACAACATAAAAATTAAATTTGTTTACACAAAATCGTAGCAAATATTTCATGGAGACCTTTAATATGACATTATGACCCTAATATTGAATATTTTACCATTATACAATAAACAACGCCTTTTAATTTCTATCATTTGCGTTGCAGGATTGGGTGCATTGCTATCAACCAATCCAACAAGTTCTACATCAAGTTCTGATGTTTCTACCATGCCTGCTTCTATCCTTTCTGTTAAGACATTTGCACTAGTTGAGCTCCAAAAAGCCACTGAGAAGTTCAGCTCAAGAAAAGTTTTGGGTGAAGGCGGTTTCGGGTGCGTTTATCATGGGATCATGAATGATGGAGTTGAAGTTGCTGTGAAATTGCTTAATAGAGAAAATAACCAAAATGGAGACCATGAGTTCATTGCCGAAGTTGAGATGTTAAGCCGGTTGCATCATCGTAACCTTGTTAAACTGATTGGTATATGCATCGAAAAACGCACCCGTTGCTTAGTATATGAGCTCGTTCCAAATGGCAGCGTTGAATCTCATTTGCATGGTATGCTATTTCTCTCTGATTTTTCCCCAATGGCTAGTGTCAAAATTTAAAGTTATTCGACGTGGCAGCTGACCAGCCCCCGTTTATAAAATCTAAATTGAATAACACGACTATAAGCTTCATCTGTTCGTCATACTGATTAGTGATTATCGCTCTACTACTCCTACACGTGTTGGTGTTTCAGATATGGACAAGCAAAAAGTGCCTCTTGATTGGGATGCTCGGTTAAAGATTGCTCTTGGTGCAGCAAGAGGGTTGGCTTACCTTCATGAAGATTCTAACCCTCGTGTGATTCACCGTGATTTTAAGGCCAGCAATGTCTTGCTAGAAAACGACTTTACTCCCAAGGTATCAGATTTCGGGTTGGCAAGGGAAGCTACGGAAGGCAGTCGTCATATTTCTACACGAGTCATGGGAACTTTCGGGTATGTTTCCTTTAAAAATGCTAGTAAATCAACTTATTACTTAATTTGAATATTTAAACTTTACTCCCTTCTGCATGTTGAATTGATTGAATTTCCTTACAAATTACTCAATCTGGATCCGCAGTTATGTCGCACCCGAGTATGCCATGACAGGACATCTACTAATCAAAAGCGACGTTTATAGTTACGGCGTTGTGCTGCTTGAGCTTCTCTCAGGAAGAAAACCAGTAGACATGTCTCAACCTCACGGTGAAGAAAACCTCGTGACATGGGCACGCCCACTTCTCACAACCCGAGAAGGTGTGCAACAGTTAATTGACCCAACCTTACCAGGAACATACGACTTCGATGACATAGCTAAGGTGGCTGCAATAGCTTCCATGTGTGTGCACTCAGAGGTGGCTCAACGACCCTTCATGGGCGAAGTAGTCCAGGCACTAAAACTCATATACGATGACAAAGACGACTCGACTACTCAACGAGACTCCTCGGCTGTAGAATCCGACTATAAAGGTTGTGATCATGCTCTTTCCGATAGCAGCTGGTGGAGAGGCACATCTCCACATTTGAATTATGGTAATGTTTCTCCCTACATGACAATGGATTATAGCTCAGGCCATCTTGAGCTTGAAAACCGACCGTTTTCGGCTTCAAGCTTTAATGGTGTGGCCAGGGCTTCCATTGCCGTTGGACTCGGCAATAGGTCCGGCCCGCTGAGGCCGGTTCGGAGTAACCTGGAGTTTTATAGAATTAAAGGGAGCATGAGTGAACATGGTGGTAGACTCCCCTCAAAGCCATTCAGGAGTGAAGGCTCTTTTTAGTAAGTATAATTAATTTGGAACTGTACAGAACCGGGATAAATTTTCAAAACTCGGGTTTTCGTGGATATTAAAACCGGGCCGGGTTATATGGATAAAAATTGGAAAGAGAACCCCCTTATTTTGGGGAAAAGACTATAGAATTTTTTTTTTTGGGAATACATTTTTGGACCTGAACAATATCTATTGACATATTTGGCGTTTAGACAAAAATATGGATGATGCATGGGTTAAAATCGAGTTTTTAGGCCTTCAAATCTTCAGTGTTTTGAAGTTTGAAGGATGAAAACTCATTTTGAAGTCATGTTTTATTTCTTTAAATAGGAAGATAATTTTTACAGGAATGCAAAGTTTTTATTTGCATATTTGAAAGGAGTGTTATTTAATTCTTAAAAAATAAAATGGTTGGATATGAAGGTAATTTTAAGAAGAATATTTTAAAAACAGCTTCGTTTTCTTTATATTTGAAAATATTTGAAAATGAAGAAATGAATATGATTGGAGATGGTTTTGTTTGTTTTATTCGTATATAAAATGTTGAGTATTAAGACAAAGATCCAACATTCATATCATTTTTTGTTTTCTTTTTTAATTTTGTGTGTTTTAGTTAAAGTAATAAATTAATTTAATATTTTATTTAATATTTGATCAATTTTAAAATAACTTTTGAGTTAATGTAATGTTTAATTTACTATAATATATAGTATCAGAGACTCATCGTTTTTTTTTCCTAAATCTTATAAATAAGTGTTGTGATGTTGTGCGTTGCAACATATATAGATATATTATATATGTTTAAATTAATAAATTAAGAAAAAGATGTCAAATATTAAATTCATAAATAAAATAATTTTTGAAAATTATAATCAACAAAACATTTAATTCAAATACATATTATATAAAATTAAAAATAAACTAAAAAGTATTATCATAACTTTATTTTTAATAGCTTCCTTTTATAAAATTTGTCATTCCTAGGGATGAGTTAAAAACATGTTTTATCGGAATCGAACTGGAACCAAATCGAACCGGCCCGGACCATTTCATTTTTGAGTCGATTCTCGGTTCCTATAATTCATATAATTTGGTTTTCGGACCGTTTCATTTACTGGTATAGTGGTTTTAATTGGATCTAAAAATCGATCGAGAGTGAAAATTTTTGCAAAATCGAATAAAGAATTTAAGCGATGAAGCAATCAAGCTTGTTGTTTAATTTTATTGATTGACCGGAGAAAAAATGATAAAAATCAAAAGTCCTTAAATTGTTTGTGTTTTGTTAATAATACCAACAAATCGATAATCTTGTTGTTTGGTCTTAGATACGGATGAAATTAACTCATACATATTTTATTGAAATATGAACAAAATTATATTTATATTGATTAAATTGTGATCTCTTTGTTGGTAGTGATTAATGCTTAGTTGGTTTTTCTTATTGATTCAATTCACAATGAATAAATGTTTCACAATTGATCATTTGTATATGGATGTATATAGAATATATGGTTTCTACGAGAAGCTACATATTTATAGAAATAAAAGAAACAATTCTAATTACACATTTTTTGTATGTATATAAAAGATATGATTCTGATGAGAAGTTACATATTTATAAGAAATAAAAGAAGCAATTCTAGTCACGTATTTTTTGATCTCATTCCGTTTTATAATAGCAGGACCCAATGATCTAATGGGACCCACTATTTCCATTTTTAAACATAATCATTACACAATAATTTATGTTTTTTTAATGATGCATTACTTTTTTAATGATGCATACTATTTTTAAACATAATAATTATGTAAAGGGTGTCCAAAAAGTAGGACCGTAATATGCAGGGTCGTCTCATGGATTTCGAAGGCCTTGTACTTGTGATTACATCATCTTAAATACTTTAAATAGTAAATTGGTCATTTTGATACTCAATTTTGATAGGTAAAGTGGAGGTCATTAAATTAATGAGAAATTAAAATAAATAATACGAATCCAATTGAATTTGACATGGGTTCCGTTTTAACGCACCAATTCACAATGTATACATGTCAATTACAGAAAATTTTTATTGGTCTAAATTTAGATCTTTATTATGACTGTGAGTTCCTGTGCGGTCGAGCCTCTCGCACACCCTGAAAACGCCCGGGTAATATTTGGGATGGATCCCATTTTGATGAAATAAAAAAATTATTCAAATTATGTGAGAGAGAGAGAGAGAGAGAGAGAGAGATATGAATAACTAATCACAGACAGACACCGTAAGCCGGCAATCAAACAAAATCTGGTACTGCGGCTGACGCCACCGCACTGTTTAACAATGACAACCATATATTCTACTACCTCCATGTTCCCGAGTTTCATCTCCACTTCTTCAAACTCCTCTTCGTCAATTCACTCCTCCGCTACCATCAGGTATGTTTCACCTCTCCTACCATTATACAGTTTTGTTTTATTCCGGTGTATAAACTAATCGGAAAGATATTCAGGGCAAACATGTCGACTCCGTCTGAACGTCCAATCGTGGTACGTTTGCTTTCTCACATTTGACATTCCTGCAATTGCAGTGGAGAGTTTTTTTTATTTGATTATCACGAATATCCTCCATTGATATATATGACTGGGAACTGGATATTTATGGTGTTAACAATACAGCTTGGATTTGGTGGTGTTTCGGTCGATCTTTTAGCGACTGTGGCTTCTTTCCCTAACCCTGACGACAAGATCAGAAGCACCAGTATGAAGGTGAATAATCTAGGTGATCGATTTGTTTTCGCTGTAGATTTATAATGGCAGAAATGTTTGATTGATATACAACAGTTATACTTTAACTTTGATCTGGTCCTGCAGTTCTCCAGGAAAGTTCATCTTTAAAGTTCTATTAGACTTTTTAAAGTTTATTGGTTAAACTCATGTTTAAAGGTCTTTTTTTTTTTTTAATATTAATTCATTCTGAATTTGGTTAGGTTGATGGTATTGTTGTTGAATAAAGTTATTACTCTCTTGCTCAAATGAAATGGAAAATTTTGGGGGTGTCAGGTCAAATAAACCGTTTAGTTGTGTTTGGCAGATAGAATCAAAGTGAAAGAAAACGAAGACAAATTATTATTCTAAGAGACTTAAATTGTATATATAAATTCTTTAACAATTCTCAAGTTGTACCGATGTATTGTTAAAATTAAATTCTTTTATTTCTCTAGCAATGATGAATGATTAAGTAGAAGCTAAAATTGGAGAAAGAGAATTTCAACAACCATATGGTTATTGTATTTTCAAATTTCATGGTCTAAAAAACCATTGATGTTATACTCATTTCTCTACTTCCTTTCTTTCTAGCAAGTCCAATCATATTTGCACTCCATTCCAATTATGTATATCTTTGTTTTGGAGCTGTAAAAGTATACTTAAAGTCTTAAATTTAAAAGGTGCTTGCAGCTTATCATCCCCTCAAAATTGTTTTAGGTTCAAGGAGGTGGCAATGCAGGAAATGCTCTAACTTGTGCAGCTCGTCTAGGGTTAAATGCAAGGTTGATATCCAAGGTATGGAACATGCATGTTAAACACGCTGAAGGCTTCATTCTACAGCTAGTCATGTGTTTCAAATTAAGTTGAGGTTCTCTTGCCAGTGGTAAGCTTCCAATATAAAAAGTTAAAAATACACACAGAGAACAACCCTACAGTTAAAATCAAAGAGGTATCGCTGTTGTGTTTATGTAAGTTGTAACTGTATCTCTTCGTTTTGCTAGAGATATTTGTCAGTTAATGAGCTAGAGTGTTTTGTTTTCTGATAGTGTTAGACTATCATAGCCATTCTGATATGAATCCCTATAATTACTTGTCAGATTGCCAATGATGCTCAAGGGAGAGGTGCACTGGAAGAATTACAAGCAGATAGTGTAGATGTCTCCTTTTTTGTGGTAATGAACATGGCTGTTGAAGAGAATAAAATATTTAGTGCCATGCCATCATGCTAACACTTGCTAGTCTGAAAGATAGAGCCATCTAATCAATTATAGCAACTTTTATGGTCTGTTGTCTTTGTCATCAAATGACACTGTTTCAATTAATATTTTCTCATTGAAAAGAATTTATTTGTCTGTAATTTTGCATGGGAGATTTGGTGACAAAATTCACAACGTTAATATAGCTTTGAGCCGGGGTCCTGGAGACAACCAGATGTAATAAAATCCTAATAATTGACTCTTAAATGTAAAATGTATTGAAGAACTCGATCATTTTAGCAGTATAGTTGCTTTTCTAGATGTATATTTGTGGATATAAGTCCCCTTCCATATCCAATTAAGGGCATTGTTAATGTAACTAGATCTTTGGCTTTCTTCAAGAAAATATGCCCTTTTTAATGTACTTATTCTTGAAGAACCATAGGAAATTAACACAGATTAGATGCAATTATGGAAGATCGGATTACAAAAGTAATTGATCAAGTTACTGCGAACTTAATTCTTCATGCTTCCTGAGGTTCTTTCCTAGCACCCTCTTTTTCTATTCAATACAACATATGATGTAAATTTCAATTGATTGTAGAAATTATTTTCTCTTAATAGTAGGTATCATGAATCTTTGGATAATGTTCATTACAAATATATAAGCTAACCTTTTCCTGTTTGCAGGTTTCTGAAGAGGGAAACTCACCATTTACCTATATCATTGTGGATAATCAGACGTAAGGGTACCTAAAACATATCCAAAATTCTTTTTTCTCTTCTTATTGCTTCCATGAGGACAGAGGACCATGAAAGTTACCATGTATGAACAATTGACCTACTATCTTCTGCGATACTCAATTTGACTCCAGAATCTCAGTCACAGAAAATTATTGTTTTGATATTTTGTTGAACTCTAAATTTATTATGACTATGTATGCCGAAATAAGTACTGTATTTCCTAACAATCTATTCTGTAAGCTACTAGCTTTGATAGTTTACATGAAAAACCTACTAGTTAACCCTCGGCAATACCCTTTTACCACAAATTTGTAGACTATGATTGACATGTTAGTGATGCATGTCATGTTTGGTGGTTATTTATGATCTGAATATCTTCCTGCCTCTGCTACTTTGCACTACCATTTTTTCTTTATTCTTTGTTCTTTTCTTTTTTTTCATTCTAGCGAAGCTAATTTGTGGGCTAAATCAGCAATAGTTTGTTCTATTTCATTTCTACAGTAGTATAAACGGTAATGAAAAAAGAACAAACTTCTTCTGCACATCCCCAACACAATTATGACTTATCACTGATCGTTCCATTTGCAACTCATTTATACTCTGGCGAGGCCAAATGGTGGGATTTGTATTGTTTTTTTTTTTTTCATTTAACAAGATGCAATTTGGACCCAGGGATAGTTGGTGGCTTAGAAGCTATCTTCCTTTATCTAGGTTTGCCTCTCTGAGACTTGGTTATTTGTTCAGTAGTCTAGTGCTTTATATTGAAAGTTTTATACTTGTTGCTGTTTTTATTGTACAACAGATTGACTTCATGATCTATTTCAGCATTTGTATGAAGTTTGTGCCTGAAGCTGCAAAACCAAAATGATTTTTGTTTTACTATATTTGCATTTCTGCTGTCTACAGGAAAACTCGAACTTGCATTCATACTCCAGGGTGGCCTCCAATGATTCCTAGCGATCTCTCAAGCTCGACTTTGTTTTCTGCATTGGACAGAGTGAAGCTTGCTTACTTTGATGTTCGATTGCATGAAACAGCTTTAGTTGTTGCACATGAGGTCAGTGTTGTAATTTCTAATTGTCTTAATTCTCTTTTAAGCCATATTTTGCTTTAGTTTTTAGTATATATGGTGAACAAATACTGTGCAATTGTGAGCTTATTATTAGTCTTAAATAAGCAGTGTCTTTTGAAATTTAATGTGCTAATCATGCTGATAGATTAGCTTTGGTTCTCAAAAAGTCTTTCAGAAGACACTACTTTATCTGAGAGTATTTCCTGGGAGTTGGGAGTAGCTCCACGTACAATTTATTAAAAAGGGTACCACCTGATAGATCAGTATATGACATTCTATTTGCTATATAGACAGGTAGAGCATGTGCATAGTGAGCTCATAGAGTCGTAGTTGTCCTTCCTTTCAAATGGAGTGTGACGTATCTATGATCTATTTATAAAGTGTCTGTATGTGTCACAATAGCACCTCTTTTCTCTTTTGTTCAGTTTACGTCGGCTATATAAACTATATAGTTCTTCTTGCAATCAGCAACCACGGGGCGTTCATAAATTGTCCCAAAACAGAAAAATAAATGATCCATATAAAATGCTACCAGTGCAGGCAAATCGGAGGAGTATACCTATTTTAATTGATGCCGAAAGGCTAAGGGAAGGGCTGGATGATTTTCTGTATTTATCAGACTACGTTGTGTGCTCGGCAAAACTTCCACAGGCAATCTGACGCTTCTTCCAACTTATCTATTTATAGTTTCCTTTCTAGATGTGCCTGCCCTTAGACAATTTCTTTCTAAATTCAAATTTCTGGTATGCAAAACCTGGAATGTACAGTTTCCAATAAGCAACTACTATGCATGAATGAAGTGTTGAAATTTCTTTTTATCATCAGTAATGTTGCATATCTCCTCATATTTAAATTGTTAGAATATCAAAATGTAAAATGTTATAAGCACTCTTCTATAGATTTTTTTTTTTACATACTATATAATTCCAGAGGTGGTGTGAATTATTATTGCTTAATGTACTTTTAGGTGGTATTTGTTTTTTAAGAGGTTAAACGTCTGAAGTCTGAAAACCACATCTGAAATTAAGAGGTGGTCTTAAGATCTGAAATCTGAAATTAAGAGGTAATCTTAAGATTGTTTGTTTCTAATATGAAACATATGAAAATATTACTTTAAAATATTATAACTAATTTATTACATATTATAACTAATTAATTTAAATAAACAAAATTAAAATAAAATGGTAAATATTTTTTAATTAGAATTAACTAAATTAATATTATATAGAAAATATCCTCTTATTTTTTTTCAGCCCAAATTCATCCTCTTAATTTTAAGAGGTAAATCTAGAGGTTATAACCTCTAAAGTCTAAATCTAAACAAACAATCTTAATTCAGATCTGAAATTTAGACTTCAGAGGTTATTAAGAGGTGATTAACTAAAAACAAACAAGGCCTTAATGTTTTATTCAGAGGTCTGTCTGCAAAATACAATCTTTTGATCATTATTTCTATCTCCATTCTTCAATAACATGAGCTGGATTTATTTCTAAGTTCTAACATAGTGATATATGGTAACCTATAATGATCCCAAGTTTCTATACAGTTAGAAATTTATGTTTGTGTATACCCGACAGGCATGGACCGAAGCCCCAACGGTTCCAAGCGCACTTGTATCCATGCTGTTAAGGTTGCCAAAAGTCAAATTTGTCATTGTCACTTTGGGTGCAGATGGTTGCATAATGCTCAAGAGAAGTACTGCTGGTGCATATAAAATTTAGCCTTAATCGCCTTTTGACTCTTGCTTTTATCTTTAAGGATAACTAAGCAATTGCTTCTTTATTTTTCCCTTTACCACTTCGTTTTTCTTTCCTTTCTTTTGTATACCTTGACGGCTTCTGATGTTAACTTCACTTCCAGCAGAGAGTGGTCAAGCTGAAGAAATGGATGTAGACAATTTAGTTGAACTATTGAAGCAGAAAATCGATGATAGTAAAGCTGCTCCTACATGCATTTCATCTGTAAGCCACTTTTTTGCACGTTAATCTCCAACTTTAATTTATATGTTTTCAAGGCACTGCTTGAATAATCTAAAATATTGATTTTTTGTAATCATGAAACTTGCAAGTGTGCATGGATCCATATGTTGTGGTTGGTATGCATGTTCTTGTTATAAATATTATTTGACTCACAGTCCCTGATGTCTACAAGGCGACAGAATCGCTTTCCTGCAAAACTTATAAAGATCAGATGGTAATTTGGGTATACATCGGTTAACATATTACATATACATATCCCTAGTAGTTTAGACTGATGTTATGGCTTATAGTGATTAAATTTAATCACAAAACTTGTCTCTAATAATTAGCTTTAGTTGATCATTTGTAGTTTTGTACTGGTAGATGTTTATTTTTCTTCTGTAAAAATGTTTAATATTCAATATAGTTTGTAATAGTGACAATGCTGTCATGTATTGTAATTCCATGGTTCAGGATGTTACCAGATTGCATGCCAAGGAAGTCGGGACTGTCTGCGGTAAGTTATATCTTGGAACCGCTGAGAAAATACCAGAGTCGGAACTTGTAGATACAACAGGCGCTGGAGATGCATTTATAGGGGCTATACTGTATGGTATGCATTCTTAAACCCATCTGTTTCTTCTACAATGAGTACCGCTGTATATTGTCTGTCGGTACATATCAGGGTCGGTCCTAAGGGTGTCCAAAACTCAGGACTTGACCATAGAACCGGTTAACCGGAAAACCGAACCGAACCAAACTGGAGCCATACCAAATGGTTTGGTTCTCAGTTCTGGTTTGTTTGGTCTGGTCTGGTTTGGTCTAGTCCAGTTTTGTTTTTTTGTTTTTTTTTTCATTGTTTGGTTCCAAAATTTTCGTTATTTCTGTTCTGGCTTGGTTCAGTTCTGGACTGGTGCAAATCCAGTCTTAAGCCAATTAGCCAAGTATAGAGAACAAAGTAACATGAGATGATACATGGTATAATGGGCAGGATGTTGATGGTTCAGAACTGATTTGGGTCAAAATAGGTCAATTTAAGAACATGTCAAAATGAGTTTGGTTGATCCTCCAACACCGTTTTACATTTTCTTTTAGTTTCATTAATAATTAACATATTAAATATGATTACAATAAAGTGGAATCAAATATGAAATTAAATGTTTGTGAGAAATGCGAAAAATGTTGAATCAACATGTTATTTCATAATTCACCAATAAGTATTGAATCATAGAACAAATGATCTTTTGCCCCACCGGAAATATAATAAAAAAATTTGTGTGATCCAAAAATTTGTGGTTAGAATCATTTCTCATCTAACCAATATTTGATTTTTCATAGGATCCATATCCCGTTTACAATTTGCAAAAACTATGTTAAACTAACGATCCAATTTCATTGAATAATACAATTTGGAAAGTTTTTAAACACTTAAATACACAGTGGACAACCTTTAAACTATTTGACATGCTTTTATTAGAATTTATCCATTGGACCCGCTAGTAATAACTCATAAACTAAACCTATATGAAATTATGTTTACATGTATTGGTTGAAACTTAAAAGTGCCCCATTATGAGACATGAATCCAATAACATGTGGATTCACCCATTTTGATCCATTTACCTATATATGGGTCAGCATGGGTTATTTTGTCTCTAACGAAAACTAATAAAACGTTTGGTTTATGGAATGGAATCTGAAGAAATTAGAATCTAAATTTAGCTTGTTTTGAAATTTGATAACAAAGATAAAGAGTTAAATTTATTTATTTGTCATCAAATTCTCTATTTATAAGAATTTGATATTCCTACCAACTCATATATGAACTAGATTCTCATCTATAATCATTAATCAATACTAAAAACTATCTTTCATCCCTCACAATTAAACATACTAATAACTAAAACTTTAATTTCAATTATTTCAAATTCCTTTCCACGAGCTAAAAATCATATCAATTGTATTGAACAACTTAACTGATTTAAATCTATATAAGGTGTATTCAAATGCATAGAACCTCTAATTACTTTATTAAAAAACATTATAGTATTATGTTGATAATATAGTTTGTATTAGCATAGGTACCACCTTAATTGTTAATAAAATTCAAAAAATTGGGTCAAACCCATTACCCAACGGGAGTGCGTTGCCCTCTTTTGCTGCAATGCATTTTGGCCATTGAAGTAACAGACAAATTGACTATTCTTGATTTGTGTGTATTTTGTAGCTATTTGCACCAACATGCCACCAGAACAGATGTTGCCTTTTGCAGCTCAAGTGGTTAGTACTTTACATAATGATTACTCCATCTAGAGGTAGTGTTATTATTATTATTGTTATCTATTTATTTTTTTTTTTTTACGGCAACCTAACTTACTCCTGGTCCTAAACTATCCCTTTGCCTCAAGTGGACTTCAAAACTTACTTCCACCACCTAATTTTCAACTTGCCTCCTACGGGAGTCGAACATGTGACCTCACACTTACATATAACCCCTCGTACCAAATGGACTAAACCCCATTGGTATCTATTTATTTTTCTGAAAGGGTTTTTTTTTTTTTTTTTTTGGGGGGGGGGGGGGGGGGGGAGAGAGAGAGAGAGAGAGAGAGAGAGAGAGATGGATTATGAAAAAGGCATTTTTCTATCTAAAAGTTACTTATTTATCCCCGTCATTTGTATATTTATTTTTGCCTAGCATGATTCTTGTATCATCATTAATATATTTGCTCACATTTTCATTACAAGAGGTTATCTACTTGTCTGTATATGGTGTTTTAAATGATTATTGCGTGTTCAAGAAGCAGAATCACATAATCATTTAATAAAAGAACAATGGGGTTAGTGTTTACATTTACCCTTTGTTATTAATTTTCTTGAAGCAAATCCTTGTTTCTACAAAGTTAATCAAGTTTTCAACCTAAAAAAATACACTCAAAACCGTTGAGCACATCCTAAACTACCTATTTATAATATTACATTATTTCAGGCAGCTATCAGTTGCCGAGCTTTGGGAGCTCGGACGGGTCTTCCACATCTCTCAGATCCTCGGTTGACTCCTTTTTTAAGTTAGAGGCCCCTTGCGACTACAGTTACGGTGTTGCTGGTTGGGTAAGAAAATCGGGGCCTGGCTTTCGGATTTGGCTTTTCTTTCTTGTTTACTTCATTGGGATTTTCTGGACTGATCTTCTTCTACTCCTTGTGCCATTTTAGTTTCACTTGCTGCTAAGTTGTTTATCTTTGTTTAAATCTTTTACTTGTGGGATAAGTGATGAACATTAAAATAGTCTGAAAGTTCACATGACATTTACAATTGGACTAGAAGAAAATGATGTTTGATGGAATGTATATGATTATGGAAAACCAAAATCAGTTCGACAAATTATAACTTGATTTTTGATGTTTATATGTTATAAACTACGATAATAAAGCATGTTTACTATTAAATGTCATTGATTTAAACTTTTTTTAACATTTGTAGCTCGAACGTAATGATATAACAAACAACAAAAGTTAATCCTTACGCTAAACTTCCGGCAATATTTTTTGTAACTATTATTATCTGATTATTAGTTTTTAAAAGCTTTTACACTTTTGAAAAGCAAATCCAAACACTTCCTAGTTCAAATTCAATGGATGTATATAATCTTTGCAAAGGATGGTAGTTTTACTGTTAGGTCATCTCCAATGACATACTCCAAAAACAATTTTTCCTTTAAATATGAAGCTTGAAGGAGAAAGTTGAGCTCCAACGATGTCCTCCATTTCTTCAAATATGGAGATTAGTTTTGGAGGATTGAGTAGTTTCCTTAAACATGGATGCACACTATTCAATACTTTAATAAATTAAGGTGGCGTTTGGTTTATTGAACGGAATTCGATGAATGGAATTTAAAATTAGATTGTTTAGGATTTTTTATAACTAAGACAAATGTTAAATTTGATGTATTTTCCATCAAATTTTTTTGTTTATAGAAATTTGGCATTCCTTTAAATTTATACGTGAATTAAATTCCGATCCATACATGAATTAGATTTCAACCTACATCCCTAACCAATACTAAAAACTATCTTCTACCATCACCATCAATCGTATTAATAACTAAAATTTAAATTTCCATTCCTTTAAAATTACATTCCGTGAACCAAACGTCACCTAAAGGAATTTGGAGTTGAAAGTTTTGGAATATATGATTGGAGATGAACATCGATTTGAAGAAAATATATTCTAAAAATATGCTTCATTTCTTTCATATTTGAATATAAAGAAATGGAGATGGTTGGAGATAACTGTTATAACATGACAAAAAAGGTGAAAGGTGAATTGATAATTACTTGGTCTTGCATGTACCAAGTGTTATAGCATACAGTGATATGAAGTGATCGTGTATAGTGAAGTTTGTCTTTTCATTGTATATAAATATAGTTCATCCGTATGAATAACATCAAGACGATGAAATTTTCTCTAGTTTGCTTTGCTAGCCTTTCCAACATTGTTATAATTTAGTCTTAAAAGTCAGTAAGATTATAACACGTTATCAGCACGAAGAGCTCTGCAATTAAATCAAGAATCAAACGAGGTATGGTTACTTAAAGTTATAACATATAATGAGAAGATAATTACCATAAATAATTGTTACAATAACAATAATAATACATCTTACGGACTACTAACATGTATTATTATTTCTAACATTTTAATTATGTTTACTAACGTTTTATTTATACTAACGTTTTTACTTATACTAACATTTAAATAATTGTTGCTAACATTTTATTTATATACTAACATGTAATTATGCATACTAACGTTTATTTATGTACTAACGTTTAATTATGCATACTAACGTTTATTTATGTACTAACGTTTACTTATGCATACTAACGTTTATTTTCTTCATTAATTATGATTAGGGGTGAGCGACGGGTACCATTTCCCGAACCCGAACCGATACCGAACCGGTACCGGTACCGACCGGTACCGAATTAATATATTCGGTTCGGTATTCGGTTTTTAAATTAGCTAAAATTCGGTATTCGGTACTTTCGGTTCGGTATTCGGTTCGGTAATTAGCTAAAATTCGGTATTCGGGACCGAACCGGCACCATATAAAATTATACGGTTCGGTATTCGGTTCTTCCAAAACTAATAATTCGGTTTCGGTATTTTCGGTATCGGTACCGGTTCGGTTCGGTACGGTACCGAGCTCACCCCTAATTATGATTACTAATTTACATCAATTAAAATTTTGTTCTTATAATACATATTATTTAAAAAAAAAAAATTCTCTTCTTTATAACAAGTGTTTTTATATTTTTAATCATTATTCAACATTAAATGAAAATTATCTTCTAATCATTTTTTATTAAAAAGTTAACAACGGTTACATAACTGTTGCAACGGTCAAAAAAAAAAAAAAAAAAATAATTCGACCGTTTGATGACTTGATTTTTCTCTATAAATACTCCAATATAAAACCTCAATATTTCACTAAATCATTCTTCTTCTTTTCTGAAAAGAAAACTTTTAACTGGTTGAAGGATGAAGATGCCTCTCCCGTTTTTTATTTTTCTTATTATAATACTTTCAATACTTTTCTATTCTTTGTTGCAACTTCCATTTGATGAGATGTATCCTTTTCTGATTCTGTTTTCATTTACGATTCTCCCACTATTATGTGTTGTAGTTCTTATTGAAATAAATTAATGCTAATTTTATGTTGTTTAACTTTTATTTTGATAGTCAATATGGCAAATCTTGAGAAGTTATCATTTGCTGCATTGGACGTAAATGGCAATAACTACATGCCATGGAGCATTGATGTAAAGATACTTTTAACATCAATGGGTATTGTAGAAACACTAAATGAAAACAACAATTGCTCAATTCAAGAAAAGGCAAAAGCAAATGCATTTCTTCGTAAACATATTGATGAAAATTTGAAATCTGAGTATATGAATACGGAAGATCCAAGTATTCTGTGGAAAGATTTTAAGGAAAGATATGATCATCAAAGGGAGATTTTGCTTCCAAATGCCAGAAAATGATTGGAATAATTTGAGATTCCAAGATTTTAAGAAAGTGAATGATTATAGTTCTGCATTGTTCAGAATATGTTCACAACTCCAATTTTGTGGCCAGACAGTTACAGATGCAGATATGTTGGAGAAAACATACTCAACATTTCATGCATCAAATGTTACCTTACAACAACAGTATCGGATGCAAAATTTTAAAAGATATTCTGAACTTAACACCGTCCTTCTAGTTGCAGAGAAAAACAATGAACTTTTAATGAAAAATCACCAATCTCGTCCAACTGGATCACTAGCATAACCTGAAGTAAATGCTACAACTAAAAGTACAACACATGGACAAGAACGGGGATTTGGCCGTAAGCGAGGCCGTGGTCGTGGCCGTGGCTATAATCAAAACAATAATTATAGTTATAATCATGGCTATGGTCATAACTATAATCATAACAGAGGTCATTCACGTGGACGTGGACGTGGACGTGGTCATAATAATATTCCACGTGATAAGAAATCTAAATCACAAGAAAGACCCAAAAATGATAAACAAAAGGCTAGTGTTTCTCAAGATCCTGAAGATCTTTGTTACCGATGTGGAATGACTGGTCATTGGTCAAAAACTTGCCGCACAGCACCACATCTCTGCAAACTTTATGAAGAGTCTCTTAAAGGAAAAGAGAAAGAAGCAAATTTTACTGATCTCCCTGATGTTCCAATGCCCGAACTGAATGCTTCAGATTTCTTTGATGATTTGGATATCTAATAATGTAATCGTGTTTTCGTCTTTCCTAAGCTATGTTTTATTTCTTGTATCATGTATTGCACTTTTTCAATAATAATATGGATGTATTTCTACTTAATAAATTTTATCATATATACTTATTACTTTATTTTTATGATTAGAAGTCTAAAATGAATTTTATCGAAGAACTACGTCAAGCAAATTCAGGAGACATCTCTATACCAGATAGTGGTGCAACACACACAATTCTTAAAAAGAAGAAATACTTTTCAGAACTAAAGCCAAGTAAAGCAAATATACATATCATATCAGGTCCTGCAGATCTGATTGAGGAAACTGGAAAGGCTCATTTTATATTACCTAATGGTACAAGGTTTTTGATAAATAATGCTCTATTTTCACCAAAGTCTAAAAGAAACTTGTTGAGTTTCAATGACATACACCTTAATGGGTATAATACTCAGACTGTGACGATAGAGAACAAGAAATTTATGCATATTATTGACAATAACCATGTAGTAGAAAGACTACCAACACTTGGTTCTGGTTTACATTATACATATATAAACATGGTTGAATCACATCTGGTTGTCAAAGAAAAATGTTATGATCCTGGAGAATTAAGTTTATGGCATGACAGATTAGGTCATCCAGGAACAACCATGATGAAGAGGATAATTGATAGTACAAATGGACATCCATTGAAGGACCAGAAGATCCCTCAAACAGGTAAGATGATCCCATGTACATCATGTTCTCTTGGAAAATTTATTGTGAAACATTCACCAACTAAAATTGGAAAAGAAACCCCAATGTTTCTTGAAAGAATTCAAGGTGATATATGTGGACCAATTCATCCACCGTGTGGGCCATTTAGATATTACATGGTTTTAATAGACGCATCAAGCAGATGGTCTCATGTTTGTTTATTGTCAACCCGTAATGTGGCTTTTGCTAAATTTCTTGCTCAGATTATTAAATTAAGAGCACAATTTCCTGATTATACCATTAAAAAGGTAAGGCTTGATAATGCTGGTGAATTTACATCTCAAGCTTTCAATGACTATTGCATGTCTGTTGGAATTAGTATTGAACATCCAGTTGCTCATGTTCATACACAAAATGGTTTAGCTGAATCATTAATTAAACGTCTTCAGCTAATAGCTACACCATTAATAATGAAGACAAAACTTCCAATTTCTGTTTGGGGACATGCAATTTTACATGCTGCATCGCTGATTCGTATAAGACCAAGTGCTTACCATAAATTTTCTCCTCTACAACTTGCTTTTGGTCAAGAGCCAAACATTTCCCATCTTCGAATTTTTGGTTGTGCAGTATATGTTCCTATTGCACCACCACAACGTACAAAAATGGGACCTCAAAGAAGATTGGGTATATATGTAGGGTATGAAACACCCTCTATAATAAGATATCTTGAACCACTGACAGATGATGTTTTCACAGCACGGTTTGCTGATTGTCATTTCAATGAGACAATTTTCCCAGCATTAGGGGGAGAAATTAAAAACAAAGAGAAAGATGTATCATGGTGTGAACCATCATTGATTCATCTTGATACTCGGACAAAACAATGTGAACTAGAAGTTCAGAAAATAATGCATTTACAAGAAATTGCAAATCAACTGCCTGATGCATTTACTGATACTAAAAGAGTGACTAAATCATATGTGCCAGCAGCCAATACACCTGCTAGAATAGAAATTCCAAATAAAAGAGCTGATGATAAAATCACTCAAGAATCAAAAACACGTCTGAAACGTGGAAGACCATTTGGTTCCAAGGATAAAAATCCTCGAAAGAGAAAGAGCTCTGAAAATATAATTGATAATAAGAAAGGTGTTCCTGGAGAAATGCAAAATAACAATATTTCCAAAGAAGTGGAAATAGATGACTCCAATACTGAGATTGCAATCAATTATGTCCATACAAATATCATATGGAAAAGAAATGAAATGGAAG
This sequence comes from Centrapalus pauciflorus, assembly GCA_020465985.1. Lineage (NCBI taxonomy): Eukaryota > Viridiplantae > Streptophyta > Magnoliopsida > Asterales > Asteraceae > Centrapalus > Centrapalus pauciflorus. The sequence continues at coordinate 1,117,473 of JAANYP010004790.1, read as the reverse complement.
ATATTGATTAAAAATTTTATTATGCTGTTGCATATGATATCATTACTGGAAATGATGATCCAGAACCAAAGTCTGTGGTTGAATGTCAAAACAGATCTGACTGGCCTAAATGGAAAGAAGCTATGCAGGTTGAATTAAGTTCGTTAAATAAACGAAAAGTTTTTGGATCTATCATCCTCACACCTAAAGCTGTAAAACCAGTAGGATATAAATGGGTGTTCATAAGAAAACGAAATGAGAAAAATGAAATTACAAGATACAAAGCAAGACTTGTGGCTCAAGGTTTTTCTCAACGACCAGGAATTGATTATGAGGAAACATATTCTCCAGTAATGGATGCAATCACTTTTAGATACTTAATTAGTCTTGCCGTTGCTAAAAATTTGGAAATGCGTCTAATGGATGTTGTTACGGCTTATTTGTATGGATCACTTGATAGTGATATTTATATGAAAATTCCTGAAGGATTTAAAATGCCAGAAGCATTAGGAAACAAACCCAAAGAAATGTATTCGATTAAATTACAAAGATCTTTATATGGGTTGAAACAATCTGGACGCATGTGGTATAATCGATTGAGTGATTATTTGATATGTAAAGGATACACAAACAATCAAATATGTCCATGTGTGTTTATAAAGAAGACAAAGGTTGGATATGTTATTATAGCTGTCTATGTTGATGATCTAAATATTATTGGCACAATTAATGAGATAAATGAGGTAATTGTGTTATTAAAGAAAGAATTTGAAATGAAAGACCTTGGAAAAACCAAATATTGTCTTGGTTTACAGATAGAGCACATGCACAATGGCATACTTGTGCACCAGTCAAATTATACGGAAAAGGTCTTAAAACGTTTCAACATGGACAAAGCAAATCCTTTAAGCACACCAATGGTTGTTAGATCACTTAATGTTGATAAGGATCCATTTCGTCCTCCAGAAGAGAATGAAGATTTACTTGGTCCAGAAGTACCATATCTTAGTGCAATTGGAGCTTTAATGTATCTTACAAACTGTACAAGACCTGACATTTCTTTTGCAGTAAATCTGTTGGCAAGATTTAGTTCAGCTCCCACTAAACGACATTGGATAGGAGTCAAACACATTTTCCGATACCTTCGAGGAACCACTAATTTGGGATTATTTTATTCTAACAATTCAAAGGAAGGTTTACTTGGATATGTAGATGCAGGTTACTTATCTGATCCACACAAAGCAAAATCTCAAACAGGATACGTGTTTTTAAATGGTGGTACTGCAATTTCCTGGCGTTCTCAGAAGCAAACACTTGTTACAACATCCTCAAATCATGCTGAAGTTATTGCACTACACGAAGCTAGTAGAGAAAGCGTATGGCTGAAGTCTATGACAGAACTTATTTTGTCTTCTTGTGGATTTGAGATGAGCAAAAGTCCAACTTTGATTTATGAAGACAATGCAGCTTGCGTGTCGCAAATGAAAGAAGGATATATCAAGAGTGACAGAACCAAACATATCCCACCAAGATTTTTCGCTTACACGCAAGATCTCATAAAGGACAATCAGATTGAAATGAAATACATCCAGTCTAGTAACAATTCAGCAGATCTTTTTACAAAGGCACTTCCTAAACAAATTTTCAGAAAACATGTTCACAACATTGGAATGCGACATCTACAAAATATGTGATGACTTTCAGATGATAACATGAGGGGGAGACAACCAATCGCTGTACTCTTTTTCCCTTGTCTAAGGTTTTTTCCCACTGGGTTTTTCTTTAGCAAGGTTTTTAATGAGGCATCATTTCGTGGTTGAACTTCTACTAAAATTATCATTCAAGGGGGAGTGTTATAACATGACAAAAAAGGTGAAAGGTGAATTGATAATTACTTGGTCTTGCATGTACCAAGTGTTATAGCATACAGTGATATGAAGTGATGGTGTATAGTGAAGTTTGTCTTTTCATTGTATATAAATATAGTTCATCCGTATGAATAACATCAAGACGATGAAATTTTCTCTAGTTTGCTTTGCTAGCCTTTCCAACATTGTTATAATTTAGTCTTAAAAGTCAGTAAGATTATAACAATAACCAAATATATGAAACTTTATAATGAAGGTAGATACGATAAACATTAATTTTAAATTAAGGTTGATAATGTCAACGTCAAACATCATATATTAAGCAATTAGCCAATTAATTAGGTTAGCTGATGTTGGGAGAATAGCCAACTTATACAGTGTAGTATTTACATAGTGATTAAATAAATAGTATTATAGATATATATATGTTAATGGTTTACTTTTATTATTATTATGGTCAAATTTTTAAGGTTAGTTTTCATATTGCCATATTATTACTTGATTATTCAGGGCTTATATAAAACTCTATAATTGCTAAATTTTTAGGGTTAATTTACTAATTTAGAGATTAGTGTTAATATAGATACTTATTAAATCGGATATGTGCACATTGATTCTATGCAATTCCATCTCATTTTACTTCGGTTCTCAATCCATAATAACCCAAGCTTTTGTGTTGTTGGAAATATATACTCATTTTTTCTAGATTTTTTAAGATCAATCGGTGCAACACAAATTCCACTTCGCCAACTCCAAATCGCCCAAGTAGTTACATATATAAATCACACCATGAATCGCCTTGTCAATCCATTTAAAGCTCATTTTTCTCTTCCCGCCGCATAGACAATCCATAATTTCATTCAATTCGCAAATTGAGCTGCAAGGCATCACTAACTCCACAACTTAAGCCTACATTTAAATAAGAGTTGTCATACCGATTCCAGATTGACATTCACATAATAAGTAGTTGTCAACTTGTCATCGTCAAAATGAACCGCAATCTTAGAACATCCCCTTCCCACACCCCAATATTAACCTTGATTGGAACCTACGCATTCCATACAAAATTTTCTCCAAGAACATCACCATGCAAAATCTGTTCCTGCACATTTAGGTGGCGTTTGGTTCGTGTGATGGAATTCGATGGAACTTAAATTTAATTTTAGCTTGTTTACGGTTTTTGATAACTAATGGAATGTGTTAAATTTTATGTATTTTCCATCAAATTTTCTTATTTACAGGATTTTGACATTCCTTCCAACTCATACATGAATTAAATTTCAACCAATAAATGAATTAGATTCCGTCTTACATCTCTAATCAATACTAAAAACCATCTTCTACCTTCACCATCAACCATATTATAACTAAAATATAAATCCTAATTCTTTCAAATTTCATTCCGTGAACCAAATGCTACATTAGGGTTAGTTTTTTTAACCGAAAATGATCCATCCGGGTTTAAACGCCAAACCCATTTGTCTGCACCTCTTTTTGACATTGCTTGCACATTCAACATGTTTATTAGATTATTTACAGCTCCCATCAATCTTCCTCTAGGCTCCCGAATCCATTCTCGGTACCAGTGGCGGACCCAGGATTTTTGGTCACCGGTGGCACAAATTTGAACAGTGTTTTCGATATTATAATTTAATTAATTATATTGGTCGGGTTAACAACCGATAATATTAAACTGAAATTTTAAAAAAACTTGGGTTTGAATAAGAATAATAGTGTGTGTTTGGGGAAATGAACCAAAATTATAAATAATAATGGCTTATTGGGTATTTAATTTATTATTAATTATTAATTTTTTTATTTGTTATATTAAATTATAAATAATTATACTACAAATTTATTTATTTGATTGAAAGTTATAATTTTTTTGATTAAATTATTCTAATATTTGAAAAGCGTTGTTGCACATTCAAAAAACCACATGTTTCACAAACAAAAAACCGCAAAAAAGTTATACTACGAAACAAAGTTATTGACGGAAGACAGGTGGCATGTGCCACCCCCTACACTAACATATATCCGCCCATGCCCGGTACATGACATTCCATTGCCTGAAGATAGCCACCTTTCATTAACTTTGCATCCTTTTCTACTATCTATAATTCTATATCGTATAATCGTGGAAAAATTTGGCATAAAGGAGCAGAAAAGTTACCCCATGAGTCTTTGTGGATGCACCATTTGAGATTTCTTTATGAACAGAGCCTCGAAATGGAACCACAACATCATTTATCCAGGGTCGGCCCTGAGCAAGGTCAACACGGGCAGCCGCCCAGGGCCCATTAATTATAGGGGCCCATTCTCAAAAAAATTATTATATATACTTAGGTCAATTAACGACTAAACCAAATTATCGATCTGCCAAAGTTTTTAGTTCATGTTATATAATTATAAGTTTTTTTAGTTTTTAATTTATCATTTTTACTCGAATTTTGCTTATTTTTACACATATATTTATAGGGTCCCTTTTGTAGAGGTGAGCATGGGGCGGTTCGGCCGAACCCAAACCGAAAATTCCGGTTTTTGAAATGGAGAAACCGTTCGGTTTCGGTTTTTCCCGGTTTCGGGTTTTCGGTTTTGCGGTTTGGATTACCGGTTTTTCGGTTTACACCCGTGGGTTTTTTGGTTTTTGGGTTCAAACCCGAAAAATCTTAGACACTTTTTTACTAAAATTGAATTTTTCTTTACTAAAGTTAAGCACTATTTGATACATCACTAACAAATAATTGTTTATGTTTGAATTTTTAATCGACTTATGTGTTAGTTTGATACTTCGAATTGATAAAATTGGATATTAAATATTAATTTAGTTGTTTTATACTCTAATTTATTAAATTTACTAACTTAGGCTTTGAATTAATTTAAGTAATTTCATCATGTAAAATATAATAATAATGTTTATACCAATTAATTAGCATTATCTACTTCACGTATAATTAAAATAAACATAACTATTAATAATGTCAATTAATTAGCATTTTAACATCATAAATATCAATTATGTATGTAATTGAAAATTGTTTCCTTTAATATAGGAGTAGAACGTAACATTAAATATGAGTGAAAGTAGAAATAACTCAATAAATATATATAAAATATTTATAAAAATTAAATTAATTTTAAAACCGGTTCGGTTCGGTTTTTTCGGTTCGGTTTTGAGAGGGAATCCGAAACCAAACCATTTACTCCGGTTTTTTCGGTTTCGGTTTTTTTGGTTTTTCGGTTTCCCGGTTTTCCGGTTTTTTCGGTTTGGTTTTTCCGGGTTTTTCGGTTTTTTGGTTTTCCGGTTCGGTTTTTGCTCACCCCTACCCTTTTGAGTTTTTGCCTGGGTCCCCAAATATGATTTGACCGGCAATGCATTTATCTCGTTCACACATTTAACAATCGACAACCAAACTGAAGCACATCTATCTTTGCCTATATTGACACCAAACCCACTTGTCTCCTCTTAGAAATTGATTATAACAGAGATACTATACTATATAAAAATATCAAACAATTATAATCCAGTTACCAATTATAATCGGGCTCTAATAGTCAAATTTCACAAAACTGGTAAAAAAATTACTTTAAAACTTTTCAGGAAAAAAACTTTAAGGGACGAAAACGTAAAAATAATGAAAGATGTTATTTTTATTCATTATAAACCCTATAGAAAACTTAAAATGTATCTATAATTATATATTTATATACCTTAATAAATATTTATAATTAATTTTTTAAAAATACATAGCTACTAACCTAGTTTTCAATAAATACATACTTATTCGGTTATTCCTGAGTAATAATTTTTAGAGTAAAGGACATTTTTGGTCCTTGTGGTTTGATGGTTTACTCGGATTCAGTCCCTTAACCTTAATAAGGTCAAATTTCATCCCTATTTTGCTAATTTTGTGCCCTTTTAGTCCCTCGTCCGTTAAACTTAATGACACAACCGTTAAATTTGTAAGAATGACATTTTTACCCTTTTCATTGAGACGCTTTTAGTCCCTATGGTTTTATTATTTACCCATTTATAGTCCAACATTTATTTTATTTTATTTTATCTTTATAATACTCTTATATTATTTATAGATATATTTAATTCATTATAAACACACTTATTTTATTTATAAATGTAGTTATGTTTTAATATTTTATTTACATTTACTATTGTTCGTATTTTATTTAAAATTTAACTTTTATTTTAATTTAAATATATATTTCTTTACTAATTTATTTAAAGCTCATCTTCTTTATTAATTTTAATTTTTATAATATTATTGTTGACATTTATATATGTAATTTTGTTATTTGTGTTTAAGTAAATATAATATCATCGATATTTTTTCTCTCCAAAATCACTATTTCTTCAAGTATCTTCCAACCTAATCAATTATCGACACATAAATTATATACATATGTGAATATACTTGAAGAAATAATGACATTGGAAGATAATGACACACACACACACATGTATATAGAATATGGTTTGAGAGAGTATCACTACTTATACAGCGCACCAGAAGCTACCACCTATAAAAAACTTTTTTTTTTAAATTTTTTATTTCATAAACATGTTTTAATTAACATTATGAAGATTATATGTAAATTTCACATACATTCACATCTTCTAGCTCCTAAAAAATGATGTGAATGCACACTTACATAATTTTGCATATATGTGGTGCGTGATTTCATGCACTTAGAGTGTTCGAATTTGCGTGAAATTCACATATTGTCTGTGTAGTAGGTGGTACTCACTTGAACCTATATATATATATATATATATATATATATATATATATATATATATATATATATATATATATATATATATATATATATATATATATACACTAAGGATCTTTTGTGAACACTTTATTCGTTGTGAACAACCATAAAATAGCTTCTGAATCTTATGAATCTTGTTGAAAATAGTACTGGACTCTTCTATTAACCTATTAATACTATTGGATCCTTTGGATCTTATTGAATCCTATGAATTTGTCGAATCTTATGAATCTTGTTGCATCCTATGCATCTTGTGCATCTTGTTATAAAAACTACGTACTATGAACCTTTTGAATGTTCTGAATCTTAAATAGACACTTCTATGAACCTTTTGAATCATATGAATCATATTACAAACACTTGTTGATATATATGAATGATTATATGTATTTTTTTTATTTGTTCACAACGTGCACAACGAATAACTTATTCACAATGGATCTCATCCCTATATATATATTGTAACATCCCATTTTTGAGATAATTGCGTGTAATTATTTTAGTGGATATTTAAATAATTGTTATCGTGTTGGGCCAATGAGATCCCGAGTAGTGGATTATACGTGTCGGGTTTGCGAGTTACGTGGCGCCGGGTAATTTAATTAGTGGATTAATTATATCTTTGGGTTCGTGGAATTAATTGGGTTAAGTGGATATTAATTGTGAAAATGAGTATTGGGTTTGGGTTATTGGATTGGAACCCGCCGAAAATAGAAATTTTATATATGTGTATGTGGATAAGTCTTGGCTCCCTTTTCTTTCCCTTCCAGATTCAGAAAGTGTGAAGCGTGTGTGTTAAGTGTGAATCCAGCAAGGAGAAAGCCTTCTAATTCAAAAATTGGTTGCTGAAAATATGATCTCCATCTTCATTTGGTGTGTTCTTGAACTCAAGGAAGGTGAGAAAGCTTGAAATCTTATGGTTTATTTCATGATATATGTCAAGGGTTTGTGGGTTTTGATTGTTTAAGTATTATAGTGAAGTTATATATGGATTTTGAGAAGCTTTGGGGCTGGAAATCGAGTTGGGATGGGGATTTCATCCCTGGACAGAACCAGAGCAGCGAAGCAGGGAAGCTGGAGCAGCAGCAAGCGCGGCCGCGATGCGGGCAGATGGGCGCGGGCGAGATTTGCAGCTGGACGCGGGCGCGACCGGGTTCTGCTGGGTCGGGTCAGCGGGGGCGTTTGGCTGGGTTTTGGGGGTTCCGTTGGGACTATTATTGGGTCGTGTTCGGGTTGAGTTTCCGGGGTTTTGTTGGGTTTGCTTTTGAGTCTAAGTCGGGTTTTCGTCGGGGCTTCGGGTTTCGTTTGAGATTAAGGTTGGGATCCGTTTGAGATATTGAGTCGTATTTCGTTGGGTTTCCGGGATGTTGTTGATATTGTTTTGGGTCGGGTTTTGATTGAGTTCTCGGGGTGTCATTAAGATTGTTTCTATATTGGGTTTTGGTCGGGTTTTGGGGTTTCATTGGGATCGTTGCGGGCCCGAGTCGGTTTCGGGTTTATTATGAGTTGTGAGATGTGTCTGTGGGTTTGATCGGTTGGAATTGAGATTAATGTTTTGGGATCTGTGTGATTTCAGGGACGAGTCAGCGGGCCGAGCCAAGTCAGAGATTCCGGGATTAGTAAATTGATCAGGTGAGTACCCGAGTTTTTTCTAAACGAGCGCTCCATTTTCTGGGTCGTATTGTGTTATCTGTGTATACTGTGATATATTGTGTACGAGACAGGGACGTGAACGTCAGGTATGATTCTGTTCTTACATATGTGATATATGTGCATGAGATGAGATCCAGTCCGGGGGTCCGTGATGAGTTCCATACGGACGGTGATTCGCGATGTGTGATCGCGCGGGTTGACTGTCCCTAACAGTCCTTGGGGCGTGTATACACGGCAGGGCCTGTAGCCGGTTCGCGCCCGTGCTACGGGGTTGTGGCTAACCACCGGTGTACACGGTCGTTAGCTGGGGAAGGGTCCCCCTTCAGTGATTCTGTGTGCAGGGCTTGGGATCTCATGCTTTATGTTCATACCTGTATTGTGATGATGAGTGCCAGGAACAGAGTTAGGGTTGTGCTGTGTGTATGTGCTATGTGTACGCCTCTTATGTGTTTATTGTGCAGAGTCTAGCACTCGAGTACTCACGAGCTTTTCGAGCTTACGTATTCGAGTCTTCCATGTTCAGGGTATTAGCGACGAGATCAGTAGCCGTGCTTGTTGATTTGGGATCGAGAATTAACTGGGAAGCTTTATGTCAGTTTTGTTTAATGATCTGATATGTATTGTTAATTAGTATCTTCGGGGCGTTTATAATTAGCGGATTATGTGTTAATAACGTTTATGTAAAAGTTTTAAATTATCAATAAATTCAGTTTATCCGGTGACAAGTGTTTAATAGAGTATTGCGATATGCCACCTGTGTATTGTATTGACGTGGCATTTCCGGGATCAGGGAGGGTGTTACATATATATATATATATATATATATATATATATATATATATATATATATATATATATATATATATATATATATATATCCAAATAAATTAATATATAACATATTTATAAAATTTATACACATACATACATATATATATATATATATATATATATATATGTATAACACATATATATAATTTATGTGTCGATAATTGATTAGGTTGGAAGATACTTGAAGAAATAGTGATTTTGGAGAGAAAAAATATCGATGATATTATATTTACTTAAACACAACTAACAAAATTACATATATAAATGTCAACAATAATATTATAAAAATTAAAATTAATAAAGAAGATGAACTTTAAATAAATTAGTAAAGAAATATATATTTAAATTAAAATAAAAGTTAAATTTTAAATAAAATACGAACAATAGTAAATGTAAATAAAATATTAAAACATAACTACATTTATAAATAAAATAAGTGTGTTTATAATGAATTAAATATATCTATAAATAATATAAGAGGATTATAAAGATAAAATAAAATAAAATAAATGTTGGACTATAAATGGGTAAATAATAAAACCATAGGGACTAAAAATGTCTCAATGAAAAGGGTAAAAATGTCATTCTTACAAATTTAACGGTTGTGTCGTTACGTTTAACGGACGAGGGACTAAAAGGGCACAAAATTAGCAAAATATGGATGAAATTTGACCTTATTATGGTTAAGGGACTGAATCCGGATAAACTATCAAACCACAAGAACCAAAAATGTCCTTTACTCTATTTTTATATATATATATATATATATATATATATATATATATATATATATATATATATATATATATATATATGTTCAAAATAAAATTATGCAACCAGAAGGTAAACCTTTTTAATAACATTAGATTATGTGGTGGATATTAAATGTTGAACCTGTGTGTTCAATTCTTTTTAGAATAAAGAAAGAATGCAGTGAAAACATATGATCTTATAATCTCATTAAACATGTTTATAAAAAAAAAATTTAAGGTACGTAAATTTCTCCATTTTAAACCAATAAACAAGAGTGCTAGGGATGTGTGGAATGACCGGAAAACCGAACCGAAATCGAAACCGAACCGGAACCGGAACCGATTTTTAGTATTCGGTTCGGTTATCGGTTCTTATAATTTTTAATTTTCGGTTATCGGTTATTCGGTTAACGGTTCTGCGGGTTTCGGTTATATCGGGTATGGAACCAAGAATTCAAAAAGTCCATGGCATAGATACCAAAATAATTTAAAAACCATGATGGGAATTGTGAAAAACAAAAGATTATTTGATGGTTGTCTTCCTCAATCCTCACCATACCTAACACTTGGAAGAATTAATTGTATCGATCAAATCCACTTTGTTCTAAAAACAAGCAAATTTTTAAAATACAATCAATAATTAAGAATATATCACTATAGTTAAAGAAGTAATTCAGAATGATATTTTATCAAGATTTACATTCAATAAAACGTTAACCAAAAGCAATCTAGATTTGAAAATCCCTTAGGAATTGTTCAGGTTGAAAATCCATACTTCACGTTGACATTCATAACAAAAATATTTTTTTTTGCAAAAGTATAATAAAACGTTAATCGTGTTTTTTTGTTTATATCTTGTTATTATATATATATATATATATATATATATATATATATATATATATATATATATATATATATATATATATATATATATATATATATATATATATATATATATATATATATATATTGCAAATTTTGGTTCTAATCGGTTCCATACCCGAAATACCCGTACCATAACCGAACCGGAACCGGAACCGGAACCGTGTTACAATTATTGGTTCGGTTATCGGTTCTTACAATTAATCTTCAATTTTCGGTTTCGGTTAAATCGGTTCCGTTTACATCCCTAAAGAGTGCTATCCACAGAATCTGCATGCGCAGGTCAAGTGACATTAGACCTCCCGTCCGCCGTGAAAGAGTTGGTCGAGAACAGTCTGGACGCCGGCGCCACCAGCATTGAGATTTCTCTCAAGGATTACGGCGAAGAATCGTTTCAGGTCGTTGATAATGGTTGTGGCATTTCGCCAAGCAATTTCAAGGTAACTCTCTAACATAGGATTTTATTAATTTGGTGAGTGAAGTTTCTGAATGTTGTTTGATATTTTTAATGTTTGGTTTGGTAGGTTTTAGCACTTAAGCGGTGTATGTATAACATAATAAGTGTATGCATGTCAATCTATCTTAATAAAAAAATTATAGATAAGAATACTATATAATAAGATAACAATATCTATCTATCTATATCTATATGTATTAATAAATCAAAATAATTTGTGACATGTGTCACTCTCTCAACTAACTAAGTTTTATTTTCCCGCTCATTTTGCCTGATATAACTCTTTCAATTAATTTATATAATTGATTTTTAAAGAAACTAAAAGATTACTAATATAATTTAATGATTTTAAATGCTTCCAAATTTAACATCTAATATACCTAAAAAGTTTTTATCTAAGATTATATAATTGTTTTATAAAACAATTTTTTTTATTTTTAAACTTTAAATTAAATATTACATGTTTTAATCCTGATTATAATTTATAATTTAAAAATATTAATAAATAAATAACTTTACTTATTTCTCGTGAAGACATGTGTCATCACCCAACAATTTACACGTGACAAATCATATTCTAGATAAAAAGTAATGTCTAAATCATATCTTTCTAAATTTACATCTAAAATAATAAGATTTAAAACTTCAATTCAAATCGAATATTCATATTTCAGTAATTGATAACTACAATATAATAGAAAGTTTAAAAATAAAAAAAATTATTATCATTCATATGTATTTAAATTTTAAAAAAATTATAGTGTATGTCAAATAATAATAATATAATTATTGTATTTTTTTGTAATAAAATTAGTATTTTTATGTTTTAATTCTTAGTTTGTAGGTATATAATATAAACTATATATTAAATCATCTGTGCAATACGCGGGTAATAAACTAGTAATAATAATACGAAATGGAGAAAACCCTAAAAGGAACCGGAAAACTTGGGGAAAAAAAGCCGAAAATTGAAACCGTAAAAAACTCAAACCGAATGGTTTAAAATATATTAAAACAGAAATTTTCGGTGTGGTTTCGGTTGTTGGCAAAAATCAAACTACAATGTACCATGCTTACCCTGCTTTTTTCCCTTACAAATAAATATTGTTATCTTAAATGATAAAAAGTGAATGTTTGCACTTTTTTATTCAATTACAAACAAACTTGGTCATATTAAATAATAAAAAAAAGATAAAATTAATTATTTTTTTAACAATTAACCCTTTTTTAAAACAAATAAGAAAAATAATTATACAACCATAACATCTCAAGCTTTATAGAATGCAAATATTTTATAATATTTATTTAATACTAAATGATATATGACATATTGACATTCATGTTCGATTAACGTTATTTTTTACCATTTTAGATCTTACGTCATTTTTTTAATATAATCATAAAGTTCATTGTAAAAAAAATGAGATGACAATTGACATTATAGTTTAAGGTTTGTATTAAAAACTCATTAACTTGAAAACATGATAATTTTTTTATTTGAATCAAAAAATGAAAAGTCATCACATTTTTTAAATTGAACAACCCCTTATCTATGATAAAATTTAATATTTAAGATAATAAAAGAAATGTTATTTCTTTATGTATCACCTCTAATTTCTCATATATAATCCCTACTATTTTGGCCTATATATAATGGTAAATGAAAAGACATTTAGAGAAGAAAGTGATGTTAACAAGTTGACCATATTATATATTAGTCATGATCATATAGAGATGTGGTGTACGAAGTAGATCCCAAAAAAAATAATATGAGGATGAAAATAGGAAAAGAATTGTTAAAAGACCAAATCATTATTAAGACTACAAAAGTTCACAGACGTAATTATTTTTCTAAATATAAACCCATTAAACAATGCAAAAAAAAAATTAAACATTTTTAGAAGAGTAAATTACAAAAATGGTCCTTGTGCTTTAATTAAAATTATGGATTTGATCACTGGTCTTTAAAAACTGCATAAACGGTCCCTAAAAACACTATTTACTTACAAAAATAGTCCCTATTTCTCTTAACTTTTCTTAAATGACGGTTTTGCCATTTTCTTAATAACAAGTTCGGTCCCTCATTTATGTAATTTATTTTCAGTTTTAGTCCTTATCATAATTTTTTACTTTTTGCTTAAATATTAAATGTTAATTTAAAAGGTTAATTATTATTTTTATTTATAGATTTTTATTTTTTAAAATATTTATTTGTTTTATTATTAATATTATCCTTATTTCTATATTTAACTTTATTTGATTTATGTCTCTTTTATATATCCAATTTATTTATTAAAATTTGTACTTACCTTACGTTTTATTTGTAAAATATATATGCGTTTTTATCTTTTATACGTTTGCATCTAACTATTTTTAATATTATTTTAGTTAATTATAATTTTTATAACAAAATATAAACTTAGCGACAGTCTAATATAATTATTTTGTTACATATTGTGGCGCTCATGCTATCGTTTTATTCTAATTATTTTGGGGTTTTATTCATTTTGATGTAAATATTTTTTAATTGTAACACATTTCACTGCTTTATTCCTTTTATTCTGATTATTTTGTAACATTAATATATTTCGCTTTTTATTATGATTATTTTATTACATTAATACGTTTTGATTTAATTACAAAATATACAAACGAAAATGTATCTAACAAAGTATACAATTCAAAACGTATACATTTTGTTAAATCAAAACATATAAATGTTTTTGTTAAGTTTATATGGTTTATATATTTTACTTAAAAATTACAATTAATTCAAAACGTATTAATGTTATAAAATATTTAAGATAAAAACGAATAACACGTCAAGTTTGTATTTTTTTTAAATAATAATTAAGTCGAAACGTATTAACGTAACAAAATATTTAAATAAAAAAGAATAAGATGTTGGGTTTTTATATTTTTATTTGAAATTATAATTAAATCGAAGTAATAAGTAACGAATGCTTAAACAAACGAATCAAACACTAAATTTAAATTGAAACGTATTAATATAACTCAATATTGAAATAAAAAGAGATAAATACTAAATTTGAATCCAAGCACATTAAAAAAAGATATTTAAATCAAAATTAATAAAACCCTTAGTTTATATACTTTCTTAGAAAGTATAACTAAATCAAAGTATATTAACGTAATGAAATAATTAGATAAAAATATATAAAAGATAAAAATGTATAACTATTTTAACAAATGAAACATAAGATAAATAATTGTTTAATATTTAAATTGAATATAAAAGAACCGTAAAATAAATAAATTAAATATTCTAATGGGATAATCTTAAATAAATAAGAATAAATATATTATAAAATTAAAAATGTATAAAAAATAATAATTAATTTTTTAAATTAATATTTAAAATTTAAACAAAACTAAAAATTTATGAAAATGACTAAAACTGAAAATAATTACATAGTTGAGGGACCAAAATTTTTATTGAAAAAATGGTAAAATCGTCATTTAAAAAAGTTAAGAAAAAGAGGGACCATTTTTGCAAGCAAATAGTGTTTTAAGAGACCATTTATGCAATTTTTAAAGATCTGTGACCAAATCCATAATTTCGATCAAACCACATGACCATTTATGCAATTTACTTTTTTAGAATGACTTATAATTCGGAAGGGAAAAAAAAAAAAAAAAAAAAAAAAAAAAAAAAAAAAAAAAAAAAAAAAAAAAAAAAAAAGAGACGGTGCATTTTTCACTTTCACTTCATGCATCCTCGAAGTCTTAAACGCAACTGCACTCTCTCTAGCCCCTGAACATGTACGGATTAAAACACTCTATGGCTCACAATTAGCGCGTGCGAATACGGCATTTTTAGGAGCGTGAGATTCAATCTTTTCTTACGCGGTTTCTCTTTATTGGCTGTCCGAAACTTCCGTGACGCTTTATTGGAACCTTTTCGAGCTTTTTTTTATTAATTTTAGACTAAATTACATAAATGGTCCCTGTGGTTTATATGAAATTACGGTTTTAGTCCCTGAAAGAATTTTATTACACAAGAAGTCCCTGAAATCGAAAACTTGTAACATTTTGGTCCCTTAAACTAACGGCCGTTAACTTGAGCCATTAGTTTCAGGGGCATTATTGTCTTTTTGAGTTTCAAGGACCATTTATGTAATTTTTATACTATCATGGACCATTTATGAAATTTCTATACTTTTCATATATATTTATCATTTCTTTCTTTTTTATAATTTAATTATCCAAATATAACATTTTATTTTTTATTCCTTTTGTTTTAATCATTAATTTTTATTTTATGTTTATTGTTATTATTAATGTTATTTTTTATACATTACTATAATTAATTATTTAAGATTATTATATGATATGCCTGGATCATTTTTTTTCAATTATTTATTGAGAATCCAAATATTTCTTTATTATTTTTTTCATTTAAAAAAAAATAAAAACTAGTTGTAGTTTTTTTCGTTCGAAAAATCTAAAATCGAAATGATATATTTCTTTTCTCCATTCAAAAAAATTCAAATAACGTGTTGAAGATTTTTTCGTTTGGAAAAAAAATATAATCAAAATGCTTCGTAGTTTCTTCATTGCAAATAATTAATAAAGTTTTTGTATTCTAAATGGTTTGAAAAAATCAAGAATTGAAATGGTTCATCACTTTTTAGTCAAATAAATTAAATTCTAAACGGTTTGTTGTTTTTATCGAAAAAATTGAAATTGTATTGATTTTTTTTATCTACTTTTAGTTAAAAATCAGAATTATTCTTTTGTTTGAAAAAGTCAAAAATCATAACGGTTTACCGTTTTTTGATCAAAAAAATTAAAATCAAAATGGTTCGTCATTAAAATCAAGATGGTTATCGTTGTTTAAAAAATCAAAAATTATAATGGTTCATCGTTTTAAAAAAAAAAAAATTAAAATCGAAATGGTTCATTATAATGGTTCACCGTTATGATTTTTGATTTTTTTAAACAAAAGATCCATTCTGATTTTTAATTAAACATAGATAAAAAATCAATACAATTTTAATTTTTTCAATAAAAACAAAAAAATCATTTGGAATTTAATTTATATGACTAAAAAGCGATAAATCATTCCAATTCTTGATTTTTTTCAAACCATTTACAACTAAAATTTTTTATTAAGTATTTGCAATGAAGAAACTACGAAACATTTTGAATATATTCTTTTTCCAAACGAAAAATGATTCAACAAGTTTTGTTATTTTGAATTTTTTTTGAATGGAGAAAAGAAATAAATCATTTCGATTTTAGATTTTCCGAACGAAAAAAATTACAACTAGTTTTTATTTTTATTTTTCTTAAATGGAAAAAATAATAGAGAAAGATTTGGATTCTCAATGAATAATTGAAAAAAAAATGAACAAGGTATATCATATAATAATCTTAAATAAATAATTATAGTAAAAAATTACATTAATAATAACAATAAACATAAAATAAAAATAATGATTAAAACAAAAGGAATAAAAAATAAAATGTTATACTTGGATAATTAAATTATAAAAAAGAAAGAAATAATAAATATATATATGAAAAGTATGAAAATTTCATAAATGGTCCCTGATAGTATAAAAACTACATAAATGGTCCTTGAAACTCAAAAAGACAAAAATGCCCCTGAAACTAACGGCTCAAGTTAACGGCCGTTAGTTTCTGGGACCAAAATGTTACAACTTTTCGATTTCAGAGACTTCTGGTGTAATAAAATTCTTTCAGGGACTAAAACCGTAATTCCATATAAACCACAGGGACCATTAATGTAATTTAGTCTTAATTTTATTTTATTTTGTCCGAGTTCGAAATAAGTCAAATTGATATTGATTAGAATAATCAGTATTTTGAAAATTAATAATCAGATAATAGTTATAACAAAAAGTGATATGATAAATTTAATATTTGGTTTAGCTCTGCTATTTACCATCACAATTATCAAATAATCAGTTTTTAGAGTGTATGGAGTTGCGTCTTAACTCGTAAAATGATCAAATAGTCACTTATTAAATAAAGAAGCTACATTTATAACTTATGAACTTATTGGGTTCGGGTTCGAGATGGGGGACCAATCCCAACCTCGTCCCAATTTTATTTATATTATTTTTTGATATATATATATATATATATATATATATATATATATATATATATATATATATATATATATATATATATATATATATATATATATATAAAAGTTCCATGGAGTCCCATATTAGAGTGGAGTCCTGGAGTCCATCTTAAATGTACATGTTCATTATAATAAAATATTTTATTTCATGCAAAAATGTAATATATAAATGCTCAAAAGTGTATTATTGTTGAACAATTCACATAATTTGAAGTTCATTACGATAAAATTGTTATATTTCATGCAAAAATACAATATGCACATATTCAAAGTGCATCATCAGATCACATGTGCATATTGTTTAAATATTATAATCTTGCATGATATAGAATTTTTTTATCGTTATAACTTCAAATGATGTGACCTCGTCGATCGTAATGCGCTTTTGAACATGTGTATATTATACTTTTGTATAAAATAAAATATTTTATTGTAATGAACATGTGCATTTAATATGGGACTCCAGGACTCCACTTTAATATGGGACTCCATAGGACTTAACCCCATATATATATATATATATATATATATATATATATATATATATATATATATATATATATATATATATATATATATATATATATATATATATGTATGTATGTTCAAGTGATACCACTTATAATGCAGCGCATCAAAAGGTACCACTCTTAAAAGTAATTTTTTTAAAATTTTTTTCACAAACATGTTTTAATTAACATTACACAGATGGTATGTAAGTTTCACATACATTCACACATTTTAGGTATATGAAATCATGTATCATATAAATGTACGTTCACATATATGCAAATTTATATAAGTGTACGTTCACAACATTTTTAAGGAGTTAGGAGATTTGAATGTATGTGAAATTTACATATGGTCTTTATAATGTTAATTAAAACATGTTTATAGAAAAAAAATTCAAAAAAAATTTAGAATGTGGTTTTTTCAGGTGCACTGCATATTTAATGGTACTATTTCGAACCATATTTTATATATATAACGTACGGTTAAATTATACATACTATGGTAATTTGGTTGTTAATATTAGTGTACGTTAATTGTAAACTATATTAATACAAGTGTATCATTATTTAGTTTCATTTGATTATATTTCATATTTAACTTCATCTTGTATTGTTAAAAAACATCTTTGGTATTATTTGATAAATCATTAGTTTAAAATTTTGGTACGTCTTTTAGTTCAAGTTTGTGTATTTAAATGAGGAACGAAAAGCACTAACGAGTAATGGGGTTTTATTGGGATGGGGATCGGAAAACCCGATAGGGATCCTTGATAAGAAACCCGATGAGGAATGGAGAAGGGTTGTCTTTGGTTTTCAGGGACAGGGGGATCAATCCTCGTCCTGAACACGTCAGATTGTCATTCTTAGTTTTATTTCACAATTTCTTATTGTTTATGTTTTTTGAGTAAACGACAATGGAGGAGAAAACTATATTTGAGAATGGCCGCAATAATTATGGTTGTTAATTAGTGTTTTCGGTTGTTGTATTTAGGCATATCAGGTGTTTTTATTTTTTATTCTACAATTATTAAGTTAAATTGGATTAAATTTGATCTTTAAGGTTGCATATTGATTTTAGATTGCCATTTGATTTTAATTGTTTATGAATGCGTGTTTTCAGACTTTTGCATTTGCATAAATAAAATTTAAATGTGATAACATTTAACAAGTTGAAAAGGTGATACAAATTAAAATGACCAAAACTTTGGATAAAAGAACCAAGTTAACATCATTCATTATACATATGATAAAGTGAGTGTAATATTCATATTGGAAACAGTTTTTGTAATTTGTTAAGTTCATATATGAAGCTGATAATTTTCCTGAGCGTGACAATCGAGTTAGATTACGTTATGTCGTGTTCGTGTTACCAGTTTCTCATGTCAAAGTCATGTTGACCCATTTTTAAGGCATTTATTTTTATGTCAGGCTTGAGTCGTGTCAACTTTTTTATATTAGGTTCGTGATTACCCACAGGTTGACCCATTTAGTGTTTTTTTATTTTTCTTTTTTGATTGCGACTTATTTATGTTGGTTTTCGGTTTTGGGTTTCATTTTTCAAATTTCAAGGTAGTTAATCGAATTTTTTATCAGTTTGAATTTTAAAAACATAAATTGAAATTAAAAGGAAATCCAAATAGCAATTAAAATAATTCATTTGGCCTAAAATAAATTAATAAATCTTTATTGTCCAACGTAATTAGAAGTTTAAATTTTTTAGTTTTATTATTTTAGTTATTTTTTATTTTTAAAAATCTAAAAGGGTAAATCGATTGATTTTGGGTAATCCGATTTGACCTTAATTCGACCCAAGAAATTCTGTGTTGATCCAGTTTTAACCCACTTCGAGTTGAGTTGGATTCATATTGTTTTTTTCATGTCAGATCTTTGAACCGTGGTCAGAATTTGTCACTCTTCTTGATTTCTTCAAACCAAATTTTATTGCAAAACCATTTTTAACAATCCATTTCCAAAACTTATTTGTTTTCGAGCAAGCCCACAAAATAGATTAATTAATTTTTTTTTTAAACCAAAAGGAAAACTAGATAGAACTTTATCAGCCCCAACTAGAGATCCACAGATAATATTAAAATTAAGACTAGCAAGATGCTAGCAGAAGATACAAAGGTAATCAAAATACAGAGAATGGACTGGAGCACCACAATTCTCATACTAACCCCTTACAATTCGCCCTATATTTCAACCATGAGAATAAATTGGCTTGTAGTTCATCCTTGACTAATGACGCCGAGATTTTCATGCCATTAAAGACAACATTATTCATAGCTTTCCATAAAAACCAAATTAAACCTCCATTGGCTACTTCAATAACTTCCTTCTCATCTTTGTGTTTCCCTTTGCTAAAACCAAGACGATTAAATTATCAAGAGTTTGATGTTGTCCCACATTTATATCACACCATAACAGCAACCAATTCCACGACTCCTTAGTTACCGAACAAGAATAAAAGAGACGCTCTTCCGTTTCCTCTTCCCCTTCACAAAAATGACATATAGAACTGATGAAACATTGATCCCTCTCAAATTAAGATTCTTCCTCGTTGGAATTCTTATTATCGTAAGCTTCCATAGAAAACAATTTATCATCGTAGACAACCAATTATTCCATAAACATATACTGCTTACAACAGGACTTTCAACACTTACAATAAATACCTCTCATAGAATTTACCGAATAAACACCGGATGCATCACCTTCCCATTTTCACCCATCATTTTCTACTCTTAACACAACATTTTTCAGCATTGCTTCCATTTCTCTAATTTTGTTTTCCAATCTTTCTGCCTCCGTAGCTACTATCCACGATCAACACATTTTTACACTATCTTGATGCTCAATTTGCAATCTCATGTTTATGGTGCCAACTTGTTACCTTCAATTGCAAATACTTCTGGAAACAAACCATTCAAAGAAAAATTCTCCAACCATTTGTCTACCCAGAATTTAGTGTTGCTACCATCATTGACCACCCGAGAGAAAAGATCATGTAGATTTAAGTTTAGAGAGGAAATAACTGAACCGGATTTATTAAAAATAAAAACTAATTGCTTTTATTACAAACCATGTTTTGAAAAAGAAATTTAGTGCTAAATAATATTTACGTGTTGACTATCGATTAGGTTGATAGGATTTTGTCGGCCAGCTAAACGACACCGTTTTCTTCCTGACCTAAAACATTAGTGTATCAATCATTCCAGTTTTGTAATAATAACTCCCGAATCCAGGTTGGTACACGAAGACCATAATACCAATTACTATTTATTATTTTTGTCAACTTTAATATAATTATTTACTATTTATATTAATATATATACTATATAAGTCATATGCATTATTATATAAATACTCAACAAACCATTTATCATCAATTATGTTTTTATTGGTTTTAGTTTTTTATATGATACAATATCAAACATATTTTTAAAAATATATCGATATGATTTGTTAATCAGTATGAAATTTGACATATGTAATAAGTGTAATATGGAAAGACTTGCTAATATGATAGGTTAGGTTTTTAGTAACCGGATATTTTGTGTAAATTTTGTAATTCTAGGTGCTGTGATGGCTGACATGATGACATATTAAACTATTTATGTGGTTTAATATTTTTTTAAAATCACAAAAATACTATGTAATTATATGATTGTCTTGATATGATATATTTTTTTTATTGTTTCAATATGGTACTTAGACTTTTTATTTATTTTAATACTTCTGATACAATGCTTGTATTGGTTTAGGTTTTGTTTCGGACTTCTGAATTCGATTTTCATTGAAATTTCATTTTTTTGGAATCCAATGTGGTTCTTTTTTTGATTTATTTATACATTGATTTTTACTGTTGATTTATTGGTTATTTATATAGATCTTACTCGGTTAATTTTTTTTTTTTTGTCAATTTCGTGTCTATCATTTTAAGATGTTTTTTGTTTGGTCAAAGTCAAAAGGTAAAAAAAAATTAGTAAAAAAACCAAGAGGCATTTTAAAAAATCAAGAATCGAATTTAAAAATCAAAAACCGAAAAAAATGAAACGAGAAAATTTGAATTTGAAAATAAGAACATGAATATGAAAATAGAATTTACTAGCACTGTCAGTTACCAATTACTATACACATCGTAATAGTAAATAAAACAAAGTATGTATACCATATGTATAAAGAAAGTTCATATATACTATATCAATATATTTGAAAACGTGTGTTGATATTTTGTAAACATTAACTCTAATATAAATCCACTGCATTATATTTTTATCCGTACTACCAGTCATCTATTACGATATGCACAAATATTAGTAAACCAAACAAAGTACATATACAATATCTGATAAAAAAAGGTTTATGTATCATATTAATACATTTCAAAAATACATTGATATAATACGGATTAAACTCATTGTTATCATATGCATTATTATATTATCAAACTACATAAAGAATTATATACAATGAAGAAAATAATTTCATGTTCTTCAAAACTACATAAAGTATAAAATATAAAAATATCGTAATATTAACATATATGGTGTAACGGTTGGAATATCTTGCATCTATAAATTGCAACAAGTATAACAACTATATGTTATTAGAAATATTTAGGGTGTTTGTGTTGTTGATGAGTTTAGAACCAGGGGCGGATGCAATTAAGTACTATGGGTGTCACTCGACACCTATAAAATTTTAAAATACTGAGTTACGTATGTAACAAAAATTCGTGTGACACCTAAGATTTTCTTTGAGTGACACCTACGAAAATTTTATAAAAGTATTTTATACATATCTAATTAATATTTGTTGATTTCGTTACCCAAACTTATTAAAATATTACTGAGTTTAATCACAAAAACTTAAAAGACAAACAGAAGCCTAATAGAAATAAAAAGGGTAAGAGACAAAATTCAAGAACCAACCTAAAAGATTAAAAAAAAACTAGTCCAAACCTTGTTGAAAACACCGCCCTAATCGATATCATCGCTTCATCGGTTATGGAGGTACTTAAATATGTTGAAAAATCTCTTGATTCTTTTCGGGCTCCAAAGTTATTAAGGTTGGCGGAGATGTATCCGAATGATTTTAATTATGATGATAATGCTAATCTACTACATCAACTTGAATACTATATTGATATTGTAAAAAAGATCCAACATTTTCTAACTTGAATGGAGTCCGCGCGCTTGCTAGATAAACGGTGGAAATTATGAAGCATATTTCGTATCATTTGGTTTATCAATTGCATGTTGAAGCTAATATTGGTTTTGTTAGTTGCAACTGCGACAGTTAAGAGATGGTATTGTACTATGTACTTTTGTAATTATAAAAATCTTGTTATTTGTTAATTTTGTGTTGGGAACCCGTTTCGGTGTCCCGATCCATCTTAGAAAATATTTTGAAAACCTAACTATTAAACTTACTCTAAAAAAGTGACACCGATAACAAAAAATCCTGAATCCGCCCCTGTTTAGAACTAAATATAGGTATGAGTATTGGTTTGAAAGAAATGATAAATAAGGAGACAGAAACTCATGAATCTATACGTGATTAGGTTTTTGGTAATTATTTTCGTAATATTAGTTTCAATCACTTAACCTCACATTTTTTTTTCAAATGCAAAAACAAACTCATTTCATTCCTTAAAAGCCCACCAAATAACCACTCATTTAGTCATATAACTCATGGATCAAGAAGTAATTATGTTTTAACTACTACCATATGTGGCAGTGGGGGAGAACTAACTAAACTACGTTGACTCGGTGATCAACCATTATCGATATCAAGTTGGGAAGAGATTCAACATCTGGGGTGGGTGGGCGGGTATGGTAGGTGAGGACAAGATTGAGGTCGGAATGGATATGGTGGGTTGGGTAGGATGAGATATGGTTAGGTAGAGTAGGGGTGGGGTGGGGTGGGTGGGTGGATGGATGACGTAGGGTCAGTATGGCATGTAATCTAATTTTTTTACATATTAGGTAAGAAAATAGATTCCAATTGAGGAGAGAAAATTTTATGTTAAAAAAATTCTCTTTCCTTTTCCTTTAGCAAACTAAACATACATATATTCCTTTAGTGAAACAAACAGACCCTAAGTTTAATAGACCCGAGTATTATAAATATTAAAATTGTTGTAATTATGGAGTTGATGAGGAAAAGAATTTTACTTCAAGTATTGTTAAAAATGACAATATACCTTTTGGTATTGCATTTGTAAAGTGATTATCAGATTATTACGTTTTGTAAAGGTAAAAAAGCATATACAACTTGTTTGGATTTCATTATTGCCAAATCACTTTTTAACATTTGAAAGGAATTTTGCAGCTCTTTCTTTACAGCTAAAAATTGTTGTTGCAAGGGAAACACTTAATTCAACCCATGGTAATTTACCAAATTAACCTTGAGCCCCGTGTGTATTGTTTCGTTGTTACTGTTAACACAACTTATTTCCAATAAAATATTATTTTTCTTTTCGTAATTTAAATTATAAATTAATTATGCAAAATGAAAATAGTACTTTTGTTTTTTTAAGGGCATGCGGAGTACCCAAGCCGCGGGCAGGCCGGCTTCGCCACATCAGCGAAGGCCGGCGGCTACACCACCCCTCCCCCTCGGCCCCGCGCAATTCGAACCCCGGCCCGGCTCCAGGTCCCCGCTGCACCCCGCTCCCATTTCTTGTCTTTTACCTCCAACGGTCTTTTGACCGTTTAAAATAAAAAAAAATAAATTTTATTAAATATTTTTCCCTATAA
This sequence comes from Centrapalus pauciflorus, assembly GCA_020465985.1. Taxonomy (NCBI): domain Eukaryota; kingdom Viridiplantae; phylum Streptophyta; class Magnoliopsida; order Asterales; family Asteraceae; genus Centrapalus; species Centrapalus pauciflorus. The sequence goes on along the minus strand of JAANYP010004790.1, from coordinate 1,092,839 downwards.
ATATATCTTCACAACACATCCATTTTCACCACCTTCACCATTTTCATCATCTCTTCCACACTCTTTCCCATTTCTCTCAATCTCTATATTTTTTAAAGTCATGGATCGAAACACCGGCAAACAACCCGCCGCAAGTCGAAAACGCGGCAAACAACCGGCTTCTCAATCAAACCCTTCTTTCCGCCCACCGCAAAATTTTACGGATAACTCGGCACCATACGTGCCACACTTTTCACCCCCCAATCCACAATATTACCAACCATCCCCACCCAATCCACAATATTACCAACCATCCCCACCCAATCCACAATTTTTCCAACCATCCCCACCCAATCCACAATATTACCAACCATCCCCACCCAATCCACAATATTCCTCGCGATAATTTCACGAGGGTTTCGAACCATATGCTTATCGGGACCCCGCATCTAGAGACGAGGACGACGAGGAGACGGTACCCGAAACTCAACCCGTCGATTCCGACGAGGAGACGATTCCGGTAAACACCGCGGCAACCGGGTCTACACGAAAGGGTCCAATGAAAGCGAAAATGTGGACCTCCATGGAAGAAAAGGCTTTGGCGGAAGCCTGGATCGATATTTCCGAAGATCCAACTACCGAAATAATCAAAAACGTTCAAATTTTTGGGGACGAATCCTCCAAAATTTTGATAACCGAGTTGGTGGAACTAGCCGCACCACCCACCAACTTAATTCAAAGTGGAAAGACATGAACCGCAATTGTACAAAATTTGGCGGCATGTTTAACAACAATGCGATGCAGCGACGGAGCGGGGAAAACGATTACGACGTTTTCACCAACACCCAAGAACAATACAAGGCCCTTAATAAAGGTAAGCCGTTTCCACACCAATCGGCTTGGGAGGTGCTTCGACGTCATCCAAAGTGGAACCCCGTTCCACAAATGGATGATTTTGTTGAGCCGCAAAGAAAGCGGTCCAAAACTTCCGAATCTAACACGATCGGAACACCGTCTTCTGATGCGGCATTTTTAGGTCTTGACATTGACGAAGATGACGAGGGCGACGCGGATCTTGAGCAGCTTGAACGACCACGCCGCAAGGGGAAAAAACCAGCATCAACATCAGTCGACCCAGAGATGCAATCAAAATTCGAAAGGATTTCATCATGTCACGAGCAAGATCTTGAAGATAAAAGACGTCACCGAGCACGACTTGAAGAATTAAAAAAATCAAAACAAGAAAAAGAATTGGAGTTGAAAGAGAAAAAATATAATGCGTACATTGCGTCACTGAGTGAACAACAACACGAACGTGACTTGGAATTTTTCATTCGGCCACACGACCATCTGCAAGGTAACGCTTTGGAAGCCGTATTGGCCCGCAAACAAAGAATTGCGGAGCGTTGGGGATGGCGACTATAATTTTTTTAGATTATGTACTTTTTTTAATTTTTAGTTTCGTAAGTTTTTATTTTTTAGTTTCGTAATTTTATTATGTAATAGTTTTTTAAATATTTATGAAATTAATTATTTTATATTTAATAATTGTTTTCTTAATTAAAATGTTAAAAAAATTAAGAAAGATGGAAAGGTTAAGAAAGGTGGGTATTTCCTAGTTAGAAAGGTGGGGAAAGGTGGAGAGAGAAAAGCTGATGTGGCGCTGACGTGTACAGAAAGATGGATTTGGGAGAGGTGGGTACTCCCCACACTCTAAGATAAAGAGAATTCACGAAGTTAGTTTTGGGACTAACTTTTTTAATGTAAATGAGATAAAATTTTCAAATATAATTTTTGGAATATTGAAAAGGATTAATTAATTCTTATATGTATTTGTAATTTGTGTTTTTAAGTAAAATATATAAATTGAATTAAAACCTTTTAATATCATTGTATTATTAAAACGCAACTTCAAACACTTTAAAAACTTATTTGTTGATAATTGTGAGAGTAAACAGTAGAAGCTAAGTCAAACACTAAATTTCAAGTAACATTTTTTTTGTTATAACAATTATCTGATTATTAGATTTCAAAACGTTGTTAGCACTTTTTCAAACACAAATCCAAAAACCTCCTAATAGTATGGAAATTGGAAGAAATAGTTTGAGGGGTTGATATGTAAAAAGAATGCAAGTTAGCGATTATAATTATAAATCGAGTATACTTTATAATTTTCTCCCCATATTATTATAGTCACGCAATACATCAAATCCAGCATACCACTTGCTTATTTTGGAAAAGAAAGAACATAGAAAAAAGTAAAGAAGAAAAGTCATGGTTTTTGAAGCTTTGGTCAATTTTGATGATTTAAAGTAATATTTTGAGTCACAATTAAGGTTTGTATTAAGCCTAATGTTATTCTTCTTTACCTTTGTTTTCTGTTTGATTTTAAGGGATAAACCCACATGGGTTTTCTCCTAGAATCTCGAATAGAATATTTTGAACCTCAAATTGATTCGAATAAGGTGTTATAACATCTTCAGGGTCTGTACGATTAAATAAAGGAAAAATCAAACCCTATTATTATTTTAGAAGTGTTCATGTGATTGTTTAAAGACACAATAACTGTTTCGGACTTTAATGGTCATCAAACTTAAGAAAAACTTGAAATTGATGTTTTAAACAGGTTATAAATAAGTTTATTTGTATTAATCAGTTGAAAGAAACACTTGAATCCATTAAAAACTAAGTTATGTTGGAAAAGTGTAAAAATGATAAACTACAATGTAAAATTGGATTTTTTTTTGTGTACGGATCAGAAATTCGAATGAATCCGAATTTAGCAAGGGTTAAGGCTTAGAATAAATTCGGGAAGTTGGATAATGTCAGATTTGGTTCAGATTCGAAATTCGGATGGATCCGAAACCCTGGTTCGAGATTTAGGGATTCAAAATTATTGATTCGGAGTTTATGGTCTGAGATTTTTTTATATTTGAAACTGTAGGAAACTTATACACACGTTGTATAAACAGATTGTAAGAAGTTTGAGTGATTGAAGTCTCGTATTGAAAGTTTCATATATTGCATTGTATATTCATGTTGGACATTATTGGGAGCTTCTTTAGAAGCTCCACACATTTAGTGTTTATTACGAAAAAGCCAACATTTTTTTACGATTTTTGCGTTTTCGTCCTTTCATATTATTTTTTTTTCAGAAAAATCCTCAAATTAATTTTTCGTTTTTGGTCCAGTGAAATTTGAATATTAGATTTTTATAAAATCCGGCTTACCAATTATAACTGGTCTCTAATAGTCAAGTTTTACAAAACCAATAAAAAAATTAACTTCAGTACCTTTCTAAAATTAAAAAAACTTGAAAATATAAATACACAAAAGTCATGAAACCATGCTCGTTTTTAATAACAAACCCTTTTAGGCCACAGGGAGTGGGGCTCGGCAAGGGGCGGTACCGAGCTCGGCAAAATGGGCACACCGCGCCGTGGTCTCGGCATCGGCACCAAGGGGCGCCGCAACGACATTCCAATGCCGAGTCCTTTTCCATTTAATATATATATATATATATATATATATATATATATATATATATATATATATATATATATATATATATATATATAATATAATTATATAATTATTAAAATAATTTTACTCCCTATATATACAACACACATTCATTCATTATCTCATATATATTTTCTCATTATTCTCTCATTACTCTCTCTACCCACATTTCAAATTCAATTTCAAAAAAATGTCTTCATCATCTTCAACTTCATCATCTTCTGGGGAAGACATATACCTCTCGGATGCGATAAACACAGTCTCAAAAGCTGCTCAGGACGTTTTAGAGTTACGAAACTTGCAAGAAGGTGAATCGTCACGTCCCGCAAAATCAAGAAAATATATAGAAAGGGATCGTGAATCTGCACACGATCGCCTAATGAGTGATTATTTCGCCGAGAATGCCATTTTTCAAGGGTATTATTTCCGTCGCCGTTTTAGAATGCAAAAGTCGTTATTTGTACGTATTGTTGACGATTTGACGAGAGAGTGTCGGTACTTTCAACAGAAGATGGATGCCAGAGGTGCGGTTGGATTTTCTCCGATTCAAAAATGTACGGCCGCTCTTCGTCAATTAGCATACGGGACATCCGCAGATGGTTTGGATGAGAGTTTCAGAATGTCTTCTCGTGTCGCAAGAGAAAGTCTTGATAAATTTTGTAAGTATATTCTGCGAGTTTATGGCCCTAAATATTTACGCAGACCAACGTATAATGATATACAACAATTATATGCTCATCATTCTAGCGTTCATGGTTTTCCTGGTATGCTTGGAAGTTTAGATTGTCTCCATTGGAGTTGGGGAAATTGTCCTAACGCGTATAAAGGTCAATACACTCGTGGTGATCATGGTCACCCCCGGGGTCAAATAATGACATAAATGTGTTGAATATGTCACCACTCTTCAATAAAATTTATGACGGCACGGCACCCGAATGTCCGTTTGAAATTCGTGGCTCTACGTACAAGTATGAGTACTATCTTGTTGATGGGATATACCTTGATTGGGTCACATTCGTGAAATCATTTTCGGCTCCAATCGATGCTAAACGAAAAAGATTTAAGGTGGCCCAAGAAAGAGCTCAAAAAGATGTGGAACGAGCGTTCGGTATTCTCAAAAAGCGTTGGCAAATATTGAAGCACCCGTCACCTTTTTATCATGTGGAGAAAATGACAAAAGTAATGTATACGTGTATCGTATTGCATAACATGATTATAGAAGATGAAGGGAACGCAATATGTCAATATGATGAAAATGAAGTCACTCCAACAACAATACCAGCGGAGATCGGTAGTAGTGCGTACATGGCTCGACATCGGAGATACGTAAAACCAAAGTGCATCATAATCTTCGGGCCGACTTGGTTGAACATATTTGGGGTGTTCAAAACATTGATCTCAACGTTGATCCCGTTGATGATTTTGAAAACGAATATTCGGACCAAGACTTTGCGTAGATTAGTTTCCATTTTAATGTTTATATTTTTAAGTTGAATGTTATAATTTTTAAATTGAATGTTTTATTTTATGTTTGATTTTAATATTATTAATTAAATGTTATTTTTTATTTCAATATTTTTATTTTATGTTTAAAGTGAAAATTAAATAAATTGAATGACAACCACACCCTCGGAATGGCATCAAAATGACATTCTATGACAAAGCTGACGTGGCGCTGACGTGACGACGATTTTAAGTGGCATCCATGGCAACCACTGTGGCCTTCAATGCATTGTTTTTACTTTAATAAAGTTTATTAAACGTTACGAGAAAAAAAAAAAGAATTTAGTGCAATTCCGAACGACGTGGGAGGGAACACCCAGCGAAGCTAAAACTAAAAGAAAAGAAAAGAAGAAGAAACAGTCGTCACCCATCAACAAAACACGAAAAAATAGGGATTTCATTTCCTTAAAAAATTTCTCAACAATCCGACTTCCAATTTCGGCACCGCCACCATCAATCAACTCGATCTTTAATCTGCTGCCTCATACTTGACTCTTCCTGTTCGATTTAATCGAGCTTAGGAACAATTTCTTGTGTTTTTTTTGCACGGATTTGAAGTTTTTGAAAGGGATATAGTTATTGATTTGTTTATTAGTTTATTCAATTTAATTAATGAAGCAAAGGTTGAAGCTGTAGTTGATCTGTAGTTATATTGAAGTGATTTGAGGCGCTGCCGTTTCCCGATCTGATCCAGAGTTAATTGCAAATGGTATGTGATATTTTGAAGTATTTATATCTTTAGCTTGAAGTATTCGCTTGAAATTTATAGTTGCTTACGATCTACGGTTTTTGAAATACTTTGATGTGGAATGTTGGTGATTATAGTTTTAACAGATGTTTGTCAGCGTTTTATTGTTTGGAGTTGAGATTAATTCGTTTAATGGATCATGTATTTTTCTTGTTATTTATTATTATTAATGGTTTTGATTACTTTGGGTACAAGACTTGAATTCAATGGAGTTTGTCAAACCTGTTTATGTTTTACATTTGGGTGTAACGTGGTCCGGGAGCTGAACTATCTTTGTGTCGGTAGGTGGTTAAATGTGAAGTTGATATGACGATGAATGTGTCTTCTTTCTATCTAACTTGACTTCATCTACATTGTTGACTTGTTCTGGTTAACAATTGATTTTTGCAAAAATCTAATAGTTGCAATAAGGTAATGGGCGTTCCTGGTGATTTATTTGAAAATTTACTGGTGACATCTAAGTACCCAAAATCAAAGAACCAACTTCTTTGACAAAATCCCAGCTTGTTCCTGCATGGATATGATTTGATTTTTATTGTATATGTTGTGGTAGTATCATATTGAAGGATTCCTAATTTGAAAACATATTGGAAAAGTCATATACCTTAAGAATTCTCTCAATACAACCCTTAGCTTCGGCTAATAGTTGATTTGGGAACATCATGTTTTTTTCCCCCGCCTTTTTGGCGTATTCATAAGCTCCTTTTTTCTTCTTATTTTGAACATGTCAACTCACTCTATGTATGCAACTTTATGTTTGCTTGATGATGTGTTTCTTCTATTTGATATGCAGAGGTATTTGTTTATTAAATATTTTAAGTTTCTCCTTAAGGGCTGTGGGAAATGATTAATTGGACATGAAACCTCACATCTTGTGCAAAGGCTATAAGACCACTAGGATACTGTTGGAATCAATTTTGATATATTTGCACTTGTTGGACGTCCTTTCGTGTACATACTTCTTGAATGGACATGCATTCATTAATCATATTTCCTTGGTTGATGTCTCTGCTCTAGTCATATTACTTCTTGAATGATTGATTCGTTATGTTTGTTATTCAATTCATAGTGAGATTTTAACTCATGCTTTCTAGAGCTTAGGTTTTTTGGTCAATTTGAGATCATAAATACATATTAATGAAAAGCAACTTCTGTTAGTGGCACTGGGACTAGTTAAAAGATGAATAATTTTCAAATTGTGGTATTGTTTGCAGGCGGCAGTCAGTCTCGGTGTCGGGTCACTTGTCTGGGTGGAGGATCCAGATGAGGCTTGGATAGACGGGGAAGTTATTGCAGTTACTGGTGAAGACGTCAAAGTTGCTTCAACGTCAGGCAAGACGGTGAGTATCTTTTTTTTCAAACTCTTGTTTCTGAAGTTCTGATGTTATTGTAGCTGAGCTAATATTATTGTAGAATTTTGATGATAACCTGTTACTTAATCACTCCATTTTTTTTTAATATGTGATCTTGGTATGTGATTTCAAGAATAGTAAACCAGAGCTCCGACTTTTCTTGCATACTTCCTATTTGTACAAAATTTCACACTATTTAGTTTGCACGTGGGAAATGGATGCCTTGTATTTGTGTAACTAGGATTTCTTATTTGTTTATCATTACAATTTTAGGTTGTTGCCAAGTCATCAAATGTATATCCCAAAGATGCTGAAGCACCACCATGCGGAGTGGACGATATGACAAAGCTGGCTTATTTGCATGAACCAGGGGTTCTAAATAACTTAAGATCTAGATATGATATTAATGAGATATATGTGAGTTCCGTTATCCCTTCTTTTGTCCCAGGCAGGACACGTGCATGCATACTATTTCATTTTCCACAAACATTATGTAATTATGCTAAATAACTAATGAACTTAACGGTGTTATCAGACTTACACAGGGAGTATATTAATAGCTGTAAATCCATTTACACGATTGCCACATTTGTATGATAGCCATATGATGGCACAGTACAAAGGGGCAGCGTTTGGGGAATTGAGTCCCCACCCTTTTGCTGTTGCAGATGCTGCATACAGGTACTGTTTCACTTTCACATTGTTGTATGTTAATTAAGGAATTACAAATCTTCGTGCAAAGTGAAAAAATCGATTATTTTGGTGCAGAGTTATGATCAACGAAGGGATAAGTCAGTCGATTTTGGTTAGTGGAGAGAGTGGAGCTGGTAAAACTGAGAGCACAAAACAACTGATGCGATATCTTGCTTACATGGGAGGCAGAGCTTCTTCAGATGGTAGGAGTGTTGAGCAGAAAGTTCTAGAGGTGTTTACTCTTTGCATTAAGTTGCTCTGAATATATCAAGCTTTCTTTACCATATCTCATTATTAATCAAGTGTTGTCGTGATTTCTCCATGTCATAGTCCAATCCTGTTTTGGAAGCTTTTGGTAACGCAAAAACAGTCAGAAACAACAACTCAAGGTGGGAATAACTTTTTTTTTTGGTATTACCTGGAAATTGTTGCATCTGTTGTAGATTAATTGTTGGTACCTGCTTGTTGCTGTTGCATCAGTCGTTTTGGTAAGTTTGTGGAAATTCAGTTTGATCAGAAGGGAAGAATCTCAGGGGCTGCCATCAGAACATATTTGCTGGAAAGATCTCGTGTATGTCAATTATCAGATCCTGAAAGGAATTATCATTGCTTCTATATGCTTTGTGCTGCACCACCGGAGGTAACGTGTCTTCACTCTAATTCTTGCACTTGTTCATGAATATGAAAAATATTCATATGAGCTGTTTCTTCCTTAACATATTTTTTGTACCTTTTTCTCTTATTTTACTGTCCCTTGAACACAAAGATCTGTTCAAAAATTGAAGGTTGTGAGACTTTCTTTTAATCCACTGTTATGTGGATGGTATTGGTGATGTAGTTGGTAACCTTTGTGTATTACATGCCATATTTTTTTTGATTCAGTAATAAAATTGAAAAACTCAGTAGTCTTATTTGGATATGGAAGTTTATTTGGCCGTTTCTTATTTATTTAAAATGTTTGTGTATTCTGTTTCAAGGCTATTTATCATTTTTCCAGGATCAAAAAAGATACAAACTCGGCGATCCAAAGACGTTCCATTATCTTAATCAATCAAACTGCTTCAAGATAGATGGGTTAGATGAAGCAAAAGAATATTTTGCTACAAGGAACGCAATGGATGTTGTCGGGATCAACTCAGAGGAGCAGGTTTATTTAAAGAAGCCATATACGGGAAAAACTTAAAAAGCAAAATTAGTTTTTCTGTTTTTTAAATTATTATTGTTATTTCTGTCTACAGGATGCAATTTTTAGAGTTGTAGCTGCGATTCTTCATCTAGGGAACATAGAATTTACAAAAGGAAAGGAAATAGATTCATCTATGCCCAAAGACGAAAAATCTTTGTTCCACTTAAAAACTGCTGCGGAGCTGTTCATGTAAGTGACCAAAATCATTGCACATGAGCCATTTATTTTAGAGTTTGAAGCTCAAGTAAATGTCCTAATAAGCTAAAGATTTTGTTCAGGTGTGATGTGAAAGCTTTAGAGGATTCACTATGCAAACGTGTCATTGTAACCCGTGATGAGACCATCACCAAATGGCTGGATCCGGAATCTGCTGCTGTCAGTAGAGATGCATTAGCAAAAGTTGTTTACTCAAGGTTATTTGACTGGTAAGATTCATGCTTAAATGCCTAATACACAGTTTTATGCGCCAGAAATTAAAAAAAAAACTAACTGTCTAAACCGGTTTGGTCCTTAACTAACCGTGAACTGGATACATACTTTGGTTTGTTTTGGATATTGGAAAAAACATAAAATCGTGACGTTTTAAGTTTGAGAATTAAAAAATCGCTTCCAGTGTGGTTTATTCCTGACATTTTTGCACACGCCTTTCAAGCTAGATTTTTAACAGTTTGAATAGCTGTATGTTCAACTCGTGCCATGTTGGTTATAGTATCCACTTTGCATTGCAGGCTTGTTGATAGGATTAATAGCTCAATTGGTCAAGACCCAAACTCGAAATACATAATTGGAGTGCTGGACATATATGGATTTGAGAGTTTCAAGACAAACAGGTGCTTCATTGGTATGCCTTTTGTTTTTATAGTTGACCAGTTGTGCTAAGTGGCATAACCTTATTCGGGATTGCCGACTGGGCTTCACACCATGTGTTCAGTCCTGAAGGTCTACTCATCCCGACATCCCGTGCTCCTAGTGCCAATGTCACTAAAAAGACATGTAAATGCAAATCACAGAAAATTATCTGAAGACCTTTTAGCAGTAAAGGTCATTCTGATACCATAAACATTTAACAACCAATCACATGATTCTAAATATTTTAGTGGACGAAGTTATAGCGTACCCATGCCATGTAAGAGCGATTGTTGCAGAAAACTATGTACCAGATCCCGGATCCCCATCTGCTTGATGATAAGCAACATGAATGCTTGCAGGAGTTTGTCTAATTGATAAAAGTCCCATGACTCAAATCTTATATCATAGTTACACGAGTGTGTATATTTTTGCAGCTTCGAGCAATTTTGCATCAATTTGACAAATGAGAAACTTCAGCAACATTTCAATCAGGTTGGTTTTGGAGCCCTCTATCTTTTTCGAGATCATTTTGGCTAACTTTCTTTATGCAGCATGTCTTCAAAATGGAGCAAGAGGAATATACAAAAGAAGAAATCAATTGGAGCTACATTGAATTTATTGACAACCAAGATATCTTGGATCTCATTGAGAAGGTATAATGCTTATATGCTTCAAGTTTACTTATGTAAAGTTACCGCTTTCAGACACTATTTTTTTTAATTACTTTCTAGGATAGTTGGTTTTACGGGCATCTGCATTATTCTTTTATATCATGCTTTAGCGGTTATTATTCTCCTACTTTATTTATATTCATATATTTAATTGAAATGCTTCATTAACATCTTACGTACGCTTAAGCATTCCTTGCATTCAGACTTGGATCTTAGGGGTTGTTCACTTGTTTGATAACAACTTATTAGGCTTAATGTCAAAAAATCAATCAGCCCACTTAAACTAAGTATTGTTTGACTATGACTTATTCTCAACAGAAAAAACACACGGTCAGTCATATAATTAAGCTCACACAATGCAGTTCTCCAGATTCAGCCAAGTTTATTCCTCTTCTACCTCAAGCTCCTTCTCTCTTCTCCACCAGGTAGACCCACACCTCGCTTTGCTGCAACCCAAAGTCGTCACTCTACTCCAACCATCACTGCAGCCCCATGTGTCACACCTTCTATTTATCGGTGCTTTTACCTTTTCTTCTAGATTGTTTCTTCAGGTTCATTTCGCCATTGTTGTACAACCCTTGTTGCTTCTTCAGATTTTTTTTCTCTCCATCGTTGTCCTTCACCTTTCTCTTCTCCTTTAGTCTCTTGTCATTTTCAAGGTTTACTTCATTCTTTTCTTTTTCTTTGGTGCAGATTGTTTATGGTGCGATTACTTTTTGATCATTGTTTTTGGTTGTTAGGGTTGTCCTTTTTGATTTTTGGTAGCTAGAATGTGTGGTGAAATAGTGTGCCAACAAAAATTCATCATCAACTAGAGAAGTCAACAGTCTTTTTTGCATTTGGGGTTTCTCTTTTATTGATTTTCATTTTAAGAATACATAATTATACATATAAAATAATTTTGATCATAAGTTTATTTTTGTTATATAAAAATAAGATTTAAGGGTAAAGTAGTAATTTTGTTTAATTCAGATCGTTCATTCAACATATGAAACAAACAACAATAGTGTTTTCTAGACAATCAACTTAATCTAGACAGACAACTTAATAGAAAAAGCAAACAAACAGCCCCTTAGTCCACTGATTTAGAATATAAGCTAATGAAATATTTGGGAGCTAATTTATTTTAGTTTCTTACCAAGTGCATCCCTCTTTGGTTTGATGTTCATGCTCTCCGTCTACTGTTTTGGTTTCATATGAGACAAGCATGTCTGTTATATACCAATATTCCATATCGTTTGAGTTCTGACTAATTGTCTTTTTATTGCATAGAAACCGGGTGGTATAATAGCTCTTCTAGACGAAGCTTGGTAAGTTAAACATGTAAAAATGATATTCTTTTAGTGTTATTTCTATCAAGATATACGTGTAGTTAACAATTAGCTTATGTGGTAAGAACGTAAAATAGTGCCGTTCTGTAAGGAATTACTTGTGTTCTGCAGCATGTTTCCCAGGTCAACACATGAAACATTTGCACAAAAGTTGTACCAAACCTTCAAGAATCACAAGCGTTTTGCCAAGCCAAAATTGGCTCGTTCTGACTTCACAATTTGCCATTATGCTGGAGATGTAAGTTCTGCATACTATATATATATATATATATATATATATATATATATATATATATATATATATATATATATATATTTCTTCCTGAAATTCTTCTTAGCCACTGCATTTCTTAAGAATAAGACCGTCTCTCTTGCGTTTTGAGAAACCATGAGTGATCAGTTTGAATTGTCTCTTTAGGTCACATATCAAACTGAGTTGTTTCTGGACAAAAACAAAGATTATGTCATTGCGGAACATCAAGCGCTCTTGAGTGCTTCCAAATGTTCCTTTGTTGCAAGTTTGTTTCCAACTTCATCTGATGAATCCTCCAAATCATCAAAGTTCTCTTCAATTGGTACACGATTTAAGGTATAATGTCTCACCCTGCTCCCTCCCTCTCCTTAGCGACATGAAAACAATTAACCGTTTTTTCTCCCTTTTTTGTCTTTTCTTTTTGCTTTCAGCAACAACTGCAACAACTGCTTGAAACTTTGAGTTCAACCGAGCCTCATTATATTCGTTGTGTAAAGCCTAACAATCTTCTCAAGCCTGCTATTTTTGAAAATCATAATGTTCTACAACAATTGAGATGTGGGGTAAGGAAGTACATGGCACCAAATCCAGCATTCATGCTTTTGTAGTTCTGTTATTTTGTGATTTTGAGTTGCTGCATATATTTAATTGATACACCTTATTTAATTCAGGGAGTGTTGGAGGCAATCAGGATAAGTTGTGCTGGGTATCCCACCAGAAAACCATTTGATGAGTTCGTGGATCGGTTTGGCATCCTGGCTCCTGAAGTTTTGGATGGCAAGTAAGTAGAATAACCATTTTTGTGATTCTTTGAAAAATCGAGTGTATATATAGATAAATGAACTGATCTCAGACTGTCCTTGTGACTGGCTTATGACAGTAGCGATGAGATTCGTGCTTGCAAAAGGCTTCTAGAGAAAGTTGGACTTGAAGGGTATCAGGTAAATGGACTGCAATGCACTTTTTAGTCACTAAATGCACTTTTCGTTTTTTGTTTGAGTGGTCATTGGCTCATTTCTCAATGTTCCACAGTAATTATCTTCAACTTGCCAATTTCTTGAACTTGTTATAAATGATTTGTGTGCTTACATGCAGATTGGTAAAACAAAGGTATTTCTAAGGGCAGGCCAGATGGCAGAGCTTGATGCTCGTCGGACTGAGGTCTTAGGTAGATCAGCTAGCATCATTCAAAGAAAAGTCCGTTCATTTATTGCTCGGAAAAGTTATATATTGTTGCGCCGGTCTGCTTTGCGAATTCAATCTGTTTGCAGAGGTACTTATACTTTTTGAGCGTGTTAAATTTATTTTCTTGGATGGTTTAAAGCATCTAAAGTTGGTATTTCTTTTTAAACAGGCGAACTTACTCGTCAAGTTTATGAAAGCATGCGGAGGGAAGCTTCTTGTCTACGGATTCAGAAAAATTTGCGAATGCATCTTGCCAGGAAGGCTTACAAGGAGCTTCACTTTTCTGCTGTTTCTATACAAACAGGTTTACGGGGAATGTCTGCACGTAATGAGCTGCGCTTTAGAAGGCAGACAAAAGCAGCAATCATTATTCAGGTGATGTAACCTTGCCCTGATCGTTTGATGATTGCTATCAATCCAACATGATACTTTCTTTGTTGTATCAGATATGTTTGATCAGTTTTACCTGATAACAAACTTTTGGGAAATGATATTTTTGTCTTGGGCTAATTTTGGTTCTTGAATGCAGAGCCATTGCCGCAAGTTCTTGGCCCACTTGCATTTCATCAAGTCAAAGAAGGCTTCAATTACCATACAATGTGCATGGAGGCGGAAAGTTGCTCGTAAAGAACTACGAAAGCTTAAGATGGTAAATATTAAAGTCTTCTCTCCTGCACTACTAGTTTAGTGTCTTTCTGTTTCTTTACTCTTGGCACATTTCCTAGACTTCTGGCCCAGATTTATCATCTGCCATGCCCTTTAGTTGATCTTATAGAAGTAGATTATACTAACTATCATCAACTAGTTCCTTCTGCAGAACATTTTGATATAATAAAATGCTGGTCATTTTTAAATTCCTTAACTTCTGGTATTGTTTGTTCTTTTTGTGTATATATTAGCTTTTGGTACTTACTCGTGGTCTTCAAATATAGGCTGCAAGGGAAACTGGTGCCTTGCAAGCTGCGAAAAATAAACTAGAGAAGCAAGTTGAAGAACTGACATGGAGATTGCAGCTTGAGAAGCGCATGAGGGTAAGCATAGACAACGGGCTTTGGTGTTTTAATTAAACCCTAAAACTGTTTATGTTGCACTGAAGGCTTCCCCTTCCAGACCGCCATGAAGTTCACAATTGTTTTCATGATATCCTATTTAGGACATTCCTCTCCCTTTGTCTGGATAAGTATTTGCCTCTTTTCTGCAGGCCCATTAAAAGAGCTAGAGTCATATAAAATAGTAATATTTATCTGATCCGCTTTAACAGTGTGCATTCTCCTGCATAGGTTTTCCTTTCTACGCTCTCTTTCACAGGTCTACAATGATGTCGTTCTTTTTGCAGTCCGACTTGGAAGAAGCCAAGACACAAGAAACTGCAAAACTACAATCTGCTTTGCAGGATATGCAACTTCAATTCAAAGAGACTAAAGAGTTGCTCATTAAGGAACGTGAAACTGTCAAAAAGGCAGTTGAACGAGTTCCAGTCATCCAGGAGGTCCCAGTTGTTGACCATGAGCTCACGAATAAGCTTGCATCTGAAAATGAGAAACTCAAGGTAAGGCGCCTGAATTTTCTTTGTTAATTTTTAGGAAAAATTTTGACGAGTATGGGTTTTATGCATGTGGCTGTTTCTTGTACTTGAAGCACTTTTTCTTTGCTGAATGGTTTCAGGCGTTAGTTAGCTCTCTTGAGAAGAAAATCGATGATACAGAGAAAAAATATGAAGAAACAAACAAACTCAGTGAAGAGAGGTTGAAACAAGCTATGGAGGCAGAGAACAAAATTATTCAGTTAAAAACTGCTATGCAGAGGTTTGTGCTTAATTTTTTTAAGCCCATATTCTTATTTTTCAGTTTAGTGATTAAGCCATTAGTGTATCTACTTGTAATTCTGAAGACTCACCATGTACTAACTATGTTCACTGACCCAGTCTTCAAGAAAAGGTTTCTGATATGGCATCTGAGAATCAAATTCTTCGACAGAAAGCATTTTCTACCACTGCCGCACGTGTGGGAGAGTATCCACAAACTCCTGAAACCAAGGTGAGTGTGGGTTGTATAAAGCGATGCATATCCATCTCATGTCCCTATATTTTCTCGTCTTAGTTTTTTATTTACTTAATGTTGTAACTGTCAAACTAATATTTCTTGCAGACCATGGCAAATGGTCACCTTGCAGATGAGGTATGTGAATAAGTTTTATACTGAATGTGGTACCCTATTTTCATTTCAATATATGTAGCTTAGACATTTACTTACCCTGTTGGACATATTTTTGCAGGAGCCACAAACACCTGCTAGGAGTTTGGCGAGTGAATTTGACAGCAAGGCTAAAAGACCACCTATTGATCGTCAGCATGTATGAACTACATTAAGATATATCCATCCTTTATCCATTCTTTTTGCTACTGAATTTGGTCATTAGTGTATAATATATGTTTGAATGTTTCTGCAGGAGAATGTTGATGCACTAATTGAGTGTGTTATGAAAGACATCGGATTCAGTCATGGAAAACCTGTTGCCGCATTCACTATATATAAATGCCTTCTCCATTGGAAATCTTTTGAAGCTGAGAGGACTAGTGTGTTTGATCGTCTTATTCAGATGATTGGTTCGGCAATTGAGGTATTTTTCCTGAACAAAAAGGTTTTGTTCAAAACATAATAAAAGCTCATTTGTGGGTAGGGAAGATTCATTTGTGTTAGATTTATATGATGACATCTGGGATCGTATAGAGGAAGTTTATTCGGTTCCCTTGTGTATCAACTAAATTTGGTTGTTGAAATATAATGAAGGCTCACTGTATTGCAGGATCAAGATAATAACGAACACATGGCGTATTGGTTATCAAATGCGTCAACTTTGTTGTTCTTACTACAAAGGAGTATAAAATCCGATGGTGCAAGTGCAGTTCGTAAACCTCCACAACCAACTTCACTGTTTGGAAGAATGACAATGGTTGATACTTCATCTTAGTGTTGTAATTTTGCTTCTTATATATATATATATATATATATATATATATATATATATATATATTCTTATGCTCAATGATATGAATCACTACTACATACAGGGATTCCGTTCATCCCCGTCTTCTGTCAACGTTGCTGCAGCAGCTGCTGCACTCGAGGTAGTACGCCAGGTTGAGGCCAAATACCCTGCATTGCTTTTCAAGCAGCAATTAACAGCATATGTGGAGAAAATGTATGGTATTATTCGTGACAACTTGAAGAAGGAGTTGGGATCATTTCTCACATTATGTATTCAGGTAGTTGAACTTCAATTCATCCTTTCATTTGACTCTTAGAACCATATATAGAAAACCCTGGTTTTACGTGTCAAGTGTTGGCATGAGTTCATTTGCAAATGTCATAAATTCAGGCACCACGGGCATCCAAGGGAGTGCTACGATCTGGGCGGTCCTTCAGCAAAGATTCCCAATCCAACCACTGGCAAAGCATTATTGATTGCCTGAACAATCTTCTCAGTACATTGAAAGAAAATTTTGTATGCATCTTGTTCACTTCCTCTTGGTTGTTAACTTGTTATATAGATGATAGAATCCTTATAGCAGTTGCATTTCAGGTGCCTCCTATAATCGTTCAGAAAATATTTACACAGATATTTTCATATATCAATGTACAGCTATTTAACAGGTAAGTTTACGTCAGTTTGGTTTGTTTTACTTGTCGTATTTCTTGATTTCAATAAAACATTTTCTTATGCATCTTTACTATGCAGTCTTCTTTTGCGTCGTGAGTGTTGTACCTTCAGCAATGGAGAATATGTCAAAGCTGGGTTAGCAGAGTTGGAGCTATGGTGTTGTCAGGCAAAAGAAGAGGTAATGCTTTACTTACACCACATGATAAGCATATCAACCAAGTCAACAAGAATCATGTGCAATAAGTTATACATCCACCACAAAAGCGATGCGAGTTTCACCCTCCTTTTTCTTAAATTAGGTTTTTTCTTTTTACAAATGGCTTTTTTTGCCCATTTTGGTTCCATATGGATTCTTCTGCATCAGTTCTCTTTCCTTCATCTACAGCATGGTGTGCAACTTATGGTGTTGACATTTTGCATGATAAGTAACTTTGCATGATAGGTAACTCCAGCATGCCTCCTGTCACTTTGACGATCCATGACAACTATTAAGAAAGCAAACACTTATTAAATTGTTGATATCATCACTTAATATAACAATGATAAGTTTCAGAACAGGAGGGAGTTACCTTGACGAAAGTGTGTTCTGATTGCAGAGATGTGTGAAGTGCTTGATTATAAATTTAACAGAGGGTTTTGGTATTCGTTGAATACTTGAATATATGAAAGGATCATGTTTTGAAAATAGATATTCTTTTGTCCATAATGCTACAGTGGTAACTTGTTGCTAAGTTTTGTTTTACAAATCACAATCAACCAATATAACTCTCATAGAATTTTATTTATAATTTGATGAAATTAATCAAACTATTTGTCCACTATATAACTAACTGATAAAAGACACTTGCAATCTTATAAAAGAGTTAAATGTTCCTTTGACTTTGCTCCTGAAACGTCTTCTTATATCTCAGTATGCAGGCTCAGCTTGGGATGAACTTAAGCATATTAGACAAGCTGTCGGGTTCTTGGTATGTGCCTTCTGATCATGATGTTCATATCTTGTTTGTCCCTTCCGTACAGATGTGCAAGAGTCTTTTCCCCCTTTTAAAAATGCATAACATTCTTTTCATTTCAATACACTTTATCATTATTATAATATTTTATTGTTACTATGTGTTTGATGCCCTCAGGTTATACATCAAAAGTACAGGATATCATATGATGAAATTATCAATGATCTATGCCCTGTACGTCTCTGTCTCTCTCTCTCAGACACACACACACACACACACACACCCCATCAGTAGTTGGATGCTTTGCGGTGATGTACAGAAATGAGACGAGTAGACTGTATTTGTGTTCACTTTCTGAGACTGATTTAGCATTCAATTATTCCCAGATTCTAAGCGTCCAACAATTGTATAGAATATGCACGCTTTACTGGGATGACAACTATAACACCCGAAGTGTATCTCCAGATGTAAGTATTAAATTTGAAACTTCCATCTTTATGAAAGTTGTGATGGATCAGAGTTTCCCAGAATAAATATACCTGGCCTTCCTTTAACTAGGTCATTTCAAGCATGAGGGTACTGATGACAGAGGACTCCAACAATGCTGCCAGCAGTTCATTTTTACTGGATGACAATTCCAGGTAATGTTGAATTCCTGTTAATGAGTCACAATAGAAATTTAGAAGATCGTGATCTGATCTTTTAACAAAATTCATAAGGGGTTCCAATTGCAGTTGCCAATCATTTTAATTTTAGTAAAAACACACAGAGAAATATGTCACATAAATATACATATACATATAGTCATATACATGTGTTTGTGCATGTATCATTGAAACCTTATGTTACACTAATTGAAAAGAGACCAGGAGCATGATACTCTAATCCCTAGTAATGGAGGCAGTAAAATGGGTGGGTCTACGGGTTGGTTAATGGGTCAAAATGGGACGGGTCGGCTGATCTGTCGGCACTCTTCTGTCCAACTTTTAAAATATTTATAATAAATGTTTAATATATTAAATATGATTACAAAAACTATGTTACTAGAAAGTAATATATTTTTTTGAATATACTTTGGGAGATCTTCAACTTGTTTGACCTGTTTCACCCACTTGACCATATATTATTTAGCTACTTTTGGCATGTTTATTGATTTGGCCTGTTAGTGATAATATACAAACCAAGTTGACCACTTTTTTTTTGGTAAATGGGCTGAAATTATGGCTTTTACCCAATAATACTGTGTATAAAACTTCATATACCTTTCTTTCTATAGTATACATATTAGTTAGAAGCTGTTTAGGAAGCTACCATCCCCAAGCCTCATTATTCAGCCTAATTCAATCCCGTTCTCTGAGAAAAAGATAGGAACCTAAAATCACCATGACTTCTGTCCTACTGTGAAATCTAATATCCAAACAAAGTAATTAACAACCAATTTTTCTGTTGCAGCATACCTTTCTCCGTCGATGATCTCTCTACTTCCCTGCAAGTAAAAGATTTCGCAGATGTAAAAACAGCAATAGAACTTGTCGAGAATCCAGCCTTCCAATTTTTACACGAGTAAAGGCAATGGAACTTGAACATATTCTTATGTTTTTGCAAATATAGCATAAGGTTCGATTGTTGTAAAAAGCTCCATTCTTTATTCCCTTTTGTTCGTTTTGTTGGTTAATCCCCTTTCCAAACTGTAAAAATTGTTATTACGTATACGTGTCTGTAGAAGTCTTGATTTGATACAAGCACGTAGATTGTGCAGTGCCATATTTTGGGGGTTTTTGTTTCTTTGAAATTTTCTGCTACTTTTGAGCAGCATTCTTTATAGAAGTTAGGAGTTAGATCATTTGAATGGTTTTGCGATTTAGTCAAATGTCCAGGTCTTATATATTAGCCCATTTTGAGTTCTTGTAATGAAATATATATGACAAGCTACACAAAGTTTATATGGAAAGTATTTTTCAATTTGTATTTTTTTTATTGGTGCATATAAGCATTGGCCGATTTTCACGTATCCTGGAATACACAGTACTTGTATACACGGCGTGGCCCCTCCTTTTTCATCTTGATCGAAAATCTTGATTCTATTGCTGATCAACTACTTGTATAAAGTGATTAGATCCTATCACTGACCTTGCTGTTTAGCAATTACGATAGATCGAGCCTTATTCAGGTCGAGAAAATCTCTGGACGGGGGTTGCAAAGATGTAATCCAGGTTGGTCTACTAGTTAAGACCTTGAGGGGTTCTATAATTCATATTTGGACAGTCTTCTCATGAGGCGTTTGGTTTGCAGATTTTTTTCTCTGGGATTTGCATTTTGTCAAAGGATTTGCATTATGCAGGATTTGCATTTGTTAGGATTTTGTCAAGGAATCTGCATTATCTTATAGTAAAAATTTGCTAATCTGAAAAATGTAAGGTAACTAGGATTTAAAATCCTAAGGGGAGGCTGAGTTTTAAATAACAAAGAAAGAAGACATTTATAAAATTCTGGGATTTTAAATCCATACTGAAATCTGTGAACCGAGCACATGATTTTAAATGCAAATCCCAGCGAATCCTAAAAACTTCGCGAACCAAACGCCCCTTTAGTTCTTAGGACCAAACTTTCTTTCTAAAACTTGTATATGTCTAATATGATGTACATATATTTCTATTTGTCTTGTCTCGTGTAGTTAAGCTCTATTACTTATACATGCTCAATTGCTATCAATCCATTATAAGATTACACAATTCTGATTTCTAAACCACAGAGATAAAAGAAGGAATACTTTGATTTTCCCCATCAGAGAAATATGCAATTTGCAACACAGAAAAGCTTAGAGGGATATCATCTTATAAGATTAAAAACATGCGTATGATTGTTAGTGTTTGGACACATGATTATACATTTATACCCTGATGTAACCTGTTTTAGAGGGAGGTGGCAGAAATCTTTGTTGATGTGTGTTTTTATCTATTTATTATTATTTTTATTTAGAGGCTTGAATTGAAACCATAGGAGGTGGCCACCGAAGGGGAAATATTGTCCCAAGTCTTAAGAGAACGACGTGGCCATAATCGCGGACGTGGGAGAAAATTACCACGTAGTGTATCAACTTCAAACTCCTATCCACAATCAGGAACGTATTCAAGAGTGCAAGTTGATAATTTCATCGCTCGACAAAATAAAAAAGCACGAAAGGCGAATGGTTCGACAAGAACTCTTATATAATGCATTAACAGCCGCAAAATTGGCGTTCCTGGCTATGAATCAGATGTTCAACTGACCTTAAGCACCTGTAGAGGCTAAGAATTGTTAATGAGATGCAGACACATAACCTAAACAGGAATGCCATAAATAAAAATTAGAGGACAAACGACTCAAACGAAAAGATGATAAATAAACATCCAAAGCAGCAACATCATACACCTTGAGATTATCCAAAACATAAAGCCCCTCTAGCTTACAACCTGTCCCAATCACTATCTGAGAACGCGTGTCTTGTGAACAACAAATATTATTTAGAAAAGATAACCCAATAACTAGATTTACATAATTGATTGACCGATGTAAGGTTCAAGGCAAGTTTCAAAACATAATACAAATTTAGAACTGACACATGAAGTGTGATAACAAAACCAACACCCTCCGATTGCATCAGTGTTCCACTTATAGACTTAATAGACATAGGCAAACTAAAAGATAAAGAAAGAAATAAATACAAACAAGGAGACATATGATGAGATGCACCAAAATCCAAGATACATAAGGATGAACGAAAACTGAAATATTAGAGGAAGACAAACCTGATAGAGAGGCTGACATGTCAATGGATGACAAGACAAAATACTCTTTAAACTGCTCAATAGGCAGATGATCTAATGCAACCATTGTGACATCAATCTAACCACATTGATGGCCAAAAATAAAAAAATTAGCAAGAAGACCAAGAACTAAACACATAAACTACAACCAAGACCACAATCAAAGGAACCATACCCCAATCAACAAACATATAAAGAGGGGACTTCAATCAAAACCTTGTAATCAATGAATCAATGACGACAATAAACCAATGGACAGTGCCAAAAACACTCACAAATCAATCCTTGATTGCAACGATAAACACAACAAATTTTAAACCTCGACGAAAAAACCAAACAATTTTGAAATTCAAATCATAGCAAATTTACAAATCAGCAACCAACTTCAAAGATTAACAAATCCCAACAGTATGCTCTAGTCGACAGACCAAACATTCATACTAAAGTTACTTGTGTTTTGATTGCATCGATCTAACAGTTGATGAACTTAAACATTCATTTCTACCATCACAGCGCAAAAATCCACGAATTCAATTTGTAAGCAATTTCAACGATTAATAAATCAAAGGGATAATTTACAATCGACAATACCAACGATGAATTGAAGTGGTAGGTGTTCAGAAAGAAATTACTGTACAAAAATCACAATGATCTAACGGTTGACGAAGTCAGAAAAAAGTTTTTCCCATAGCTACGCAAATCTGGTCGAAAATCGCAAAACGGAATAGCAAAGTTCGACGCATAATAATACCTAATAGAGAACTCAAATAAGCAATCCCAACGGTCAGAATGTCGATATACTTGTTGTGAACGTAGTCAACGTACAACACCAAAAAATTGTGAAAATCCAACAGAGAACGAATCTAGAACATTATTTTCCGACGACAACACAGTCTTGACCGAAAATTACGAAACAAAATGACAAACCTAACAGTGAATGGGTGCCACAAACCAAAAATTCAACAAATAAACATTCACGGCTCTGATGCCATGTTGACAGAGATGAGTCCAATACACGGATGTTTTGCGTGTGATGCACTATCCCCATGCATGTGATGCGCTATAATTTTCATTGTGATGCACTAATGTTCTCATGGTTCTTCGATTCAAAATATACCGGTCCTCTATCGAATACTTCTGTCTCTGTCTCTCTCCTCTCTCTCTCTCTCTCTCTCTATATATATATATATATATATATATATATATATATATATATATATATATATATATATATATATATATATATATATATATATATATATATATATATATATATATATATATATATATATATATGACACGTCAAACTTAAACTTATAATTCACATGATGGTACGTACTGGTAAAAGAAAAAAGAACTTGACCATGATAATCACTTTTTATGTTAATGGGTTTGCATGCATGAATCAACTTAACTTGACCTCATATCTACCCTTTATTTTACAGGTTAATTTAAATGTATTTCAATGAAACCCTTTAGCATTATTCTAATGTTGGTCAACATCTGATTTACATTGTTATTAAGTTTGTAATCATTAATTGAAATAAAGAATATATATCAATTTTATTTGGTCAAACAATATTTAAAAACATGTTAATATATATTTAGTTGGGAATATTATTATTAGTAAGTATAAAAAATATCAACAATATATATTGGTTAATTAATTAATTATATATATTGATGATAATTAAGTTGCACATGTTAGTTTGGTGATGCAATGTTGGGACTTAATTTGGATAAAATATTTAACCAACATTTGCTGAGTATTAGTATTAAAGGTCCAAAAGCTTTGAAAACAAAGTCAAACTAACATGTTATTAATTAGGTGTTATTAATATCATATTTTTATTATATATCTTTTTTTTTTGAACAGCGAAAAAGATGACGGGCCAGAAGCTTCGGCATTGCCATCACCTCTAAACCCGCAATCTAAATATTATTAAAATACTAGCAAGATGCTAGAAAAACAGAAAATACAAAGGAGCTTTTACAGCGAGGAAAGTGGAAAAGTACACCATAATGATTTTGACCTAAAAACTCATCTCGATCCGCTCCATGCGGTGCAGTTTTGCCACTGATTTTATTTCAGATTTTTGTTCTTTAATATATATCTGTAATTATTTAGGATAATTAAATATATTGAATCACCTACAAAACCCTAAATCATCATCAAAAAGACAAAAACCAGTCAAAGACTCCATTTTTTTCACCAAATTTTCATGTGGTCTCATGTGTTTCATCTCTTTTATGGTGGTCAAACTTTGTTAAATTACATATACTCAAAAGAATCTCAACTATGTCATGTTCTTAATATTCTTGCATATCTCTCTCTCTCTCTCTCTCTCTCTCTCTATATATATATATATATATATATATATATATATATATATATATATATATATATATATAATTTGAAATATAATTATTTTGACAGTTAATATAGTTGATTAGGTGGTTGCTTTATCATTTGATTAACAAAATAAATTATTTAGAATAAAATCTGTATATGAATTATTAATAGATATTTTTAAAGATTCAATGCATAACTTGACATAATTCGTTGGTTAATTAAATGGGTTATCAAGATTCTTTAATTTTCCATCAAAATCAAGTGAAAAACACAATAACATTTTCCATGTAAAAAACAAAAATATAAAAACCCCACACACACATAGCTAGATTTAAGTGGATACCACTTGTTATATATACAACACACAAGAATGTATCAATTTTAAAAATAATTTTTTTTGAAATCTTTTTTCATAAATATGTTTTAATTAATATTACATAGATAGTATATAAATTTCATGCACATTCACACATTTTAAGTGCATGAAATCATGCAACACATAAATGTACATTCACAAATGCAAATTTATGTAAGTGTATGTTCACATCATTTTTAAGGAGTTGGAAGACGTGAATGCATGTGAAAAATATACTTTGAAAACATCGTTTTTTAAACGCTTGTAAAACATTTGTGAAAAATATACTTTGAAAACAATTATTTACATGACTTATCGTAGATGTTGATATTATATTGCGAAGGGTGGCCTTTTCTATGTGGACAGAAGATAGGATTACCGAGTGAACTACATGTGGAGGTACCACAGACATGCCATTGCGGCACCAATGGCATGACACTTCCGTAACAATGTGATCGGTTAAGGCGTCTCCCTTTCGTTTGGGATTACGGTTCATTATGATTGATTGATTGAGATTATGTTAGCTCAGGAATGAGATTTTGACTGTTTTAAGGGGGCGTATGGATACATCCTAGGATATTTTGTGTTTCCCGGAGGTGTAGTGTAATGTCATACACTCCTTCCGAACCAGATGCACTAAGGTGACGCACTCAATGTAGTCTTTCGTATGATATTGATTATTACGCATTTCGTTAGAACTCTCGGTAAACATAACTGAGCCATTTGTTGATTCAACCTTTATTTTCTTGACGATCTGGTGTGGAGGTGGATATTTTTTATAAAAGAAATCTATTCATTCTTTTTCAAGATCCACCGCTGATCCGTTGCAGATCTGTCACTGATCTGTCGCTAATTGTCTGTCATAGATCTGTCACTAAATTTATGTCGCAAATCTGTCACTGATCTGTCATCATAAAGTTGTCACAAATCTATTGTATAAGTCCGTCGATAATATGTCGTTGTTTCGTCGCTAAACTGTTGGAACAAATCTGTCGCTGAATTCCGTCGATAAACCGTCGCTAAGCTGATGTCACAAATTCGTTGTTGAAATCCGTTGATAATCTGTCGATGACATGTCGATAAGTTGCAGTCACAAATATGTCGTTGAAATCTGTCGGTAATCTGTCGCTGATCTGTCATTTAAAATCTGTCGCAACTCTGTTGCAGATCCGTCACTAATCCTTCGTTAATCTGTCGCTAAAGTTCCATCGCAAATTCTATCACAAGATCTGTCACTGATACTCGTTTTTCTAGTAGTGCAACAACGAGTCTCTTCGTACTTGTGTCACACTGTCATTACCAATAGGTATCGATCCATGCATGGTGCCGAAAAACCATATAGTTAGAAGATGAAGTATTAAACCATACACATATATATATTGATACAAGATTCATGAAGTAATACAAATTAATTTACTAGGGTTAAATAAATTTCTATGTTGTTAGGACAAAATAAAAACTATTCAGAATGGTTGGAAAATTAACTACTTAGCTTATTTAGTAAACCAAATGGATATTATATTTTTTTAGAGGTTTTAACTCTTTATACCCGCTTATCCTTTTAAAAATATATCACTTCATTCATGCCGAGGATCAAGATAAGAGAGATCAAAACTAAGACATTGTTAACTCTTAATGAAATCATTAATAGATTATTTTACCTTTGAATAACTTCTTAATTATTCCATTAAAAACTAAACAAACAACTCCTAAATCTCTTCTCAAAAGTGCATCTATTTTCTTTGCTTTGGAATTTGGATCACCAACCGATGCAAGAAGAAAAAGTTATTATGGAATTCTTTTGTTACAAACTCATTGGGTTATGTTGTCTAACTTTTGTTTTTTGTTTTTGTTTTTTTGTATTAATTAATGTTGTGTTGGAGTTGGAATTTCCTTAGTGGTGTTATTTAGTTTTGTTGCTTAAGATCGGGCTTTGATTTGTTATGTGTTGATCGTATTCTTTGAGTTCTTATTTTGGAATTTCTTTTTTTATTTGCTAGTGATTTATAAATACCCTTTGCTGTTCTATATTAGTTTAATTTTACCAGAAAAGGATTTGACTTTTAAGGTGATCAAAGTTAATTAAAAGCTATAATTAGGATAGACACACAAATAAGGGTTGACTTTTAGACTAAATCACTAGCTAAGGGAGTTGGTTACTCCTACATGCAAATAGAAGTTATATATATACTTAATATATAAAGAAAGATTATTATTTAAACATGAATAAAATTTGACTTTCTAGTTTTAGAAACACATATAACATGGATTGAATGCCATGAAGCATGCATGAGCTCATAAATATGGTTTGAAGTCAATCAAGCAAAGTATACTAATTAACCCTTTTTTAAATTTAATTCAAGTATTTTTTTTACCGGCCACATAGTGCTTCTCATGTGCTTTTTATATACCCATTAATTAATTAATTAATATATATATATATATATATATATATATATATATATATATATATATATATATATATTATATACACACACACCACACACATATACATGTATAAGGGTTCAATGGAAAATCTCTATACGATGAAAATTTTGAAAACCATTGCTTAAAGTGCACTGCCGCTATATCATATCGTTGTAACTTGATGCACCACACATGCATGAATGATTTTGCATCAAATCCAACGGCTCTTCTTGTGACGCACTTAGGTTTTCTTGTGGTGCACAATGATATGTATGTGTGTTTTCTATTTTACTTAAGCGTGACAATGTGAGCCCATTCAAGCAAACGGGTTGGCGACCAAAAGTCGTAAATTTTACATAATTTTGATTTTTTTTAAAGAACAATTTTTTAATACACCGTTTTATAAATTTCCATTTTCAAAAAAAGTTATGTTCTATATTATTTTTTACGATGTGTTCATTAACTATTCGACCCGTTTAGCCCGTTGGGTCAAGATTGCCATCCCTTTTACTCATGAGTTTGTATGACAACTATAGAGCATGCATGGCTATATTATACATACATATACACTCGCAATACATAAATATATTTGCTAGATTCTACAAATAAATAAAAATTTATTAATATAAATTAATTATTAAGTGTTGACATATATAAAAAGTTATGAAAAAGAAATGCAAAAACCAAGATAGCACCTGGGGATAGCGAAATTGTGTGTCAAGTTTTGTGGATCAAGCAGCAGCCCCTTGGTTAATGAAAGAAGCAACTTGCAGGGTTTAATACTTTATAATTAAATTACAATTTTCTTCTAATAGTTTCATTATAATATTAATTATATATATAATAATACTATTAAACAAATATTAAAAATAGCTCATAGATGCCACTTGCAAGCCTGTGATTAGGCCAGGTGCAATGCTCTTCTAATTTTAATTATGACGGCGTACTCCGATCGATTAAATTAACAAACGTTTAAAAGCTACAATTTAATTTAGGATTTAATATGAAAAAACCCAACATGTTTTTATGATTTTATCATTTCATGTTATTTTTTTCTAAGAAAATCCACAGGTTAATGTTTCCATTTTGATTTTCGGAAAAGTTTTGATTTTTTTGACAATCAACCTTATGTTTTTCCACCAAAAACCAACATATTTTCACTTTTTTGTCTCGAGAAGTCCTAAAACTTGAAGACTGTTTTGGGGAAAAAAATAAAATTCCGAAAATCACAAATAAATAAATAAATAAGGATTCTTTTAATAAAAAGTAACACGAAGTGACTAAATCGCAAAAACATGAAAACCATGTTGATTTTTTCATATTAAACCCTTCAATTTATTTAGAAAGATTGAAAGATAACAACTATTTTTAATGTTTTAACAATAACAGTAACAATCTATTTTTTCTTAATATTTGTAGCATTAGTACTCTAGTTTCTAATATTTATAGTAAGCTATGACATGAATAACAGATTACGGTTCATATAGGTTGTTATATTCGTTAAAAAGATAAAAGTTTAATGCTATAAACGTTAAAAAAATTTCTATTTTTCGCATTAACCATTAATTATTAGTTATTATTATTAGGGAGAATTTCATATATACTCTCCCAAAACTTCATAATATCATATATACCAAACTTAAAATTTTAATATCATATATATCCCTCCTAAATATCATAATGTCTATATACCCAATTTTAATAATTAATATCACATATATCCCTTTAAACTTTATTAATATCATATATACCCAAATTCATTAATTTAATTATTTAGAACATTTAAAACTCATATTTAATATTGATTATTAATTAATCACCATTATACCATTACTTATTTCTTCTTTCCACTAAACCTTCAAATATCATATTTACCCAATTAAAAAAAAATATCATATCCCACTAAATAATTTTATATAATTTATTTTTCTAAACTTTACTATGTAAATTATTCATAGTAAAAATAATTAACAGTACAAAAAAATTGTATTATATTTTTGTTCGTTGTAATCAAATCGTGTCGTTTTATTATATTTTCTTATTTGTTTTTTTCCTGCAGTTTTCTATATACAATTCACTAATTATATATTCTGTTCTTTCTTTTATTTTTCTTTTTATTTTCTCGTTACTAATTATTAAACAAATTTTATAAAACTAGACTCTAAATATACATGATAAAATATGTATAATCTTATTGTTAACAAAAAATATATACTAAATTAAAAAAATGCAATACAACTATAAATTCGAAAAGAAAAATGAAAAAGAATAACATAATATATAATCAATTAATTGTATATAGAAAAGTACAGGAAAAAAACAAATAAGAAAATATAATAAGACGAGACGATTTGATTACAAATGAGCAAATATATAATACAATTTTCAATGTTAATGTTAATTTGTTTTAGTATGAAGAATTTACATAGTAAAGTTTACAAAAATAAATTACATAAAATTATTTTAAAGGGATATGATATTTTAATTTAAGTTGGATAAATATGATATTTTGAAGGTTTAGTTGAAAGAAGAAATAATTAAGGGTATAATGGTTATTAATTAATAATCAATATTAAATATGAGTTTTAAATAATCTAAAAATAATTAAATTTATAAAGTTTGGGTATATATATGATATTATTGAAGTTTAAGAGGGATATATGTGATATTAATTATTAAAATTGGGTATATATATGATATTATGATGTTTAGGAAGGATATATATGATATTAAAATTTTAAGTTGGGTATATATGATATTATGAAGTCTTGGAGGGGTATATATGAAATTCTCCCCGATTATTATTAAGGTAAACTAATATTTTCATCACTTCGATTTTTTAAAAGTCACAAACTTTTTTAAAGTTGATTATTCATTACACTATGTCGTGTTACATAAAAACTTAATGTTAATTATAAAATTTTATTTTTATATAAAGTTTGATTTATGAAATGTAAAAGTTTTATTAATAAATTCAAACCAATATTTATATAACTTAAATTGATTAATTAACTTATATAATTTATTAAAAAAAACACAATTAAGAGGTAAGCATGAATTGGTTCGTATTTTGTCAATACAGAAAAAATTTGTTTTTTTTTTTTAAAATTTCAAAACCGTTTGGTTCCGTTTTTTCCTCATTTGGTATATATATAGACACATGGAACATTCCAAAACCAGTATCAGGTACGTAGAATTTATTTATTGGTTGCTACCTGTGCGCTATATGTGTTGGTACGTGGAATCTAATTGGTTATTTATATGTGACTTGGCAAAATATGTTGTTATTATGTGTAAAATGTAGTCGGTTGAGATAATGCCCAACTTAACTCTAATGGAAGAATTGAGGATGTTATAACGACTTAAATAACACTAGATTCTTGAATTATTAAGTTGGGGTTAATTGGACAAAGGTTGATTAATTAGTGGATATTGTGAATTATACCCATTTTAATTGGGACAAACTCAATAGACGTATATAATGTCGAAGGTTCATGGTTACTCTAATATTTTTATATTCCGAAAAGTGTGTGTGTGTGTTGTAGGAAAGCGAGAGATCAAGAAGGGAGAAGAAGAAGAACAACAACTATAACAAGAATGAATTAACTTCCAACTTGACTACTCGAGTCCATCACCATATTTGTCATCCCTTAATCCAATTCAAGTAAAGAAAGCAGTCAAATTGTAGCTGAATTGTGTTAAATGAATTGGAATTGTTGAAGTAACTGATGTAATTTGGAAAAATTTATCACCCCTGTAGCTGTTAGAACGAATTGGAGGGGTATCCTTCTGGAAGAGTAGATAACAGAGCTGTTAGAACGGTGAAGGTTGATCGTTGGGGGTGCAATGCGTCCGAGGTGGAAGGATTGAAGTTGATAAGAGCTCGATCGCGACAGGAACAGCATCGCAGGGATCGTTGCGACCACACCAATCAGCCCGCGATCCAAGGATAAAGACCGCGATCGATCGGTTTGTAAAGCTAATGTATGGTTGGTTCGTTGAGTTATTAAAGTAGTTATTATGTGCTACTTGAATTATAGTTATATTATATGTTGTTAGGAGCTGTAGTCGAGCTGGGGACTCGTTGAGGCAGTAGTTGATCTTCTTAGCCTTAAAACCCACCAAACAAACGTACCCTAAATCTTAAAATCTTACAATCAAATAATTGATAGATTTAAAGCTTTTGAAATCTAGAATTTAGTCAAGAAATAAAAAATATATTGTAGGTGGAGGTGGAAAGGAGACTAAGAGAGAAACATTATTTATTTATTTATTATTATTATTATTATTATTATTATTAGTAGTGGATAAGCAGATTTAATTCTTGAGTTTGATTGGGTATTTGGATTAATAAAACACAAAAAATTGCTGATGAAAGTGAGCTAATGTGTTGGTTTAAGTTTATTTTTAAGGGAAAATTTCGCAAAAAGCCATAAAAATAATAAGTTTTTTTCGAATAAGTCTCTCAATCAATTTTTTTGTTTGATAAGTCCCTTAACTAAATAAAAATCACGAATTTGGTGTTTTTTTCAAAAAAATTATCGGTGACCTGTTGAGCGGGTTGCAATTACTGACGTGAATTTTATAAACTTATGATTTTTTTCGATTAAGTCCCCCAACTAAATTATTTTGTCTTATAAATCCCTTAACTAAATTATTTTGTCTTATAAATCACTCAACTAATTTTTTTGCCACATAAATCTCTTATCTTGATAAAACTCGTGTTATTTGTTGTTTTATCAATTTAAGTGATTGTTTAATTGACACTCACGTCACCACCTACATGGATGCAAAAAAAAAAGTAAAACAAAATGATAACTCAAAACGATCCTTTTTATTGTTTAAAGTTTAGTCGGGATGAAGTAGTTAAATATATTTAAATAGTATGGTCTAGACAAACATAGGATCGAAATAATCATCATTTATGATTTTATATCAAACAAACTTATGTTATCCGGAATAACAAACTTTTAAAAAAAAATTATTATTTTCAAACAACCATCGTTGTTTTGAAAATTATTATTTTCAAACCAACTTATTTTGGTCTAGACAAACATGACATTCTCTGTCATCGAAATAAACATATTAGTTTTTAAAAGTTAAAAAAAACTTCATTTTATTTTATCGAAAAGTTGAAAGGTTTAATTAGTTCGGGGACTTATAAGGAAAAAAAATGAAATAGAGACTTAATCGAAATTTTTTTATACTTTGATGGTTTTGCAAAATAGGTTTAAGCATGTTAACATGTTATAACAGGTTAACGGACCAATTTAAAAGGTTTAAACAGTTTGGGGACTTATCAGAAATAAAAAATTAAATGGGGACTTAATCGAAAATTTTTTATACTTTGATGGTTTTTTGCATAATTTTTCCTATTTTTAAAATAGTGTAGATAAAAAAAACTATAGTATAAAAAAATCAGGGTTAATTGTGTCAAAAGATAACTTGTTTTCACATTTTTTTTTCAATTTGGGTAACATACTATTTTTTTTCTATTTAAGGTTACATTTTCCAAATCAAGTCAATGTAATCATATCGAATTGAAAGGTAAAAATTAATGATGTGACAGTTTCTTTGTTTGATCAGAATTTTATTTACATAAATGACGGTCTAATTGTCACATGATGTGCAATATTTTATGCAACTTAAAAGAATTTTTGATAAAACCTTGCTATTTTGAGCAAATTTGAAAATAATTAGCAATATTAGAAATTAAAAAACACTGATGACTGGATAAAGAAAACTGTCATGTCAGTAATTTTTACCTTTCAATCCGATAAAGTTATCTTTTGATTGACTTGATTTGAAATGTATGTTACCTTCAATAGAAAAAATTAGTATGTTACCCAAATTGAAGAAACAATTACAATAGATTACCTTTTAACGTATTTAACCTAAAAAACTAACATTTTTCACGTTTTTTTGCGTTTCATCATTCCATGTTATTATTTTAAGAAAAATCCTCAAGTTATTTTTTTCTTTTTGTTTAGTGAAATTTGACCATTAGAACCCGATTTTTTAGATTTTAAAAACCCGATATACTTATAATCGGGCTCTAAGAATCAAATTTCACAAAACTAGAAAAAAAATAACTTGAGGACTTTTATGGAAAAAATAATATGGAGAGATGAAACGTAAAAACGTGAAAACATGTTGATTTTTTTTTCATAATAAACCCTTTCTACAATTTTGAGTTATTGTTAAATAAAAAATTATATTACAATTTAATTGTTATTATTAATATTATATTTTTTTCGTATACTTATTAAAATGTTTTAGTTTTTAGAATATATCGGTTGCACATTTCAAATTTTGTTGGTTGCACAATTGAAATTTCGAAAAAAAATACATTACACAACGTGATTATTGGCTCGGGGATTGGTTGCTTGTGATACCGGCCCCGAGGCCTTGGTCCCCAATGCATCGAGATTCTCCATTACACACACACACACATAATATATATACACACACACACACACACACACACACACACACACACACACACATATATATATCAATGGAGAACTTTTATGTATCGAATAACCAGAGAACCACTTTATAATCATTAAATTAAGTCTATCCTTAATGCATCATGTGATAACATTCCAGATGCATCTCATAATGCAACATTTTAGATGCATCCGACGAATGGTAGATTTTGAAAATTCTATATCTAGTCAAATTAATTCAAGGGGAGAATTGTGTATCATGATCACTTGATGCATCGGTCTGCCAGTCCGAGTTGAACTACGATGCATCGTAAAAGAAACTATAGTTCATCATGAGAGGATTGTGCTTTACTATTAATTGCTGCATCACACGACCGGTCAAAATGGAGTCAGTCTGGCGGGCCAAATAGGTCTAGTCTTGAAACTAGTTTATGATGCTCAATAAAAATAAAAGATTAATTTACTTAGCTAGAGATCAAACTAAGAACACTTCTATTTGCACCAACAACACCTTATCCATTGAGCTACAAGTCACTTTGTTGTTAAATTCATTGATTTATTTTTTTTAATAAAAAACTTATTTTTTAATATTAATTTAGTAAATTAGTAGACTTTACTATTTAATATATTAACTTAGGTAATTCTTTAAATACTACACTCTAATATATTAAATAGTAAGTTTGTTATCAAAATAACTAAGTCAGTAAGTTTGACAATAAAGTGACTTGTAGTTCAATGCATAAGGCGTTAGTCAATGAAGTTAGAGGTTCTTGGTTTGATCCCCAGCTAAGTAATTTGATTTTTTAGTTTTTGATGTTAAGTATAAACAATAAGCCGGATTTGACTCAACGAACCCGTCAAAATCCAGACCACTTTGAACCTCCGGGTCTCGTACCGACTGCGTGTCGCATCAAGTGATGGTGATGCAAAATCATTCCCACGTTATGCACATCGTTTTCGACTGAATCGATCACATGAAGCATATATTTAGTATTTCATAATTACTCTTAGTGCACCCTTAATGAAATAAACGATGCACAATAGTATCTATGTGTGTGTGTGTGTGTGTGTGTGTGTATGAACAGGGACATGATCATCTCAAAACTTTGGAGAAGTAAAGAACTAATTTATTTATATAAGCATACTTACTAGTAGTTGAAGTTTTATTGGCTTAAAAAAGTAGTATATTGTTATTTATATAAAACAAATATTTAAATATGAATATTTACTATAAAAGTGTTTATTTGTCTAAAAACATGCATATACAAATATGTTTATGAGTTCGATCAATATTATTAGCAAAAGGAAAATATAAGTGAATTCATACATGAATATTTTTTTAGTATGTATTCATATATGAATGTTTTAATATTTTGGGATAACAAAGTGTTGAAGAAACGAACTAATATTCATTTGATAATTGCAAAATATAGAAAAAAAATTTAGTAAACAATTTGAATTGAAAAAATGATTGTTAATTTTCACAAAAAAACTATAGATTAAATGTACATCAAACTAGGGGTGTAATCGAGCTGAGTCGAATCGAGTATCACCAAGCTCGAGCTTGAACTCGACAATAAAACTCGAGCTCAAAACTCGACTCGAGCTCGATCGAGCCTTGGTGATATGCTGCTAGCACATCTTTATTTTAATTATGAAATAGAATTAAATAAACTAAAACTAGCGGACAAATAGACAAGTATTACCTATCGTTTAGACGTTTACTAGCATAGCTTAAGTAAGTCCGGATTGTCGAACTCAGGGACAATTGGTGTAATGATGATAGGAACCGTCAGTTAATGGTTAGCTATGGTTGAAATTGATTTATGATGCATGTAAGATAAATGTGGCCAAAAGATCTATCGCAATGACACACACAAGAAGGAAAGGAGATTAAGAACTTGGATTTCTAACAAGGGGGAGTATGTAACCAAATGGGATCACTCCCCCTAAACAACGGATGATTAATTGAAAGCGCAGATTGGATAATATCTCGACATGATTTTTAACGAAACAACCACATAAATCTCTAAGCTATGATTGAATTATTTAATCATGATAGTCAATATTGTGATCACTCAAATCTCTTATACATGAAAACAATATCGACTCATAATGCGAGCAATGACTTTAGCTATGCGGATCTCTCGTTGTAGCACAATAATCCCAAAACTCATGAATTGGACATGCAAATCTCTTTTATATGTTCAAAACTTGAGTGATGCAAAACCGAATGCTCACAATAAGTTTACAAACTTTGAAAGATGATTCGGTTGACACCGAATCATAAAATTCATGTTATATTCTCATAAAAACCTAAATCCCCTCTCATTGTTATGAAAACACTTTTTAAATATACTCTTTCACCATCTCTAGTAGAAAGGTTCAAAGACACCAGGATATTTGGATCATCAAAAATGAATACTAAATATCTCAAACTCTCGTTATGGACATAATAAAGCATTCATAGCAAGTTTAAAGAGTCTCAAACAATACAACAAGATTTTCATTCAAAGTAAGCAAACTATGACATATCATCCAATCATACACAAAATATAAATCATCCAATGTTTAGGGTTTGTTACCTAAATGATTACATAGCAAAACTACTCCATTCTCATGGAGTAAAACACCATCTCAAAATAAGAAAGAATTCTACACATTAAGATAAACTTAGGTATAAGAAAAACTCCCCTAATGATGTATGTGATGATGAAGATGCAATCCACTATGTCAAAACTCCAAGATAATCTCCTTCCTTGCCTTCCTTCTTCCCCAAGAAACCAGAAGTGTGTATGTTTTTGGTGATAAAAATCGTCCCCAAATAAATGAGTAGAAATTTCCTTTTATAGCCTGAGAAGAACTCGCCGAGTATATGATATATACTCGCCGAGTATGTGTGTTGTCACATTCTGATTTGAGCTCCAGGAAGCCAAACTCGCCGAGTTTGTATGATGAACTCGCCGAGTTCATGCGTTGTCGACTCCCTATTTGATCTGGCTTGATTCAGGAATTTCCAGAGAATATCATTTTTAGGTTCACTCGCCGAGAATGTGGCCAAACTCGCCGAGTAAGCAGGCGAATTTCGGTTCTGGAATATGGCATACTCGTCGAGTATGTATGAGAACTCGCCGAGTATGTATGAGAACTCCCCGAGTATAGTGCAGTTCAATCCATTCTGTTGAGCTTAGAACTCGCCGAGTATATGATGAACTCGCCGAGTATGACTTGATTTGGCACTTTTCGCTTTGATTACTCAACGAAAACCTGAAACGAGAATATAACCCTATAAGATTGAATTGGAGACGAAAATTAACTAATTAAACAATCAAAACACAAGATATCGTTCAATAAAACATGTGTGAAACAGACGATATCACTTAGTTTTGAAACTCGAGGCCGACTCGATAAAATACTCGATACTATCAAGCTCGACTCGACTCGGCTCGATTAAATTCGGGATAAAGGAAATCGAAATATAAATACAAAATAGTCAATCTAATTTTATCCCAACAACAATCAAGAAAGGTAAAAATATAATATGTAATTTTAAGTTTAATATTATATAGTTTGATTCATAATTAATAAAGTGATAAAAATATAATATTACAAAGTGAAGGGTAAAAACGTAAACTTGTAAACTCAAGCTCGATTAGGCTCGCGAGCCTATCGAGCAGACTATTTTAATACTCGAGCTCGACTCAATTACTACTCGAATAGCTCGAGCTCGAGCTCGGCTCGATTAACTGCGAGTCGATTTCGAGCAATACATGAGTATTAACCTATTTTTTATAATATTATTTTAGGCACAAATATCAATAAAACGTAAAAAGAAATATTTATCTTGACCATTACCTTATTACCTAAACGTACTCATGAAATAAGTGATACCTACAGAATCCTCATGACATACATATTATTGATGGAAATCCACATTTTTCATGCAAATTTTTTTGTAATAAAAATCTATTCGTATAAAATTTAAATAAGGTTTTCTGATATAAGAATCTTTTGTAAATCTTTCCAAGCTTCAAATGTTTGCATATGCTAGATTCTTTTAACAAACATATTAATTTATTAATGTTGGTTTAATTCATTTGAGGATATTAGGTATTTGTTTTATATATATTAGTTTATTAACTCGTGTATTACACGGATAACTTTAATAATTTTTTTTCTTAAAACTATATAAATTTATAACTAAAAATTAGTATCCAAACTTTTAATACTAATGATATTTATAGTTAATATATGTATAAATCATTTAAACAAAAAATCTAATCATTAATAACTTTTAAGTTTATTATTAATATTATAGTTATTATTATAATTAATAATCAAAAAGGTCTTTTAAATATTGTATGTTGTGATTTTGTGGGATTTAAGTATATAACCATAATCTAATCTTAAAAGGATTAATTTGATCTGAAATTTTTAATTTAATCTTGAGATACTTTTAATATTTGTCATTTGTAGAAGATGTTGTTTGGCATCATTTGAAGAGCACAAATGACAATTTAGTTACTCTTTTAATAGTGTGTGTGTGTGTGTGTATATATATATATATATATATATATATATATATATATATATATATATATATATATATATATATGGGGTGAGTTCAATGGAAAACTTATACGCATCGGAAAACCGGGGAACCACTTTATAGCCATTGGATCAGGTAGTTTAATGGAAAACCTATATGCATCGGAAAACCGGAGAACCACTTTATAGCCATTGGATCAGGTGATGAATCACACAGAAAGTCGATGCATCACGCGGGAATTGTGATGCATTTGTGGTGGTTCATTGAGGTTTTCCAAGGTTTTTCGATGCATGTTGGTTATATATATATAATCTTGTGGATTTTGCATTATTGGTTTTATATATTCCTTGAAAAGCTCCCATGTTGCCATGTGATGTTACCAATGGCATAGGACGTAGAGACGTGGCTTATTCCATCGACTAATCTCCACTTCATATATATACCCTTCGATCCATACATTTACTTACTATCATTGTGTATCATGGAATATCCCATTTCGGTACAAGTACTGATTAATATCCCTTTATTTTAAAAAAGACAAATTGTGTTTCTTTAATTGGTAGAGTATAACGTATGGATCAAAACTTTAAGAAATAACGTTGAGAGACCCAACTGATGGAAACCCGAAAACATGATGATTTTTACAATGTAAATCCTATTTTTAATTGATATAATTTGAAATTTTAATTTTACATGAAACATAATATTCATATATTTTATTATATATTAATAAAATGTTACGGTATATTTGGTTAAAATAAAATGATATGGTTATTGATGAGTCCATGTCTGTAAAACCATAATGTTTGATTTCATATGTTTAAAATATTCTTAGAGAAAGATTTTATGTCTGGAATATAATTAACCACTAATTGTGAGTGTCTGCATGTGTATATATATATATATATGTTGAGATTTAATGTCAACTTTTTTTTTTTTAACGGCTGGTGTGGTGGTTATCGCCTAGGCCCAAGTGCCGACAGATCCCGGTTCGATCCCCACCACAATCTCCTAGTTAGATTAAAATCTCCAAAGTTAGATTAGTTCACCTGAAGGAAAAAACACCAAAATCCGCCTCAAGTGAGGATCGAACCTGGGTAACAACCCTTCCCAAGCCCCTTATGAAAACTTGGTGGCCACCAGGGCAAGCCCTGAAGGTTTAATGTCAACTTTTTATGACTAAACCATTTTAACCAACTTAATTTATCATGTAATTAAGGTTTAATTAAATAATGAATTGGTTTATGCCTTTATGGTTTTCTCAAATTTGGTATTTTAAACTCAATTACATAAATTTCAAGTGCACTTTTTACTTAAAGAGTATAAATGCAATACATTAAATTAAAAATATAAGAAAATGATGATATATTAAAATGAATTAAGTGAGTGAACTCTATGCCATATACCAAGAATGCCACTTTGGTGGTGTGTTTGTGTGAGATAATGGAAGTTTGGATTAATTACTACAACAGAATTATAACGGTTGACTTGTAATTTTTGAGGGCGTGGTTAGATATTGGTTGTACGATTTGGTTTCAAGTGATACCACCCATTATGCAACGCACCAGAAATACAACCCTTAAAAGTATTTTTTTTTGAAATTTTTTTTTCATGAAGATGTTTTAATTAACATTACACAGATCATATGTAAATTTCACGCATATCCGGACACTTTAGGTGCATAAAAACATGCATCACATAAATGTACGTTCACATACATTCAAAATTATATAAGTGTGTGTTCACATCATTTTTTAAGAGCTAGGAGATGCGAATGTATGTGAAATTTATATATGATCTTCATAATGTTAATTAAAACATGTTTATGAAAGAAAATTTTAAAAAAAGTTTTTTTAAATGTGGTACCTTCTGGTGCGCTGCATAATGGGTGGTACTCTCTTGAACCATATTCTTGGTTGTACTACGGTATCAGTAGAATAATTATTTTAATGTCTAACTTAAATATGGCACTATATCTTCATTCGATATGTTGTTGATCTGCCTGATCAAATTCACTATCGATTGATATGGATGAATTAATAAGATAGATTAATGTAGGATATCGATATGTGACTGATATTAGAGTGAAAACAGATAAAAATTTGTTATCAATATATACCATATCCATGATTTCGATCAATTAACCCAAAATTAACACCAATTAAAATGCATGCCATGTCAACAACATTCCACTTGTTTAGCCCACTCATCAATTGCATGTATATAAATGTGTTTAATTAATTTAATTGCTGATCGATGAGTTTTTAATATATGAAATAAATACTCTCTCTTTATCATCTGCTTTTCTCAATTTTTGATTTTCAATAGTGTTTTCTTGACAAATCTCTCTACTTATATATATATATATATATATATATATATATATATATATATATATATATATATATATATATATATATATATATATATATATATATATATATATATATATATATATATATATATATATATATAGGATTGAGTTCACATGAGAACCCCTCATTACCGTGAGAACGTGAGAACCACTCTAAAAATTGTGCATCCACTTTATAAAATTGTGCATTTGATACTAAAATTAAATATTTTCGATATATTTATGCATTTCATGTAAAAATCTACGCATCTCATGCTATAATTTATCCATTTTATGTACGAATTGTGCATTTAAGAAAATTTGTGAATTTGATGTTCAAATTTGTGCATTTAGTTTATAATTTAATGAATGTAAGTTTTGAATGTAAGTTTAATGTTAAATTATGATATTTATTAATATTTAAGACTAATAATGATTTTAAGTAAAACTTTTAATTTTAAAATTTGTGCATTTGTGTACAAATTTGTGCATTTTGGAGTGGTTCTCACGTTCTCACGGTAACAAGGGTTCTTACCGAAACCCAACCCTATATGCATTAGAAAACCCGGGAATCACTTTATAGTCATTGGATCATGTGATGCATCACGCACAGTGGCGGATGCAGTGTATACCATTGGGTGTCACTTGACACCTATAAATTTTCAAAATACTGAGTTACGTATGTATCAAAATTTGAGTGACACCTACGATTTTTTTTAGTGACACCTACGAAAAATATGTAAACGTATTCTATACATATATAATTTATATTTGTTATTTTTATTAACCACATTTATTGAAATATTACTGATTTTTAATTATAAAAATTTAAAAGGAAAAAAAAAGCACAATAGAATTATAGAGAAGAAGCAAATAATCAGCCAAAATCTTAAAAAAAAAACCCCAAAAATCGTGTTATTTGTTAAACTTGTGTTGGCAATCCATTCCGGTGACCCGATTCGTCTTAGAAATTTTTAAAAAGTATTAAATTTACTCTAAAAAGTGACACCGATAACTAAAATTTCTGGATCCGCCCCTGATCACGCAAAAAGTCGATGGATCACACGAGAATTTGATGCATCACGTGGGAATTTGATGCATTACACGAGAATTTAATGCATCACGTGGGGAATTTAATGCATCACGCGAGAATTGTGATGCATTTATGGTGTTGCATGGATGCTTTCTGATTCATATTGGTTTTCCATTGATCCTCTCTCTCTCTCTCTCTCTCTCTCTCTATATATATATATATATATATATATATATATATATATATATATATATATATATATATATATATATAGGTTCAAGATCTATGGAAAACCATCTTTGACTGGAAAACCATATTAAATGCACATGTTCATTACGGTAAAATGTTAAATTTAATGCACAACTACAATATACATGTGTTCAAATGTGCATTATTATTGACTAGTTCACATAATTTACATGTTCATTAGGATAAAATGTTACATTTCATGCAAAATAACAATATGCACATGTTCAAATGTGCAATATGCACGAACATGTGTATATTACGCATTTTTGCATGAAATTAAACATTTTGTCTTAACGAACATGTAGATGAGATGAATTAGTTAATCATAATGCAATTTTGAACATATGTATATTATAATTTTACATGAAATTTAACATTTTATCATAATGAACATGTGCATTTGATATGGTTTTCCAGTTTTCCAGTCTAATATAGTTTTCCATGGATCTCGACCCTATATATATATATATATATATATATATATATATATATATATATATATATATATATATATATATATATATATATATATATATATATATAGATTTGGGTTCAAATGAGTACCACTAGTTTTGCGGAGTACGGAGGTACCTCGCTTAAAACCATTTTTTTTGAAATTTTTTTTCATAATCATGTTTAAATTAATAATATAAGACTACTTGCAAAAAATCACACATAAACACACACTATAACTATGTGAAACGTGCAAGTTCACATGAACTGCACTGTTATGAATGTATGTTCACAGCTAAGCATGTTCACATGAATTTTTTCACGTTCACATGACTTTTAAGAGGCTAGAAATTGTGAATGTGTGTAATTCTTTACGAATAGGCTTATATTATTTGTATCTAAATTAATATGAAAAAAAACTTTTTTTCGAAGCATGTTCACATCTAAAACCCGTGTGTTCACATGTACTCACGGTACTCTGTATTTTTTAGGTACTCACACGAACCATATTCTATATATATATATATATGAATAAAATTTAGATTGGTATTATATATATACACATATAATATTTTTGTAATTAATATAAGATTTAGATTTAAATTAAAATTTAATCTAGATTAGATTGTTGATTAAATATAGGATTATTATTGAAACTTAACAATTAATAGTCATCTATTTAAGTGTACATTTATTTTGAGATAATTTAAAATAAAATGATGAATATTTAAATTGAAACGAACGAAGTATATAACAGATTTCAGTTTTATCCGTTTCAACATAACGATAAATACGATAAAAAATTAGTCATTTATATGAATATGCTTTCATCTGATTAATATTTGATTGATCTATATACATCCCTAGATTAGCATGCTTTTTAAAACATTGAAATCTTTGTAGGACCCATTTAAACTATAGATGACTTAACCTAACCTACTAACCTTATTATGTTGTGTAACAACTTGTATAATTTGATGCATTTCTTTTTTGGTTGACCTAGAGAGAATATTATACCCCAATAATGAGAATTTTGATGCTAAGTACATATATTAATCAATACTTTAACCAATAATCTACATTGATGACAACAGAATATACATACATATATAACTATCATTCACTTTTCTTTAATCATAGGAAGCATTTTTCTTAGTTTATAGTATTTATAGTATTAT
Organism: Centrapalus pauciflorus; assembly: GCA_020465985.1. Classification (NCBI taxonomy): domain Eukaryota; kingdom Viridiplantae; phylum Streptophyta; class Magnoliopsida; order Asterales; family Asteraceae; genus Centrapalus; species Centrapalus pauciflorus. The sequence continues at coordinate 1,049,749 of JAANYP010004790.1, read as the reverse complement.
TATTTTATTTCTTTTAACGAATGTAGAAACTTGTTTGAATGGCGGATTACTGATTATAAGTTGTTATAATTGTAATAATGTGATACTTGACCTTTCATTAATAATTAGTCACGAGCAAAATGAGATTACTTGATAATAAGATGTTTAGCACATACTAAATGAACCACCCATGTCCTACTAACCTATTTAATCCCATAATTATCAGAGAAAATTTCAAGAACCCAATATATGTTCATCACAGATACAGAATAATTTAAATTTTTTTTCTTAGTGATGAATTAGGGTTAATTAATATCACCCCATCAATTTTCTTTATTTTTGCAATTACGTCCCTATACTTTTTTTTCTTAATGTTTAAGTCCTTAACTATGTTTGTCTTATTGAAAATTGTATATTTGACTTGTTTAACCGGTTAACAAACAAATAACCTTAGCTGTTTCACTTGATTAATGTTGTAAAAATCACACTATCTTTCCATATTTTAGCGATTAAGTACCTAAACCTTTTGTTTTGTCAGTTGTGTCTTACCAGCTAATCCAAAAGTATTAGCGATTAATGATGCCTCCATATCTGACAACATGCTATTACCTGCATGCCATATCACAAACATTCCACTGTAGTCATCCAAAAATATAATGTTGTGCCTAACAAAAGGCTCAAAACAATACAATCATCCAATAAAATCTTAAAAGTATCCTAGGTAATGAAATTTGTATGTGAAGTTGCGACCTCGCCGGTCAACTCAAACCTTCCATGGTATCACCTCCCTGGTAGTCACAATTAATCACCCAATGGGCTCCACCAAATATATATGTATGTATGTGTGTGTGTGTGTATATATACACATACATACATACATATATACACATATACATATATATGTATGTATGTATATGTATATGTATGTGTGTGTGTGTGTGTATATATATAATACATACACACACATATATACATATCTGTATGTTTACATACATACATACATACATACATATATGGAGGTTCGATGTAGAACCACTGTATATCGAATAACCTTGGAGAACTTATGCACCACAAGGAGATTTCAATACATCACAAGGTTCATTACATGTGATAGAAATTATTTTATTTCGGAAAATAAGAACAAAAATATTTTAATTATAGAAATTCCTATGGCTGGCGATGAGGTAGTGTGGTTGTTTGTGGTGGGACCAGGGGCGGATGTAGCTCTTTCACACGGGTGTCACTCGACACCTATAAATTTTCAAAATACTGAGTTGCGTATGTATCAAAAATCCGAGTGACACCTAAGAATTTTTTTGGATGACACCTACGAAAAATTTATACAATTATAATATACAAATCTTAATTATATTTGTTGGTTTTATTACTTAACTTTATTGAAATAACACTGAGCTTTGATTAAAATTTTTTTTAGAAAAGCCCAACAACACATAAAAACAATAATTAATTTAGTTAGCCCAAATTTTTTTTTAAAACCCAAAAAAAAAAACTCCCAAGGTCCAACCTGTTTTTGAGTTTTTATATCAATTGTTAAACTTATTGTTAATTCTTTAAAAAAAATTTAGGTTAATGGACAAATTTTTGAAAAGAAAGTTTTAATCGTCTTCCGGATCCGAATCTTCAAGCAATAATCAACCAGTCCAATCTAATAGTCCCATAGAATTATATTTGAATGATCTTCCTTGAGATCCATCGGAACGAAAATCAATTTCAACTTATCACCCTAATAAAAAAGACGAAATTAGAAGAAAATATTGGATTAAGGGATCATGTCAACCACGAAGTCACGATTTTCTACAAAAAATAGGTAGTGTAAAAACGGCTTGGTTTGATCAATATGGCAATTGGTTGTAGTATAGTGTAAAAATGGATAACGCCTTTTGCTTGTGTTGTTATTTATTTAAAGATGTCATGACAATATTTCAAAAGATGAAGACTCGAAGACAACATTTGTAAAAGTTTAAGACTTACGATGCTTATTGCTTTTAAGTTTAATTTAATGGTTTTGTACCATGTATTTTTTTAATTGGGAAAATCGTGTTATTCGTTAATTTTGTGTTGGAAACCGTTTCGGTGACCCGATCCATTTTAAGAAATATTTAAAAAATCTAAATATTAAATTTACTCTAGAAAAGTGACACCGATAATATAAATTCCTGAATCCGCCCCTGGGTGGGACGCCAAATGAAGATGAACGAGTTAAACTATGAAGAACGATGATGAAGCTGAATGATGATGGTGATGCATGGTGATGAACAAGTTTATCATGAAGATGAACGAACATAGATGATGAAAATGAACCAAATGACGATGCATCATCGTTTTGGTTAATAACTACTAATGCATCGTCATTTTGTTGATAAACTATTAACAAATTGTCCTTTTTTATCAAACAAAAATGTGCATAATCGAATGTGGATGTTTATTGTTAAAAAAAAAATCATTGATGCATCGTCATTTTCGATGAAGTGCATATTCAAACTGTGAATGATTTTTTATTGGTGAAGATGATGAAAATTTGTATGCATTCGTTCAATGGTTTATTATGAAAAAAGCCACCATGTTTCACATTTTCGTCACTTTATGTTTTTTTTTTTTTTTATAAAAGTCCTTAAGTTAAATTTTTTTTTTTTTTGGTTTATTGAAATTTGCTTATTAGATACCAGTTTTTTAGCTTTTAAAAACCCGGTTTACTAATTATAATCGGGCTCTAATAGTCAAATTTCACAAAACTAAAAAAAAAAGAATTTTTAACTTAAGCATTTTTCTGAAAAAAAAAATAACATTGTGGGACGAAAACGCAAAAATCATGAAAACATGTTGGTTTTTTCCATAATAAACCCGTTGTTTAATTTAAATTAATCAAATTAGTCTCCAATTAAAAATTGTTTAAATTTGAAAGTGCATTATATAAATTTAGTTAACATTTAATATGTCATCAATGAACAAAATTTTTCATTAATGTAAAATAATATTTGATTTAACTAGATTTACTGTTTTACTATGATACTCTTTCAAATTTGTTTTAATACTGCAACTTATGCACTGTGCATTAGCGGTTATGCATTGGCTCTCATTGATGTGTGTGTCTATATATATATATATATATATATATATATATATATATATATATATATATATATATATATAAAAAGTTGGATCACATAAAAACCCTTCAATTCCGTGAGAACGTGAGAACCCTTCAAAATGCACAAATTTATACATCAAATGCATAAATTTAAAAATTAAATTTATAACTTAAAACCATTATTGGTTTTCAATATGAATAAATATTATAATCTAACATTAAAATTACCTTTAAAATTTAAATTCATCAAGTTTTATACTAAATGCACAAATTTGAACATTAAATGCACAAAATTTGTCAAATGCATGAATTCATACATAAAGTGGACAAATTTATCATGATATGCATAAATTTTTATAAATTTATCAAATGCATAAATTTTAACATTAAATGCATAATTTTATACATTAAATGCACAAATTTTAGAATGGTTCTCACGTTCTCACGGTAATGAGGGTTCTTAACGGAACCCAACCCTATATATATATATATATATATATATATATATATATATATATATATATATATATATATATAGGTATGTATGTATTTATGTATGTATGTTTGTATATTGGTGAGCTCGATGAAAACCCTCGATGCATCTATACAATGGCGGATACAAGAAAAAATTTTAGGGGTCGGAACTTAACAACGCTACGAAAGTACGAGTAGTTGTAGTCCTATAAAAATTTTCAGACTTCGAAAATTCGAATTGGTTTAGCTTGATTAAATAAATATCAAATAAGTAAAAGATACAAATTAATTACAAACCCAAAGAAATTAGATTTTATAATTGTCCTCTACGAGTTTTCATAATTTGAAAACGAGTTATTAGATTATCGTTTGAAACATTGGCAAAAAAAGTCTTTTTTGGATCCTGATAATTTTCTTTTTAAAATTGATCCATATTATATAATAAATAAAAAACTTTAATAATAACAATCGAATCTAACATTACTTAGTGTTAAACAAATAACAATTATTAGTCTAGTATTTTGCATTTGATAATGAATTAAACACTTAAACAATAAAGGATAGGAGCAAAAATAAGTTAATGATTCATAAAATTTCTCCTAGCCTGAACTCAATAATACTCAAGAGAGCTTAATAAATTATCAAAGTTATACACATGTGTATGAATTTTTTTAATATTTGATAAACAGATAACAAACTATGAAGTTTGTACGTTTTTCTTAGATTTTTTAATAAAAAAATTTTCACATATAAATTTTATAAAAGATAATAAAGATATGAGATCGAACTTTAAAATTCTTCGGGGGTCAGAATTTTTTTGACTAAATATAAAATACAAAAAAAGAAAAATTATACGGGTCATTTGACCCCATTAGTCAAAGTTGCATCCGCCCCTGCATCTATATACCTTGGAAAATCATTGTGCACCAAAAGGAAACCTAGGTGCACCACAAGGAGAGTCATTGGATTCGATGCACATCTGATGTGTGGTATATCATGCTGCAATATAAAAGTATATGCAAAAAGGTATTATTGTATAACAATAACTACGGTGAAAAAGGTTCTTATTTTTACGTTAATAAAATACTTCATTCATTAGTTACACATTTAATGCTATATAAATTTATACAATACATTTTCAAAATTAAATAACTTTTAAACTAATTCATGTCAACTCTTCTCTTTATCTTCATCATCTTTACCGACTAAAAGACAATGTATCAGTAGTTCATCAATTAAATTAATGATGCATTAGCAGTTCATCAACAATAATGGCGATTCATCACGACCATTTGGTATGCGTCATCTTTGTAAAAAAAACGTTAAATGTGTAAGTTAGTAACAACATCTTTGTAAAAATGTATTACATCATCTTTGTCAAAAACGTTCATCTTCGTCTTATATTCGTATTCGTCACTTGTTCATCGAAACTTCGTATTCATCATTCATCTTCATCATGAGAATTTCAATTTTTGTGCAGAGGGGGTGTCAGTTGAGCTGTAGTGGTGACGCCATGGTGGTGGCAGCAATGGTGCAGTGAGCGATGACATGGTAGTGGCGGCGGCAGTGCAGGTGGTGCAGATGTGGTGGCAATGACGGTACAAGGGACTACGAATTGGTGGTGGCAATGCGGTGCAGATGTGGTGGGAACAGTGGTGTCGGGGGTGGCAACATGGTGGTGGCGGCAGCGAGTGATCCCATTGCAAGAGAGAAAGAGGGGGGAGAGAGAAAGAATGATATTAAAAAAGTTTTGCATTTTGAATTATGGTAGATGTGATAAATATGGATAGATTCATATTTAATTAGAGTTTCTAAAATCAATCTATTTTTTTTTTACTTTTATCAAATAATATTAATTGAGTATTCCAATAATAGCCTTAATAAAACTTCTGATACACGTAGGTTTTCTACTTTTCTCGTGGTGCACGATGGTTTTTAAATAAATAACATGTTTTTCATTGAAGCACCTGACCTATATGTATGTATGTAATAGTTTTATTTTTTATTTTTTATTTTTTTGCATGCAATGTTGCTTTAGGTGTTGGCTTTAGGGTAACTGGCAATCGGAGTAAGCGTACGTTCTTAGACACTACAGTCAACATCTAGGTCTTTTGTGTCTTGGGTTCCACGTGTCGGCCTTGAGCCTTTCATAGGGCGATGGTCGAAGCTAGTTAGTTCAGTTTTCATTTCTCATATTTTATGTCTTATTTTATCTTAATCTTTCCACATACTTCCATCTTCTAAAACATATCGAAAATACGTCACTTTTTATAAATATTAATGCATTTGTGGTAATTTCGGTATAAAAACATGAATGTAAAAAGATTTTATCACTAAAGAAGAAGGAAACAACCTCATTTAAATGGCAATTACTTTAGAAGCTTTAAATTAACTTCTTAAATTCTTCTAAATGATGTGGACCTAACTTTATTTCTAAAGATAAATTGTGGGATGTCTCCAACCCTTTAAATTTGATTAAATTTTATATAATTATAGACGGTGAAAGTAAGTCTTGTGGTAAATGAGTAGTTTATGAGTAGGAGTAGGATAGTTTGCTGTTAAAAAATATATATAATTATAGGCAATCATTTTTAAAGTAAAATACACTAACGACTTATTATTTAGTCATATTGATTAAATATATTTGACTAAGAATGTTTTAAAAAAGGGTTAATATTGAAAAAACCCTATTATCTTTTATAGAATTATCAATTAAGTCACTTAACTTTTTTTTCGATTGTTTAAATCCCTTAACAATTTTTGTCTTATCTAAAACTATATAATTTTTACCTTCAACTGGTAGAGCCTGTAAACTCTTTTCTCTTTCCTATCTTTGATTTAACACAATGAAATTTTCATGCCCCTTTATTTCGGTGATGAAACCCCAACAAAATCACCACCTTCCCCAAGCATCAATTCTATGACAGTCATATCCGGGGATCACTCCCCAGATTGTGTATCTTCTCGGCAAGTCCTGAATGTCTCTCTCCACTCACATCCCAGGTAAGTTGCGGGTTAAGTGTGTGTTCTTACTTCGATTTAGGGTTCAAGTCATGTTGTCTATGTGTTCTTTTTAGGGATTTGAAGTTCAATGCATGTATGTGTGATTGATTTGAAATTGATGTGTGTGTTGTGTTTATCGATCGTCAGTTTGAACACCATAATCAAATCAGATGAGCAATCAATTGTGTGTGTTTGGGTTTATGGAGTGAGTCTCTAATTGTAATCAATGAGAGAGAGACAATGTATGTGTGTGTCATTCGAAGTTCTTTCATGATACTGATATCGACTACAAAAACAAAGTCCAATGAAGCTGGCAGGAGAAAAAGAAACTAGAGAAGTGAGCCATTATTGCGGCCCTAGTAAAAAAAACGTCTTGCTCCATTTTACATTTCCTTTTTATTCCTCCTCATCAATTTAGAGTTATCAAATTCTTGCTGTAAATTCTTTTGTAATAAATCTTTGAGCTATTTGTTTGATTGTGTATCAGTTTTGAACAATTTGATTCTAATTATTCGATTAATCTTATATGCGAAGGTGAGCCTCTGACAAAAAATTGGTTTTCAGGTGAAAAGTTAGTTTTCCGGCGACATTACCTGATGGTAACCGGCTAGAATGGTCAATATATACTTTTGAATAAAACAAAAATTGTTTAGGGATTTAAATAATTGAAAAAAAAGTTTAGGGACTTAATCAATAAATTCATGAATGTTAATAGGGTTTTTTCAATATTAACCCTTTAAAAAAAGGAAAAAAGAAACATAATAAAATTTGTTCTAATTAGTTTGTTTTTTAAATTATTATTATATTCAGACATTATTTGGACGGAGAGATCGAGTAGTTATAATTAACATATTTACTATAATTTAATTTTAAAAGCTTAAATTAAATTAATTTGTATGGGTTGTCTTTTTATGTTGCATTCTAAGAACCTAAAGAGTGAGCCCATGCAATTGAGTTTCCACGAAATTTTCTTAATTAATGTAATTATATTTAGTTATTATTTTTATTTTTATATATCATTATCATAATAAATCAAGAACTTTATTTTTGGAAAGCCAAATATTTATTAACAAAAAAGAAGAAGGAAGTCTCCAAGTTGGAGGAACTTTCATGATTACAAACAAACTCATCTTTCAACCCACAAGATCAAAAATCATCTAGAAAACACACAAAAACGGATTATTAATTCAACATGATCTATTAAATTTTAAAGACGGGCTCCTATTTTCAAACCAAATACCAGCAAGCCTTTGCACCCAAGGAAACAAGTCCAACTCAGTAACATTTCCACGATCTTCCTGCGAGGCATAAAGAATTTTATTCCTCCATTTCCAAATCACCCACCAAGCGACCATAATAACACCTTTAAAAGTTGTAATGTAATTCCTCTAATTTTCATTAAAAAAGGTAGTCGATTTGAGTGTAGCAAATGAGTCCAACAAATCACCAGAACATTTCCACCAGCTCCAAATTTTCCTCCAAAGCGGAATTATTCTTTGACATTTGGTTAGCCGACTCATGATACACTTAAATCATATGCAAAAATTTATGTTTCAACTTACTGAAACAACCATAATTTGAATCCAAGCAAAGTTACAAGTTCCACAAAAAACAACAGGAAGTCGGCAATTTATATTTAACCTTGTTATATAAGAAAAACCATTTAAAAATAACTTAAAATATAAATTTTAATGAATTTAATTAACTACAAGCTATTCTGGTTGATGAGAGGTATATGGTTGAATACTTAAATGGTTTATCATGCAAGCAAAAGAAGATTAGAAAACATAGTAGCTATCTCTTTATATATAGTGTTAAACATAAAACTCTAAAAGCCTTATAAGACCCAATAACATAAAGAGACCTAAAGACTATTGTTACGTTAACATCCCTCTCAAACTCACAATGCTACAACGATAAACATTGAGAGTTTTTCAGATAAAAATCAGAATCTGTAAGCAGATATCAAGCAATTTCAACAAGACGGCAATGTTTCCTATCTGCAACGTCATTTTGTTGAGGAGTGTCGGTGTATGAAGTTTGGTACAGAGTACCATCAGAAGTAACTGTGTAAAATCATTAGAAGTATATTTTCCCCTAAGTCACACCTAAAACATTTCATAACAACAGAATGTTGAGTGTTAAAAAGAGTTCGAAATTCACTATAAACAGATAAAATTATTTTTTATAAGATGAACCCTGGCGTAACGAGTATAATCATCAATGAACGAAACATAGTATTTAGAACAGACAGGGGTTGGTCCCCACACATCAAATGAACAATATCAAGCAGAACACAAGAACAAGAAAGATATTATTAAAAGGTAATGCTGAAACAATCAAAAATATTTGATTTATTCAAATGACCTAAAGCGTCTATAGAGGTTAAAAACTGTAAATGAGATGCAAACACATGACCTAAACTAGAATGCCACAAATAGAAATCAGATAAGAAATGACTCAAATGAAACAAAGAGAAATCAATACCATAACCAACAATATTAGATAGTCGGAGATCATCCACAACATATAGCTCCCCTAGCTTACGGCCATTCCAAATCACTGTCTAAGAACGAGGATCCCGCACACAACAAAGATTATAAGAAAGAACACATGATATCCAAGCTTACATAATTGATTGAAATACATAAGATTTAAGGCAAGGATAAGAACATAGTATACATCAGTAAGTGACAATTTAAGGAGAAAACTAAACCAACACCTTCTAGAGCCATATGTGTTCCACTAGAAAACATAATAGGAAAAGATCTAGGGGATAACGAATCAAATAAAGACAAGTGGGGTGACATATGATTGGGAGAACCTGATATAAATCCAAAGGGATGAACGTATACATGAATTACTAAACGAAGACAAATCTGAATGAGTAGAGGCTGACATGGTAGTGGATGCAGTGGAGAGGAATTGTCCAAGTTGCTCAAACACTTGATGGTCTAAAATAGATAAGGATGGGTTGGTACTAGTAGAACGCAAATCAACAAAAGGTGATGCAATAGTAGCGTTGAAGTGAAGTGGACGAAACATCCATGTAGAAAGTACTGATGACTTATTCTGTTGTAAAGAACGATTTTGCTGTTGTTTACCTTTGTTAAGTAACAAAGATTTCCAATGGTTCTTCTGTTTACAATAAGCACACTCATCCAACGTAATCTTAGAGGCAGACCGATTCTAATTTGAGTTTGATGATGAGGTCGTTGTGGAACAGGAGTGGCAGATGGTTTAGTCCCCTTGTCACCTTAGGACTTGAAACGACTTTCCTCTGCTATCAATTCATGAATAACTGAATCAACTGTTGGGAGAGGAGAGTGATGTAGGATTATCCCTCGTTAACCTTCAAAATCAGACCGTTATTCCATAAAAAATCGTACCAACCGTCGTTCTTCTCTCCTATCAATATAAAGCTAACTTCTTTAAAGATGCAAATTCTGTAAGAGCCAGTCGATCCCACAAATCAAACATGACTGAATACTTGAATACTTAATTGGTTCTGCTGTAATGCACTTATATCAGGTTCCAGCTAATACTACTCAACAAAGTTTGATTGCGTGTAAAGTCTCTCCAAATGATCCTAAATTTGTTTTGCAGTGTCATGTATTGGCAGTATTGCCAACTGAATGCCTCTTTATTTAACAAAGTTGTTAATCCACACAATAATGTTAGAATTATTAGCCCCTCATGTATCAATATCATATCAATAGCATAACTAGTAGCCCCCACATTAGTAGCTAGGTTTAACCTTAGTGCCAAAATTATATTCCCATATAGATTTTCCACGCAAGGAATTCTTCATCATGTAACTCTAGTATCCATAATTCTTACCATCAAACTGAGTACAAATTTCCTGCAAAGAGTCATCTTTTTCACCCGCCATGATAACCATGAACTTTTACAGAGACAAATACAAATCAAAGTGATGATAAACCAAACTGAAATACTAACATGCTTCTAATGCAAGGTAGTCCCAACAATTAAAAAGACACTAATATATATACAAAAGTAAACCAACAACGGAACCCTAAAACACATACAAATCTGAAAATGAAACGAACAGCGAAACCGAAATCTTAACAAAATGTCCAAACGAACAACGAAACCTTGTACGAAGTCGAGGCAGAAACCCTTTAAACATCTAAACGAATAGCGAAACAATATACGATCCGCGAAACGGATGACCAACAAAATAACTTTGGACGAAGAATCTTCAAAGAGGGATTAGTCGTTTTGATACCATGATGACTAGTATATGGCCAAATGATCATCAAAGAGTTTAAAGACGATGAGTGAAAACATGATAGCAGTTATATAGAGATAAACATAAAACTTTAAAAGCCTGATAATACCAAATAGCATAAAGAGATCATAGACTCAAAGATTATTATTACGCTAATACTAGTAATATAATATTTTCTGAGAAGATGGGTTCCATATATATAACGATGATTATTAAAGAATTTGATGTTATTATTTTTTAATTAAATATGAAATTTCCCATCTTGTTATTCTCAAACTTTTTCTGATTACGCGTGATTGTATGAATTTTCCCATTACCTAAATATTTGTTTGATTAGAGATATAAATATATATACTTATAGTCCAAGAACACGCTTTCTTGAACCCAACCACAAAAAAGTTTGAATAAAATAAAATGAACTAATAACAAAAACAAATTAATTGTTTGTTTGTTTCGATTTAAGAATCTTATATTGATATTTTGAAGCATGCATGCAGCCGCCCGATCAATCTCTGGTTGTAAAGTAGTTTTGCGAGCTAGCCTGGTATAAAACTAGGGATACGTACCCAAAAAGGTAATTAATTAAATATTAAATAAAGGGAAGATTACATTAAAAAAATCAACCTATTTTTCATATTTTTCGATTAATTTCATGTACTTAAAATGTTTATATAAAAGTCATTTAATTTGAAATTTGTTACGAATTGCTTTGTTTTATGAGATTGTTTAGAAGTTTTTCATATGATTTTGTTAAGTTAAAAGACTTTTATGAAAACATTTTATTGTGAAGTGATTTTTGTGAAAACATTTTAAAGTTGAATGATTTTTATAAAAACGTTTTTGATGCAATGATTTATTCGAAAATAATGAAAGATTGTTACTTTTTAACATGATTTTCCCTTAAATAAACCATATGTGTGTGTGTGTGTGTGGGGGGGGGGGGGGGGGACCGTATTAGACTAGACTACTAGAGTACTATATTAAGTGAACATGTTCATTACGATAAAATGTTAAAATTTTATTTAAAACTGCAATATACACATGTTCAAATGTACACGTGTGTATCATTATTAACCATTTCACATCATTTACATGGTCATTATGATTAAATGTTCTATTTCATAAAAAAGATAGCAAAGTGTACATGTTCAAATGTGCATATTGCACTTTTGTATGAAATTAAACATTTTATCGTAATAAATATGAAAATGATGTGAACTAGTCAAAATCATAATTTAATTTTGAACACACACACACATAACACTTTTGTATGAAATTCAATATTTTATCGCAATAAACATGTGGTACTCTAGTAATCCAGTCCAATGTGGTACTCCATGGAAGTAAACCATAAAACCACACCTATCGGTAGAACCGGTAGAACCAAACATTATTTTTTTCAAAAAAAAATTTTAATAGATTTTTTTTTGAACTAACATTAAAATTCCATAATTGAAAATTTTATATGGTTTCGAGCTGTGAATGTACGTTAAATATACATTCACATCAATAATCGTTCATATACATTCACAATACAGCCATATATTTATATGTCATTTTAGAAGCATTACAAAACTCGAAACCATGTGAATGTTTTTTAAAAAGGTCTTATAATGATTATTTAAACATGAAAATAGAAAAAATAGAAGTTTTTGACAATTAATTTTAATTTGGCTTCTATCGATAGAGAATGGTTCTACCTTGAACCCAAATCACTGACTGCATTTTGTTGACATGATTTTTTATCAATATTTTGTTTATTAAACAAAGGACCCTTCTCCAGCGAAACCCCCAATATTCGGCGAAGTCTCTGCTCTGGTTGATCATTTTCAGAAGTTAAAATGGAACCTAGATGAACGAAATCGAATACAAAATGAAACTTAAAAATGCAACTCCTGCACACAAAAAAAAAATATCGATTCCATCTGCACAAACGAAGCTGAAATTCAAGACTAGGAGGTAAGAGTCAATCGAACATGCATACAGAAAATGAATATATTTTTGAACCCTAAAACAAATTTTAACCAACAACATGAACAGAAAAGAAGACCCTAATCTGATGTGAAATTCGACTTGAACAATATAAGAGTTTGAGAAGAACATACACTGTTTTGAAAAAAAACAAACTCATAAACAAATTTGAAGAACCTTTAACCATATAAAAAATACAACATTGAACACAAACTCATATGGAAAAAATTAATTAAGGATGAGGCAAATGTGGCCGTCAGTTAAATGTGAGGAAAAAATTAATTAAGGGTTTTAATAAATAAAGTCATTAACTTTGGGGTTTATATATATACAGTTAAAAATTTACACATGCAATGTCACGTAGGCACCTTGTAAGTAGGGTTTGCCATGTGGACGTCACATGTGTGTCACGTTAGCATAGTAATCAACTATAACTAGTAACACACTACATTATAAAATTTTATCCTGGTTTAAATCGTTAAAATGTTTTAACTTAGAGGTTTTTTGCGTGTATACACACACACACACACACACACACAAATATATAAGTCCAAGCAAGTACCACATATTATTGAGCGCACCAGAAGGTACCACTCTTAAATTAAAATACATTTTATAATTTTTTTCATAAACAGGGTTAATTAACATTACAAAAATGATATATAAATTTCACGCACATTCAGACACCGTAAGTGCCCGAAATCTTGCATATATAAATGTATGTTCACATATTTGTAAATTTATGTAAGTGTACGTTCACATCATTTTTAATAAGTTAGAATAACTGAATGTATGTAAAATTTACATATCATTTTTATAATGTTAATTAAAACATGTTTATGAAAAAAATATTTTTTTTTCAAATGTGGTACATTTTGGTTCGTTGCATAATGAGTGTTACTCTTTCGAACCATATTCTATACATGTATGTGTGTAAATGTTGGGAAACCAAATTCCATAGTTCAAAATCTTTTCATGGGGAATGTAATTAAAGCTTTAGCACATGCTTGGCATCTTCTTCCATGAAGAAAATATGTACACAAATGGGTATTTACATCCATCTCGAATTTCTACTCGTTGTATATTTATGTACGTTCCTTTTGTTTCGTGATTCGGATTAGCTTAACAATATCTAGCCTTAAAAGAATGATGAAAAAGTAGATAAAATAGTTTTAGGGCTATAAGTATAGGTTTTTTTTTAACGGCAAAAGGAAATCAACTTAAAGCTACGACATTGCCATCACCTCAAGTTAGCATCCAAAGAAACTTTATTCAAACTAGCAAGATGCTAGAACACATATTACAGTACGAGATTAAAAGAAAGATGAAGGACTAGAACACCACATTGACCACTACAAAGACTTACAATCCCCTCTATACTTTAACCACATAAATAAATTGGCTTGAATCTAATCCTTGATCATTGAAGCCGATACATGACTTTTATTCTTGAATACCACATTATTTCTTGTCATCCAAATAAACCATAATAATCCACCCATAGCTATTTGATAAAACTTTTTTCTTGACTTCGACTTACCACCATCAAAGATCACGCCACAAACTTCATCTAGCGATTGGTTTGCAAGATTCAACTTCAATCCAGTCCAGCAGCCAATTCCATAGGTTATGGCTGATCAGGCTACAAGTATAGGTAATAATATATAATGTAACTAGTCAGAAAAAACCTTCAAACTTTACCTTTGAAACCCAACTCACAAGTGACAACCCTAATTTTTAATCAACTAAATGACATTTTACCCTTAATTATAATTTTTTTTTTTAAAAAAAAAACTAAGTTTCTTAATCCTTGCAACTAAGAGTATAATTGGAATTATATAAAAAAGCAGTATCCATAACAATATCAACATGATTGAAATGTGTTTTGTGATTACGACACTGTTCACAACGAACATAGTGTTCGGTAAAAGATTAATTAAGTAAATTAAATCCGTTTATGATATAGAGTAGCTCATCGAATTACTAAGAAGCCAATTAAGGTGATTAATATAATTATAATATTATAATGATGGTCGGTTGTGAATATAAGAAGTTGATGGGTATTGTTGTTTGCTAAAGCTGTAAAAGCTTGCATTGGGCACAAAATCACATAATTAAGCATGCATATGCAGAGTCTCAAAACATGTTCCAACTAGTACACGTACGTGGAAATGGAAACAAGGTTGTACCAGCTTTATGCAATTCCAAGGACATTGGAATTGCTTTCAGATTAGGGTGAAATTAATCTGGTTTTTTTTTTTTAATAATAAATTGACAATTGTATGCCATACATTATTACATACACCATATGTTTTAATAATTAATTATATACATTGTATATTTCTTCACTGAGATTGATCTCCATTAAATCAGTCAAATTAATGGGTGTGAAGAAATGTATAATTAGTAAATTAAGAAGAGTTTACGTATAATGACACCCTAATTATGTATTGGTTAATGCATGGATTAGCAAGGCCGGCACTGAGGGTGTGTAATAAGTGTGACTGCTCAGGGCCCCAAGTTTGATAGGGCCTCATCGGAAAATTGATCAGTGATTGGAAAAAATAATGAAAACTAAAGTCTGCTTAAGTTAAATTATTGTGTCTCACGTCATTAACAAAAAAATATGTGAGTGTGAGGTTTTATGATTAGAAAAAATAAGCGTATAACAATGCCCTTTCAAATAAATATAGTTTTGAAGTTAATTATTTTGTTTAAGTCATATGAACATGTCTTAATATCATTGTTTAAATGTTTTTTAATGTATATAGCAATTGCTAGACTACTAATAACTAGTAATTTTTATATAAATTTAAAATTTTTCACATTTTAAGAGTTTACTGTGTAATTATGGGTCTTCAAAATTTATGGGACGGCCATGTGGATTAAAATAAAGAAAATCTCACGTCGACATCATAAGCATGTCAAAAACAAACAATGACAATCTAATCATGCGTTCAATGAAAATCTTGATGTGTTAATTTGAAGACATATACGAATAAATGTTCAATCGTTTTCTTGCTCATTTGCATCGTTCCTTCAGCTGGCTTTGCCTTATTTATCCATTCGTCTCTTTTTTCAAATGGAGATCTATGGATCTATCTCTATATCTCCTTCGTCCAGCTAGAAGGTGAACAGGAAATGAAATGTTACGCTTCAATAGAATGAATTCAGTACGTAGTTCATGGATATTGAAACCAATTCTATCCCCGAAAAAACCAACTTAAAAGGGTATTAGCAATGGAAGGTTCTCACCCAGTCCCCGACATTGTTCTATGATGATGCCCAATATGCAACTTTCCTTAACCAGATGAGCTTACTTCGTAACCTTAGTCTTCCTTTCGTTACAGCTCAACTAGTTAAGTGAGCTAAAATTACCAATTTATATACCTTACAATTGTGAAACCGAAACGCACCGTTTTGGGTGCTTTGGTTTTGGTGATTTTCAGATTTGCAAGGAGGTCCTTGTGCTTTTTAAAAATTGCAAAAAAAAAAAAAAAATCATTGTAGACTTGTAGTTCAAAATATGGTATGATTTCAAATTACTTTTGTCAAATGTATAACAAATTCAAGGGATTTCAAATTAATCAATCTATAAATTATTTCGATAGAAAAAAAAGATGAATTATTTTACTTTTTATTTTTTGTTGAATAGATGAAATTCATGAAACAACTAACCATTTAGATTTTCAATTTAACGTAATAAAAAATATATATAAAAACTTATTTTTCAAACAAAAGAATTACGTAAACCGAATAAAAACTTATTTTTTCAAACAAAGTAAAAAAAATATAAAATATTTCACAAGCTTATTAAAAAATATATAACTAACTAAAAATTGAAAACTTATTAAAACTAAATATAACATAAACAAACTGATTGATAAACATATAACAATAAAAAAAATAAAAAACTAATGGGGTTTAGCCCATTTGGTAAGATGAGTGTTATGTAAGTGAAATGTCACGGGTTCGACTCCCGTCGGAGACAAGCTGAAATTTAGGTGGAGAAAATAAGTCTTGTGGTAATTGAGTAATTTAGGAGTAGGAATGTGATAGTTTGTCGTTAAAAAAAATCAAAAAGTAACACACACACACACACACACACACACCCACCCTGTGGAGGCGGTTGTCATTGTAAAATGGTGAGTTTTAACATAAGATATAGAGATTGTTTTAAAGAAAATACATGAAAAGGAAGTAAAACAAAAAAACATGGAAGTTTTATTGTATTAATTGTACCGTCATATTGTGCCAATAAAGATTGAGAAACTTTAAAAGTATAAATATACATATAAAAACATTAAAAAATAGTTCAAAGAATTTTAATGAATAACATGTTGTGATTGTTGTCTTCAATCAAAGGAGTAAGAAATTTTTTTATTTTCATATTTTGTAATATTTTGTTTTGTTTTTTGGTTTTTTACTTTTGCCTAAATATAAATTTTAATTTGTATTTTGACTTTTTTCTTTTTATACTTCAAAATTGTTTTTTTTTTAAATCAATTAGTTAAATGTATTTTTAGTTTATAAGAGATGTTCGTTACATTGTAGGTAATATTGTCATTTCTATTTATTTTAAATAAAAAATGTTATTGTTGGACAGTATTATATCTGATTATTTTTATGTTTTTATATTTATACATAAAATTTATTTATTTTATATATGAAACTCTTTAAATAATAAATATGAATTCAACATTTTTTATATTTTATTTGTAAATAAAAGTATTCATTTGGACATCAACTTCTTCAATATTTAATTACATATTTAAATATTGAAAATTTTCGCTTCCACCTCAATTTGAAGAATTAAATGACCGTGATTCATTTTGTTTTGTTTTTTGTTTTTTGGTTTTGTCTCACAAGATGCATATAAAATATCAACTTTTGTTATTCATATTTCTTGTGTAAAAAAGAGGTTTAATATAAATAAAAGCAACAAGTTTTTTCGTTTTTGTTTTTGCGGTATAGTCTATCCGTGTTATTTTTTACCAATAAATCCTCATGACATTTATTTGTTTGTGATTTTCAGAATTTTTCTTTTTTCGCCAACAAAGTCATTAAGTTTGAGGGCTTTTCATGGAAATCATGATTTTTTGTGGAAAATACAAGATTGATTTTTTTTTTCTTTCAAAAACCAGAAAGAAAATAATAACTTAAGGACTTTATTAGGAAAAAATAACATGGAGAGACGAAACCACAAAAACATGAAAACGTGTTGTTTTGTTCATATAAAACTCTAACACAAACAATATACTTTAGACATAATCAATTGAGTCAAACCAAATTCGTAAAAAAAACATGTAACCCACTAATGCTTAAACACACAAATGCACCGACGTTGTTGTTATTATTGAAGTATTGCACATGTTTCTATTTCTTAACATCATAGCTTATTTTAAGCAATAAAAACTACATATTTGACGGAAACCCGCAGTAACGCACGGGGAACCATAACCCTAGTTATAGTTTATTTTTGATTCATCAGTTATTAATATATATAATGTAAGACACTATAACAAAGATATATAGTGTATGTAATTATTTAGAATTCCCAATTCATAACATCTACTATCCAAAAGAAAAATGATTTAATTAATTAAGAAAGAAAATCTTATTTGCATCCCTACTTTTTATTCCATAATTTAATAGCTTATTTACCCACGTAAACATGGGTATTTTGAATAATAATTTATGTTTTTAAGAAATTTAATATAAAATTAAGGATTTATTATGAAAAAACCAACGTGTTTTCATTTTTTGTGTTTTCGTCACTCCATATTATTTTTTTCAAAAAAAATCCTCAAGTTAATTTTTTTCGTTTAGTGAAATTTGACTATAAGACCTGATTTTTCAGTCTTTAAAAACCTAGTCTACCAATTATAACCTAACTCTAATAGACAAATTTCACAAAACAAAAAAAAAATTAACTTGAAGATTTTTTGAAAAAAAAAAACACGGAGACTAAAACACAAAAACCATGTAAACTTGTTGATTTTTTCATAATAAACCTTAAAATTAAATACAGATTTACTTATAAATAAATTTTTCTACAAAAAATAATTATAAAATTTATATTGAATTATTTAAAATTTTAATGTGTTTTCTTTATTGCATTTCATGAATTAAATAAGAAAGTATTCGAAATAGATTTTTCTTTTATTAATAATAAATAAATTAGTAAATGAAATATTTAATTATGAAAAAAAGACGGGAAAATGAAATTTTAACCGATGAGTAAGCGAAATTTGTCCTGAATTATTTTGTTTTATTAATATATATATATAGATATAGATATAGATAGATGTTATACACACTATCACATGGTTTTCTAGATCTTTTTAAAATTAAGACCGTTAGAAAATATCAATAAATGACCCATATATCAATATTTAATAGATTTTCATTTTTTTATTATCTGAGTAAAATAATGACGTCACTACCGGCTAAATAATTTCCCTAAGATAAATATAAAATTAAAACGATATCAATTATTTTGAACAATGGGAAAGCAAAATTAGGGATATGTTTAATTTATTTATGCCTCAATTATGATTTTATCATGATATTGTTAAAATAAGAAAGAAATAATTAATTATTTTATTTCCAAATTTAAAAGATTATCAAACCCGACCATATAAATTAGTAAGATTGTCGACCTCCATACATACTTTATATAAACACCAAAACCATTCGGTATAACTATATATTAATGTTTTTAAAGTTTTATATATTAATAATGTATCCAATTTTTCAAACATGAATTGATTTCATTTAATTATAACCCAAATTTCTTTGAAAATAACAAATAACCTAGCAAGACGATTCCGATCGGATCATCATTTTAATTGTATGGCCTACAATAATTTATATATATTTTTAAATTTTAATACATAATGAAGCAAAATGGTATAATGATCGTTTACGGTACAAACCAACAGTGATATATTATATAACTAGTTTATGAACTCACGTATTACGTGAATAATTCTTAATAAATTATTTGTTAGATAAACTGTATTTAAACTTAAAATTAAACCATATAATATTAATTCTTATAAAAAAATAAAACAAAAGTACAGTTTTTTGTCATATATATTATTTATACATGTTTTTAAACTTGAATAGTAGTTACTTTTCTTAACATTTTTTAAAATTTTTATTTCTGAATTTATATATATATAATAAATATAAATTTAAATTTTAAATATATATATATATATATAGGATTGGGTTCACATGAGAACCCCTCTATTTCGTGAGAACGTGAGAACCACTCTAAAATTTGTGCATCCACTGTATAAAATTATGCATTTGATACTAAAATTAAATGTTTTTGATAAATTTATGCATTTCATGTAAAAATTTACGAATCTCATGCTATAATTTGTCTATTTTATGTACGAATTGTGCATTTAAGAAAATTTGTGCATTTGATGTTCAAATTTGTGCATTTAGTTTATAATTTAATAAATATAATTTTTGAATGTAATTTTAGTGTTAGATTATGATATTTATTAATATTTAAGACTAATAATGGATTTAAGTAAAACTTTTAATTTTTAAATTTGTGCATTTGATGTACAAATTTGTGCATTTTGGAGTGGTTCTCACGGTAATGAGGGTTCTTACCGGAACCCAACCCTATATATATATATATATATATAGAGGGAGGTTCAATTGAGAACTTTTATGCACTGAGGTACAAAAGAACCCATATCATCCATTAGATCAAAAAATTGTATGGATTAGATTAATGGCAAAAAGGGTAAATAGTTGGACAATTTGATGCATCTTGTGCATTATTGAATAAAACAAAGAAGGGCATTTTGGGGAATGTGCACACCTCATTAAATTTAATATTTCAACATATAATCAAATAATAAATGCTAAATAAATTCAATTGATACATTTCCAAATTTAACAAAAATTACACAAATTCAAAAAAAGATGAAAGAGATCGATGCATTTCATCGTAATCGTGTTTATTTATGCATCGTGTTCAAAAAAGATGCATTTAACAAAAAAAATACACAAATTCATTATGCATCGTGTTCAACTTGTTCATCATTCATCTATGCATCGTGTTCGTCGTTCATATTTTTTCATTCATGTATGCATCGTGTTCAACTTGTTCATCATTCATCTATGCATTGTCATTGTTCATCATCCATTTATGCATCATCATTTTTCGTTGTTCATCGTTCATCATCCATCTATGCATCGTCATTGTTCATCATCCATCTATACATCATCATTATTAATCGTTCATCATCCATCTATGCATCGTGTTCTTCATAATCATCATCGGTTGCATCTCTTGTTCTTGTTCATGTTCATCATCATCGTTGTTCATTGTTAATCTTCGTCTTCAAATCGTCATCACCATCAAAATCATGAATAACACGATTAGAGAGAAAATGAGAGGGGAGAGAGAGAGAGAGAAATGGGGAGGAAAATGAGGAATTTAGTTACTATGAGATTTTAATTCAAAATGTAACTCCTAAGTATCTTTTAATGATTTTTAAAAATAAATTAATTACCATATCTTTAGTTTTCCCTAAATGCCTTTTGTGCACCCTTGTTAGATTATCTTAAGCACAAAAGTGCCTCGAGGTGCCCCGATGCACAAAAGTTCTCAATTGAACCTCAATCTATATATATATATATATATATATATATATATATATATATATATATATATATATATATATAGAATATGGTTCGTGTGAGTACCTTAAAAACGCAGAGTACCGTGAGTACCTGTGAACACACGGGTTTAAGATGTGAACATGCTCCGAAAAAAGTTTTTTTTTTAAAAATTTTTTTCATATTCATTTAGATACAAATAATATAAGCATATTTGTAAAAGGATTACACGCATTCACACTTCGTAGCCTCTTAAAAGTCATGTGAACGTGGAAAAATTCATGTGAACATGCTTAGCTGTGAACATACGTTCACAACAGTGCAGTTCATGTGAACTTGCACGTTTCACATAGTTATAGTGTGTGTTTATGTGTGATTTTTTGCAAGTAGTCTTATATTATTAATTTAAACATGATTATGAAAAAAAATTTCAAAAAAAATAATTTTAAGCGAGGTACCTCCGGTACTCCGCAAAACTAGTGGTACTCATTTGAACCCAAATCTATATATATATATATATATATATATATATATATATATATATATATATATATATATATATATATATATATATATATATATATATATATATATATATATATATATATATATATATATATATGTTATGAGATATGATTTTATTAATACTATATTATGTTTACCTTTTAAAATATTGTTTATATGATTTGTATTTAGTTTTTAATATATATTAATAAGTTTAAATTTTGATTAGCTAAAATTAACAAATGTCATAATGATGGTAAATAATATTATTTGAGAATGTCAAATACTTAATAGAATTAAATATTTGTTATTATTTATAGATATTAGAAATAATAAATTGTATTTATCTTCTATTTTATTTTATTTTAAAATTAATAAAATGTATTTATCCTTTTAGGTGGAACGTGGTAACACCATGTATCGTTTTTGTGTTTTTCTTTAAATAATAATAGATTGATTAATTCACATTATATAGATACATAAATTGAAATTTATAATTAATTTCCATATTTTCACAGTCACAATGTAAAAAAAAATCATATAAGTACGTCTCTGATAGTTAGTTAATATTAAAGCAATTTAAGGTGACTATGTGAAATATTTCAACCACAATAAATATTGTTAAAAATTTCACAATGTGAAATATTTTTATGTATTAATACATAAAAATATCAACCACAATAAAATTTTTAAAATTGAAAAAACTAAACCTAGATGTGTGAATTAAATTTATGTTTTCTTAAATGTCAATCATGACGTTACTAAGTAATACACAAATCTATGATTTAAACCCGAAAATTTTAAAATAAAATTTTCTTTAATTTGACCAATTAGGGGTGTTCGGATTTGTATGTTGAAGTTAATAATCATATTTTTGTATTTTAAAAATAAAAAAAATTATATTTTGTTATTGTATGTGCCTAAAACGTAATTTATTGAAGCTTAATTTGAAACTATTTTCTAAAGTACTTGTAATTAATTGGGCAAATGACAAAAAATAGTAATAACTTTAGTCGTTTATCATTAATAACATTGACTTTTATATTTTTTATCGTTTACGTGGTAACAACTTATTACTTTTCTATCAATAATAGTAATTGGTGACCTGCAAATCTCTTGAGCAGGTCACCAACAACTTTTCAATTATAAAAAATAGTGACATCTTTTCATATTTTTATCAATAACAGGAACATATCAAATCAAAATGCAGATTTTTATTTATTTATTAAGTTTTCTAAGGTTTCATGAAGGGTTTAAGTCGTACAAATGTAACATACTTTTCTCAATTTACCTAAATAGCTAATTAACTTTTTTTTTGACCGGATGATAGTTGTACTCCAAAATAACTTGTCGATGTGGTACATGTAACCAGTAACTATATTGATATGACAGTTTTTGCTGATTCAAATGATAAAGTGACAGGTTTTTATTGACATGATGCTTACGTGGATTTACCATATTAACATAGTTACTGGTTACACGTACCATATCGACAAGTTATTTTAGAGTACAACGTGGATTTTGATCTATATAAATAATTTAGAAAATCCGCATAAGCATATACATCCTTTTCATCCTTCAAAAAACACAAATATAAGATCATTACTGGTAGAACCGGGAATCATAATTACCATCTCAACAATAAATTTTAAGTACAAGTATCAGTAGGATAAAAAAAATACTAGATTAGTCATTTGAGTAATTTCAGTAAAATAACATACATGTGTACGATTTTAACCTTTCATAAACATTAAAATAAACTCAATTTATGTTTCAAAAAAATCAAAATTTATTCTCCATAAGGCTTATTAAACATCATTTATAATCAAGTTCAATTTGAAATCTGTAGAAATATGTCAATTGGTTGTAGTCTACGCAGAATTGAGGTGTGAATGTGTGAATTGAGTTGGCAAGAATGGGCTGAGTGGGGCTCAAACCAGCCTTAACACGTGTAAACCACAATGGTAAAAGGGTCCAGGGTGGCTAACAGTGGTCCAGCCCTAGTGTGGTCAACGTGGGCAAACACTCCCGTCCTAGTCACTACTGCCAGGTAAGCAACTCTTACTCCATTCTGACTTGTCTCGTGGGGACCGCTATTGCCCCGTCATCATCAACTTGACACGTCACTTTCACTCATTCTCTTTGCCCTAGCTAGCTAATATAAATCTTCAATTCTCTATCCACATAAAGTAAGTTTAAAATTTATCGATAATTCCATAAATATGTTATATCAAAGTTAGGGTTTGCAAAGAAATTCGATGGGTGTTTTTCGAGTTTTTGATTTTCTTTTTTTACGATGGAGGTTATATATGTGTTGGAAGTGAACGAACGCACAAATGTTGATGCTTCTTCATTTTGCAAACACATTGATCGATGTAGGTTATGTGATAAAGTTGTCGCTTATCTTACGTTTTGGAAACTCAATGAGTAGATAAACGAATTAAAAACGTAATAGGAAACACCTCTTACACACATTTTGAAAAAATATTCAAAAATATTCAAGTTAAATTGAATATAATTAAAGTAAAACTTGTTACAAAATGTTCTCAAAGTCAGATATCAAATTGTTTACCAATTCCTCAAAATCTGATTGTTTTGTATGTTTTAAATAGAAGCAAATTAGTGGTAATTATAAATTACTTAGTTAAGACTTCAAGTCACAATAGTCTGATTTGTAGCATATCTGAACATCTCTTATGATTCTAGACTTAATTAGTTATACTCGATCGATCGTGTATGCATGTTGTAACTATTGTATCTTTTGATGTATGTCGGTATATTCCATGTTGGTTTTGACCATGATAACGTACGAATCTGATATGTTCATTTGAATTAATGTTTCGGACGTTATTTAGTAAGCTATATCAGGGATATATCATAATATCATATAAAGGGTGGTAAACATATGCCATTTTAAAACAAAAATTTTCATTTTCCATTTATTAAAATTGTAACTTCTCATTGAACAATCAATAATATAAGAATCAATAAATAAAATTCCAATCAAATCTCAAAATGATTTATGCTAAATAATTTAGTATAATTAATGCATAAATTATATAATTGCATATAATAAGATTTAGAATTATTTATAAAAATAAATCACATAAAATAATTGTTTAGCTCTTGATTTAGAGTGACCCTTCAAATTGCATTAATTGCCCCCACCACCCTTATCACATGCCAACCCCACCCCACATCCCCCTACCCTACCCCCAAACCCAACCCCACCCCCATCCCCCCAATAACCCCACCCTATATATACACCTCTCCATTCCCTTTCTTCATTCATTCAAAACTCACTTCAACAATCATCTAACCTTTCACTCCTAAAAAACCTACAAAACCAAAGTTTTCATCTTTGAAAAAAACCTTCAAATTTTGAAGCTACTCCAAACACTATTTGCTTTTGTTTAATCAAAATTTGCAAAAATGTTTAGCTTCTCAGAGCAAAATGACTTCTTTGGCCGTCGATGTGTGTGGGTCAACGGGCCAGTTATCGTAGGAGCTGGTCCGTCTGGGCTAGCCATCTCGGCTTGTCTTAGGGACCAAGGGATTCCCTTTGTAGTCATTGAAAGATCCGACTGTATCGCTTCTCTTTGGCAAAAACGCACCTACGATCGCCTAAAACTCCACCTTCCGAAAAAATTTTGCCAACTTCCCAAACTACCTTTTCCCGAAGACTACCCCGAGTACCCAACTAAGAAACAATTCATCGCTTACCTCGAGAACTATGCGAAGAAATTCGACATCAAACCACAATTCAACGAGTGCGTCCAGTCAGCTAAGTATGACGAGGCATGTAAGCTCTGGCGGGTCAAAACCGTCTCAACAACCGGATCAGTCCGGTCTGAGACGGAGTATATCTGCCAGATGCTTGTTGTGGCCACCGGAGAAAACGCTGAAGGCGTAATTCCGGAAATAGAAGGCCTTAAAGACTTCTCTGGTGAAGTGATCCATGCAAAAGACTATAAGTCCGGCGAAAAGTACCAAGGAAAGAAAGTTTTAGTCGTCGGTTGTGGGAATTCCGGCATGGAAGTCTCTCTTGATCTCTCTAACCACAATGCAAAACCATCAATGGTGGTTCGAAGCTCGGTAAGTTACCTCTAGAAAACCTTAAAAAACCTTTAAAAAACCTTAAAAAACAAGATTTTTAATCAATACCCATCAATCAGTACAATCAAAGATCCTAATCTTTCATTAAACATTTTCAGGTTCATGTTCTACCAAGAGAAATCTTTGGAAAGTCGACATTTGATCTCGCCATGATGCTCATGAAATGGCTACCAATATGGCTAGTTGACAAAATCCTATTGATCTGCGCATGGTTCATAATTGGAAACATCCAACGTTACGGTATAAAACGACCTTCTCTAGGTCCAATAACACTCAAAAACAACCATGGAAAAACCCCAGTTCTTGACATCGGAGCACTCGAGAGGATCCGGTCAGGCGACATAGCAGTCGTGCCCGGAATCAAAAGATTCAACGGGAAGTCAGTCGAGCTAGTCAACGGCGACATCCTTAACATCGATTCAGTCATTTTAGCAACCGGTTATTTCAGTAATGTCCCATTTTGGCTTCATGTAAGCATCAAGATCCAAACTTTAATTAACTTTACACAATTCTTTGAAATTTCTGGAAATAATTTGACTAAAATGGAATGCAATCTTTTGGAATGAACAGGAGAAAGAATTCTTTGCTGAGAATGGATTCCCAAAAACACCATTTCCAAATGGGTGGAAAGGAAAAGGAGGATTATATGCAGCAGGGTTTACAAGGAGAGGTTTGGCTGGTGCTTCTGCTGATGCACTTAAAATATCAAAAGATATTGGAAAAGAATGGAAAGAAGAATTAAAGCAGAAAAAACAGAAGGTTCCTACTCATAGAAGATGCATCTCAACTTTCTAAATGTAGAAACTGTAATTTTTTTATTTTAAATATATACTAAAATCCAAAAAAAAAAAAAAAAAAAAAAAAAAAAAAAAAAAAAAAAAAAGAGGAAACAGATATACATACATATATAGCACACACAGAAGGCCAGCCCTCTCCAGAAAGCCCTTACAGAAAGTTTTTGAAGAATGTTTGGGTATTTTGCATAGTGAGGAGATGAGGCCCCTTTTTTTTATATATTTTTTATATTATTGTTACACTTTGTAAAAGAATCAGTTTATTTTATAGTGAATATATACATTACTTCTCTTGTTTATATTTTCAGTTAAATTTCTCCAATCTTATGTTATATATATTAGTTGTCTGTATTGATTATTATTGGAGGAATATGAGACATTACAAAAGTATTTGGAATAATTTCAAAATTAAACATGAGTTTTATATAGCCAGGGTCTATCCTTTTTATATATATATATATAGAGGTTCAATAGGAAACCTCGATGCATTCGGAATCTCAAGAACCAAATATGCATCAAGGGCGTTTTAGGAATGCTAAACATGTCATTTATATTTAGTTATAATTAAAACATATTTTAGACACCTTTAAAATAGAAGGAATTAATTTAAGAAATTAAATCATTAATTAACAAACTTCCCATTATTTCTCCTCCCTTCCCTCTCTCACACTCGCTCTTGACCGGCCATCTTCTCCCTCCCTCTTTATTGGCTCCAGCCATATTCTACCTCCCTCTTTATTGCTCATCTTGACCGGTCATCTCTCATTCAATGATGGTTCGGCATTGATTTCCTTTGTTCTAGTGATGGTTCGGCAGAATTAAGATCACAAGACGAGGGCATGGGCATGCGCCTGGTTCGGCAGAAATAAGAACATGAGCATGCATCGATTTCCTTTGTTCTAGTGATGAATCTGAGGCATGCATCGATTCCATTCTGATTCATTCATGAACGAGTAGCAGAAATAAGATCAAGACGAGCAGCAGAATGAATGATGATGGTTCGGCAGAAATAAGAACATGGGCATGCATCGATTTCCTTTGTTCTAGTGATGATTCTGAGGCATGCATCGATTCCATTCTATTTCATTCAAGAACAAGTAGCAGAAATAAGATCAAGACGAGCACCAGAATGAATGATGATGGTTCAGCATGAACAATGATGATTCCAGCATGAACGATTATGATTCTTGTTGATGATATTTCGAGCATGAACGATGTTAATGATTCTGTAGATGTATCATGTTAGTGCGGAGTGATGAACACGAAAAATGAACGTTTTGATATTTCTAATGATGATTCTGGGCATGAACAATGTTGATGATTCCGGGCATGAACGGAGATGAACATGAAAGATGCACACGAAAATGAATGAAGATGAACACGAATGATGAACGCATATGCAATTGAATGACGAACTAAGATGCACACAAATATGAACATGAATGATGAACAAGATGCCAAACACGATGTACGACGATGAACGAAGATGCATCGTGTTTGAAGATGAATCGGATGAAACTGATGAACAAGATGCATCATGAATTTGAACGGTTAATATTAGATGCATCACGTATCATTTAGATTTTGTAATTTTGTAATTTTGGAAGTATATTAATTTAATTTATTTTGGCATATTTATTGTTTGATTATTTAATTAAATATTCAATTAATATAAAATTAAAATTTAATTGATTAGATATATTATTTTTCCCAAAATACCATTATGCATACCAAATACGTACGTCGTGTGATGCACATTTGATCATTTAATCTAAGGGTTGTGGTTGGTTTTTTTTAGATTCTCGATGTAGATGGTTCCCCATAGAATCTAACTCATATACACGTGTGTGTGTGTGTGTGTGTGTGTGAATTCATCATGAGTTTAAACTCTCCAAAATGAAAGCAAAAATACAGTCATGTATATCAACGAGTTATTGACACACGCGCGTTGCTGCGGGGTCTAAAATATTAATTACAAAAATAAATATACAAACAAATGAATAAAAATATTTTTCAAACAATTTAAATAACGAAACACAATTGAACCAGGATCGAAGAATAAAATTGGAGAGCTGATATAGATTCAAGAAGCAAGATAAATGATACAGATAGTTGATTATTATCATTGGTTTTCTAGATTTTACAATGGTGAAATTACAAACAATGTCTTATTAAATCAGATCGTAACCAGAATTAATTAAATAAATATTCATAACCATATGAAAATTTGACATTGATTAGTTTAATCGTCAATTTAATTTGTTGGTTTTACGATCAAATCAAATAAATTTATGGCGGTAATGTCTCTAATACATCGATTAATTAGGGTTTGTCAACGTTATAATAGTAATTTTCAATGTTATACATGATCATATTTAATTAAAAAAAATCTAAATATGAAATAGTTACATTTTAATTATAAAACAATTTCATTAGAATTTTGTATTGTGCATTTGAATAATAAAGTTTTTTTCATACAATTAAACATAACATAATAGTTTCAAAAGACAACTCCAAACATAATTATAATCATAATCATAATTTTAAGTGTGTAAGAAAATGTTGTAATAATAAATGTTAAAAGAGAACTAAACAAAATTTTATTAAAATAAAAGGGCTAAATAATAGATAAAACTAAGATAATGGTGTGTTTTGAAAATGTTAAATTTTAAATTAAAAAAAAAAGCAATTGAAACGTGATTGGCCTATTTGATTTGATAAGTGTGTGTGTATAATCAGGTTCATCAGCGTACCCATGAGATTTCAGCGTACCCAACGTACCCTAATATGAATGATCATTCACATATATTTTTTTTGAATAGACATGTATAAGACAACATTATCAGACTTTTTTCAAAAGAAGCAACATCATAAATTTTGTGAATGGTAAAAAAAGATCATGTGAATGATCATTCACATGGATGACCATTCACATAAATATGCATTGAGCATTCACATAATTTTTAAGGACACAGAAAGTGTGAATCTATGTGAAATTCATATATCATGCGTATAACATTA
The DNA here is from genome assembly GCA_020465985.1 of Centrapalus pauciflorus. NCBI lineage: Eukaryota > Viridiplantae > Streptophyta > Magnoliopsida > Asterales > Asteraceae > Centrapalus > Centrapalus pauciflorus. Next base: position 1,019,874 of record JAANYP010004790.1, on the reverse strand, counting down.
AATTGAACAAGGCTATATGTAAAAATATTTAAAAAAGTTTTTTAAGGTTGGTACCTTCGGGTGCACTTGATTTCGAGAGATACTTATTTGAACCTGACTATATATATATATATATATATATATAAAATTCCTTTCGAGTTTAAACTCTCTATAAAAGTTAGTTATACTTTACCATGCATAAACTAATATAACTAGCTGAATACCCGTGCGTTGCTCGGGTGATGTGTGATGAAATTAATATTTATAATTAATTTTTTTGAACGGCAAATTAATCTACTCCTATTCCTAAATTACTCTTTTGTCCCAAATGAGAACTTCAGAAGTTACTTTCACTGCCTAAATTCCATCTTGTCTCCGACGGGAGTCGAAGCCGTGATCCGACACTTTTACACGTAACCTCTCATACCAAATGGGCTAAACCCCATTGATATTAATAATTAATTGATGACACAACAAAAGTTTTTTTTTTAAGAAAACTATACATTGTTTGCGAAAAAAATGTTACTTATATTAATCATTAATATTAATATTACACATAATTATATTTGAAGTCTATACATATTTAGTTTAATACATGTGAGTTGATCAAAAGACTGATTTTAGTTAAAAAATCATGTATAAGAATGAAGTATATAGAAAAAAAAAATAATTTACAATAAAATGAAAACCCATCATTTTTCCATCAACTAATATACAAACACGTATTTGCAAAGTATTACTTAATTACAATATCGTCTAACATAATTTTATAATAACAATTTATTCAAACCAATTAATAAAATGTTATCAAACAAAAGCAGTTATTATAAAAAAATTTAATTTATCTTAATAAAATCACATTGAACAATTTTAAATGGCAAATGACATCCCATTGTTTTATCTATAAACTAAAATTTTAACCTATATATATATATATATACATATATATATATATATATACATATATATATATATATACATATATATATATATATATATATATATATATATATATATATATATATATATATATATATATATATATATAATGAGAAGCTTTAAATGTAAAAAAGTATACCGATGCGACGTTTTTTCTGAGGTTTGAATTATGGATGACACAATTTTGACCCAACGGATGGGACAATAAAAATGGCTCGTAGTAAAAAAAAGTAAGCTAGCACATAATTTTTTCTAAATAATAAATTTCACATGTTTACCTATTTTATAATAGATGCTAATTAAAAAACTACTTTGATATGTTTATCTGCCGTACTTTATATATTTATTAAACTGAATCATCAATAAAATTTAAATCTAAATGTAAATTTTATCCCATCAATACTTATCTATATATTTAATAAATCTTTTTTCCATTTGCTTATAAATTTATTAAAATACATAAACATTATATAAATTTATTAAGTTTTAAAAAAGTAAACAAACGATATATAAAAATATAGTTCATAATATTTTGTTTATTATAATAAAATATAAAATATTGTTTTATCTATAAACTAAAATTTTAATCTATATTAATTAAAATATATATATTTATAAATGAAAATTTTAGAATAATCAGTTATTCATATCTATTTTATAAAACTATAAAAATAATAATTTTGAAAAGTTAATGTTTAATTGTAATTTGTATATGTAAATAAATATCCCATTATTTTATGAAAGTTTGTTAGTATTGATAGGATTGCTGATGATGTTATCCCATTATTTTCTGAATTTTAACAAATTATACTGCGTCAAATCAGCAACCTTAATTTTCTGAATTTTAACCAATCATATTGTGCCAAATAAGCCTTAATTTTATGAATTTTAGCCACTAATATTGCGTCACGTAAGATTATTTCTCTCTGCTCCGTCGGCTATATATATATATATATATATATATATATATATATATATATATATATATATATATATATATATATATATATATATATATATATATATATATATATATATAGAATATGGTTCGTGTGAGTACCTAAAAAATGCAGAGTACCGTGAGTACCTGTGAACACACGGGTTTTAGATGTGAACATGCTCCGAAAAAAAGTTTTTTTTTAAAAATTTTTTTTCATATTCATATAGATACAAATAATATAAGCCTATTTGTAAAAGAATTACACGCATTCACACTTCCTAGCGTCTTAAAAGTCATGTGAACGTGAAAAAATTCATGTGAACATGCTTAGCTGTGAACATGCATTCACAACAGTGCAGTTCATGTGAACTTGCATGTTTCACATAGTTATAGTGTGTGTTTATGTGTGATTTTTTGCAAGTAGTCTTATATTATTAATTTAAACATGATTATGAAAAAAAATTTCAAAAAAAATGGTTTTAAGCGAGGTACCTCCGGTACTCCGCAAAACTAGTGGTACTTCATTTGAACATATATATATATATATATATATATATATATATATATATATATATATATATATATATATATATATATATATATATATATATATATATATATATATCGTGTGTGTAGAATATGGAAACTGAAAATAAGGCATATAGGAAGGAGGATATATCACTCTAGGCAACATTATTTTTGTATACATGTGCCCTTAATAATTTTTTTTCCCTTAAAAAAAGGTCATTGTATTGATGCCAAAACATACTTGTACTCAACTTGTGGATCAAAAATTCAAAATATATATGTAACTTCTACTTTATTCTCGTTGAGGTCTCCTCCCCACACTACACTGAATCTCATATCAGATTCATATCAGTTTTCTCTTTCTTCTCATTTCATCCCAAATCATCCCAAAATGAATGAGATGAGTTCCGATCCAAATATCATCCCAAAAATTTTCTTACACGTTCTGTTTTTTTTTTCTTCATGTCTCTCTTCTCTTTCTCCTCTCCCTCTCTTCGATCTTCAAGTGCGTTGTGGCCTCCTCGATGAAAATGAATTTTGATGTGGGATGATTTTAGGAGGGGAGTGATGTTTGCATTTGAGGACGAATATCACATGGACATCCCGCATCCACACACACATATAAAATCAAGATCAAATGATTATCAGTACAATATGAATACTTTATTTCAGTGTTTTCATAAATATGTATAAAATAACATCATAAATGTGTGTGTGTGTGTGTGTGTGTGTGTGTTTGTATAAATTAACATCGTTTCATGTTTTGTAAGTCCACAAAATAACATCTGAATGTATAGAATAGTTAATACATTCACATCACATGTTTTTTGCACATTCACATGTAAGTATATAGATTCACAAATCTTGAAATGTAACTTCTTATTTACATATTTTTATAATGTTATTTAGTACATGAATATTATTAACGCTATTTAATTATTCCTTTCAACTAGCACCCACGAGTACCCAAGAAAGATGTGGTACCTACACATTCTCAAAGATCGACGAACCAAATTATCTTGAGTTGGTAAACATGAAAAAATAGTTATCTAAATAATAATATGATGTAATTTCATATTTAAATTTATAGTTATTTAATTAATATTTCATTCCATATTTAATTAATAAATTATGCGATATTACTAATATAAGCCAGGGAAATTCCTTCAGTTTCCCATTGTGGACATGAATACCTACTAACCCACACTATTAACATCTCCAGATTTACTATGAATATTCATTCATATATGAACTCCCTCTTACAACTTATTCTTTAAACGTTATCAGGGTCGGCCCATTAGGGTATACAATCTGGGCTACTGCCTTAGGGCCCAACAGCTAAGGGGGCTCAAAAACTTTTTTTCCTTTGATACGTAGGCTAATTCCAGTAGTTTAGTTGTTTTGCTACTTGTTTATGTGATATTTACATTAATATTTATATGGTTGTTTCGCTTTAATCTTTTAACTGTTATATATACATACATGTTTAGAGAGTCTTTATAAGTTTTGCCCGGACCTCGAAAACGAAAGGAACGGCACTGAACGTTGCTACCAAATGGCTATGAAAGTAGATTGTTTAAAAGGTTGAATTTGAAAAAATACACCGTATCAAATCATTATTTTTATTAAAATTTAATAATACATTGCATTTCTATATAAAGTTTTCAAAGTGAATACATTTGTATAACTTTAATAGTAGTACATACAACACTATACCCGAAATACATATTATATTATATATTTTTTCCTTTATTAAACCTAAATGATAAACCAGCTAGATTAAGAATGAGTGTAAATAAACCTCTCTCTGTTTGCTAAATGAAGCATATCTTACATTCATATGTTCATCAACTCACATCAACTTGTTTTTTAATATAATTTAAGTATTAAAATAATACATATTTCACATTTTTGACAAGTGGCTTGTCTATCCCATAGAGAGGAGTTTAAATAGCATAAACCATATATGAATTCAGATTGGATCCAAACTAAACAACCAATAACCGAAAATGATGATGTCATCTTTACAAATGTAGTAAATGAGAATAAAATGACAAAGTTGGAAATAAAAGAAGAGTTAAATGCAACCCACTATGTATGTTGTTGCATTCTATTTACTGAGCCAAAAACAAAATCAAGAACAAGCCACATGATCACCCATGCCTTTGACCAAAACTAAAATTGAAACAAAGGTCCAATCTCAATTCTTGACCACAACTTCAAAGTCTACAACTTAAATGCATATTTCACACAATGTAAAATATTTGAAACTAATTTGTGACCATTTGGTTTCTTGGTTTTAAAAATGCACACATGGGTTTGGTATGTTTCCTTTGGCTAAAACTATGCATAAGTTAGTGTCATGAAAGTTGGATGGATGGCCTCACAATCCTCATCATATATGGGACTAATAGACTTTTATGTAATTTTGGTTTTGTTTCTTTATCCATGTTTATTGAACCGTTCAATGAAAATTGGTAAGGTTGAATATCAGAACTGACAGTTGTTTGGCTGGTAAAATGAAACTGTATACTAAATGAGTCAAAGCAATTGTATTTTTAATAGTGTAAGGTTATGTAACTATGGCAACACTCCTTAGTCTATTTTTTTTATTAGGTTTATATATACTATCTTTAATATGATCATACAAATTATTATAAATAACATTTACCTCATGATAGGTTACAAATAAAAAATAAAAAAAAAACCCTTTCACATATATGGATCAAAATGGTCCATTTAGTAAACTGGGCCCAAATGTAATGGAAACACAATGGCAAAGATTTGGGCCTTTGAACCCACTTACTTTCTAAGCAAGCATTGTCCATTGATACAATCATACAAACGATAAAGTTAGGGCCTATCAATACTCCTTCGACTCCTCGTGAATAAGATGCACATTGACCGGATATTAACCAATCCGGATATGATAAAATCGGATCCTTTTTTCTTTGCCAAAAAATCAGTTTTTTAATAATCTATTCAGATCTTAACCATTTTTGCACCCATTAAAGCGTAGCATATGTAACCAGTTTCGAATATTAAAAAACCGGTTTTTTAAAAAAACGGTTAAAAAATAAACCGATTTTTTTAAAGAAAATTTTCCATTTTCATTTAGACTTTCAATTTGGGTTTGATATTTTTTTTATCATCTTTCATAAATCTTTCATTTGGTCTTTTATTTTTAATAAAATTAGGCTTTTTAAATTAGTTTATAAATTATACATTATAATTTACACATTTATACTTATAAGTTATACTTATAAGTTTTAAACTTATACTTATATGTTTTATATTATATTTGATTATAAATACATAAAAAGTTCAAAATTATAAAATTATAAAATTAATGTATTCAAGAGTCTGTTTTTTACCTGATATAAAAACCAGTTAATTATCCGGTATAAAATCTAGTCTACCCAAAAAAAGAATCCGGTTCAAAAACCGGTTCGGTTATTAAAAAACCGGTTTTGGTGTAATCGGTTTCGGATCAAAATCAGATAACCGAATTTTTTATGCAATCTGAGCATTAACATCAACCAAATGGATATACTTAATGGCTATCAGAACTAGAGTTTTAGTTACTTAGGCTTAATCAACAACTATCAAAAATGTTTTCTAGAGCTTTTTAAATTATTTTTATGTATGTTATATCCCTAAATTTAATTTTATTGACATAAAACAATAATATATAATTCTAGAATTTCATTTATGGATTAGCACTCGTTACATTACTCATTAAAATCTCTGTCTCAATACTCATTATCCATTTAAGTCTAGAAAAAAAGGGGGAAGCCTGAATGATAAAGGAAAGTCGGGACGGGAAGAGGAAGTCGGGGCGAGGTTGATTTTGGCAGGGCCTGCTAGCGGGGCGGCGTGCCCATGGCCGCCGGCCTTGGTCCGAGGTGGCCAAGCCAAGAGGCCATCATCATTATTACTCCATGCTCTTTGAAATTGTGGGAATTTTTAGCAACGAAATTATATAAGAATATGTCAAATGATTTTCTTGAATCCAACTTAAGTTTTACATTGTAAAACAAATTGTCTAAAATAATATATAAAAAAATCATTTTAAATAACACTATACTCACTTAAATAATTAACCTGACAATCATATTCAAAAAGATTTTATCTTTTCAATTTAAATATTCATTTTTATTTTTAGAAAACAATTTTTTTGATGATGCATAAAATGTAAGATTTTATTTATGCATAAACTCTTATCCTTCTGTACAAAATCTCATCGAGTTTAGGCATAAATAAGATTTTGTGTTTTATGCATCAACAAAAAAATATATTTAAATAATAATAATAATAATAATAATAATAATAATAATAAATGTGTAATTGATCAAAATAAAAAAAATTATATTAGTCATCTGGTTCTCCATAAAAATTAGGGGGCGTTTGGTTCGTGGATTTTTTTATCTGGGATTTGCATTTTGTCAAAGGATTTGCATTATGCAGGATTTGCATTTATCAGGATTTTGTCAAAGAATTCGCATTATCTTATAGAAAAAATTTGTTAATCTGAAAAATGTAAGGTAACTGGGATTTAAAATCCTAGGGGGAGGCTGGGATTTTAAATAACAAAGAATGGAAGGATTTAAGAAATCCTGAGATTTTAAATCCTTACTGAAATCTGCGAACCAAACACAGGATTTTAAATGCAAATCCCAGGAAATCCGCGAACCAAACGTCCCCTTAGGTTCTCGTTTGCACTCCTACTCTCTTTGAGAGAGAGAGAGAGAGAGAGAGAGAGAGAGAGAGAGAGAGAGAGAGGAGAGAGAGAGGAGAGAGAGAGAGAGAGGAGAGGGAGAGAGAGAGAGAGAGAGAGAGAGAGAGAGAGAGAGATGGAAGTGGTGGGTAGAAGAGGACCTCAATAAATTCAAGTGACCCAACAATGGATGGTGATGTCGAATGGTTGGTTTGTCTTTAGTTACCAACTGACGGAACCGTTGACAAGTGAAAACCAATATTATGATTTTTTGACAATTTTTTTCATTTAAATTAATTTATATTGTCATGTCACTTTTATTCATGTGCTCCTCGTTAATTCAATTATTAGACCGGTCAAACAAATAAAATATATCGCTTAGTTGTTACAATTTAGAAAATCTAAAATATGGTTGTTTATATTGGTATGTAATCACTTCAACGATTTCTTCCTTTTATCCTCATGAATATATACAGGAAATAGAAACCAAAATCAAATTATCATAGGGATTGGAAATCAACACAACAATAGGAAGATATATACGAATCAAATAACAATGAATAAGAATCCTAAATGGCTAACACACCTCACAGTTGGAATTGGGTGGTGGTGAATTGAAAGCTCAAACTAGATCTGAAGTTGAGGAAAAGTTCTCGTAATAAACCTTTTGGTGAAGACATCGACATATTGCAAGAAAAATGGAATGTTTAGCACCTGTATGTGGCCAATGGCTACTTTTTCTCGAAAAAAAAATTATATATCCATTTCAGTATGTTTTCTTCGTTGATGTTGAACTGGGTTATTAGAAAAGTAGACTATGTGTATGTTCTCATGATAGACGAGGATGGCTTATCTTTGGGGTCGTGTAGTTTTAGAAGAAGGTTTCGAAGCCAACATGTTTCAGCAATAATGTTTGCCACGCCATAATATTTCGCTTCGACACTAGCGTGTAAGAGTGTAGGTTAGCATTATGTTCACCATAAAATAAGATTGTTATGTAAAAACTATCGATCTAGCTACCCTAGTATTCGTTGTAATGTCTAGAAAACACATTAAGCACACATCTAATGAGTTCATGTAATAAATATAGATTAAATAACAAGAAAACAAACTTGTTTGATAAATATATTATGTAACATGAAATGTGTGGCATTTCAAATTGTTTTCCTATAAAATCCCAAAACAAAAATTTTTTTAAAAATAAAAATACTACGGTGCTGTTTGTTTTTAAAGAGATTGATCTCAGCAGTCTGCCGACTTAGCTGTAGAAATTTACGGTCAGGAGAGATGGCCTAAAGGTCTGCAGACGTCCGCAGACGCGGGTAGACGAAAAAAACAAACGCACTTTCATATAAAACATCTTCCCGCGTCTTCGAGTTCACAGACATAAAAGGTTCGAAGATCTTCTAAGAAAAAAAAAAACAATGCCTACGTAACTTGTACCATCTATTTTCACCTAATTTGAGAAGACTAAAGTCATTTGAAAAAGATCATCATATAGTGTCATCTTAATAATACGTATCACTTAACCAATACTGAGATATAGAAGGTAAGTAGGTAACCGATGACCGTATTGTTGCAAGACATAAACATATAAGAGGACATTTTTGTGCCTTATCTTGAACTAGTAACATACACAAGTTGAGTAAGTCACCAATCTAAACGTATTGAACCAATATAAACTTATATATACGAATAGATGAACTTTAGAAAACAATATTACTCGATCACTACCTAAAATTTTTCTATTGTATATATACACACCCGAAATCTTTCACCAATCAAGGTTGCATGAGAGCGGTCAACAAAAACTTAAACAATTTGATCTTATTGCATAATATGTTCCTAAATCATTGTGGAGATTTGTATGTGATGGTTGTAGCCAAAAGAAAAATAGGTTTTAAAGTTGTTTTCGTATTCCGTCTATATTAATAGGTATCACATTACGTTTGGTTTGCGGAATCTAGTTTACAGGAAGAAATCATGTTCCTTCATACATTAGAATCTGTTTTCTAGATTGATGGGGTAGAAACTACATTCCATGTTGGGCATGGAAACGGTGTTGACAGCTCTACCCCAACTTTGGAGTTTTGGCTTCAGCACGGAGCATCGTTGGGCCTAGCTTTAGAGTTTTCGCGACAGCTCTGCATCTAATTTGAAGTTTTTTGATTTCAGTTCTTGTAAATTCATTACAAACCAAACACATTACCGATTTCTATTCATTCGATTTTCATTCTTTTCAATTTTTCATTCCTTTTATAGATATTTTTACTTAGAAAACATTATGTGGACTAAAAGACACCTTATAGAATAATAATCCATGCACATTTTGTAACTCTTTACCACATATTTGGGTTGGAGGATGTTTATATATATATTTATCTAAAATCATGTTTTTTATTTGTTTAACTTAGATGATATGATTAAGTATGTTAAATTATAATATGATTAAGTAAACATAATTATGTAGCTAATTAATTATTTAAAATTTGTAAGTCCTTAATGATAAAATATGTAGCTAACTAGTGTTGTGGTTGCCCGCGCGTTGCTGCGGGTATCCGTAAAAATATGTAGTTTTTATCGCTTAAGTTAAAATATGATGTTAAGAAATAGAATATAATTTAATGATGACAACAACGTAACTACATTTGTGTATTTGCATTAGTGGGTTACATGTTATTTTTTACGAATTTGGTATGATTTAATTGATGATGTTTAAAGTATATTATTTTTTAGGGTTTTATATGCAAATGGTTTCGTCCCTCAATGTTATTTTTTACCAATAAAGTCCTCAGGTTATTGTTTTCTTTTGGTTTTCGGAAAAAAATTGTTTTTTTTTTCATAATCAGTCCCGTATTTTCCACAAAAATGTCAACATGCCACGAAAAGCCCACAAATTTAATGATTTTTTTTGTCAAAAAATGAATAATTCCAAAAATCACAAACAAACATATAACTTACAGATTTTATTGGTAAAAAGTAAAACGAAATGGCTATACCGCAAAAATATGAAAAACATGTTGGTTTTTTTTTTCATATTAAACCCTTATTTCACAAAAATCATGAATAACAAAAGTTGATGTTTTATATACGTCTTGTGAGACAAAAGGCAAAAAACAAACGACAAAACAAAAGGAATCACTGTTATTTTATTTTTCAAGTTGAGGTGGAAGCAGAAATTTTCATTATTTAAATATATTTGATTAAATATTGAAGAAGTTGATGTACAAACTGAATACTTTTATTTACAAATATAAAAATATAAAAAATGTTGAACTCAATATTTATTAAGCTTTAAAAAAGTTCATTGTTTCACCCGTTAAAAAAATTAAAAAGTGTAATAATTCGTCCTTTTTTCTTATTGGAAAAATTTATAGATGGATTAGTTGATTTCCCGTTCGGTTAAATTAAAAATCAGAGTTCTTTATTTTTTCCGAGCGAAAACATTTAAAGTTAAATCAGTCAGCATTAGTTTCATTCATTTAAATTTAATATGGTTCACCATTTTTTTTCTGAGCAAAAATATTTAAACTAATATTGTTAGTCATTTTTTCGTTTGGTTAAATTGCAAATCAAAGTTATTAAATGTTTTTTTTCGGTCAAAAACATTAATAATTAAATTAAGTGGTTGTTTCTTTCTTTTGATTAAATTGAAAACTGAAATGGTTCGCTGTTTTTTTCGAGCGAAAATATTTAAAATTAAAACAACGAACATTTCAATTTTTCCTGCAAAATGGCTAACCAAATAGGAAAAAAAAACAATCAAATTTAAGTATTTTGGAAAGATAAAACGAATAATCATTTTGATTTTCGATTTAACCAAAAGTAAAAAACAACCAAACAATCTAATTTTTAATGTTTTAGTAGAAAAACGATGTACCATTTCAATTTCCAATTTAACGAAATGGAAAAACGACAAACCAAATTAATTCGAAATATTTTTTAATTGATTAAAAATATTAATATTTTATTATATTTATATACCTATTTGTTTTATTAAGATAAGGAGTTGTTAATAATTTTTAATTAGAATGGTAAAAAAATATAAATAATTTTTAGTTAAAGTTAATAGATAAGAAACAATTTTGAATGTAAAGTTGTAAACCTTGATAATAATAACTGATTTTGAAAAATACAAACTATAGGGGCTGATTCTGTAAATTCTGGAAATTATAAAAAACGACACCGTATGGCACCAAAACGATGCGTTTTACAATGCCTAATGTTTGTTTTTACAATTTATTATTTAAAGTTTTGAAATCTTTTAGATAATCAATAAATCAGTTTCGAACCAGTTATATTGATCTAACAAACAAACTCACGATTCCTTAAATATCCAGTAAACCTGTTAAACCAACCAAATTGATATCAAAATATAATATAAATAGTACGTACCATCCGACCAAGTTAAAGCCTAGCGACCCTCAAATATGAGACCCCTTCTTTTAAAAGGTTTTATTATTTGGTCAATTTCTCTTAACCTTTCGATACAAATACGTGAATAAATCCAATGTACAACAAAGAACAATAGGTTTGGTGATTGAGATAACAAATGGGCCGTGAATATACAAGGATAAATACAATGCTTAAATACAAATGGAATATCTCCGTTAATGCTCCCTCGCAGTTGGAGCGTGTAGAGAATCGCGAATGTTTAAACTGGATCAAAAATTGGTAAAGAGACGAGACGGAAGACCCTTTAGTGAAAATGTATGCATATTGAGCACTTTACGAAACATGAAGGATGTGAACTTCATCAGTAGCAACTTTGCAACGAACAGAACAGATATCAATTTCATCATGCTTGATTCGTTGGTGTTGAACAAGATTAGTAGATATATATATATAGTGCTCACATTATCACAATAAACAACAGTGGCCTAGGTGAGTGGGGCAGCAAAGTTCACGAAGCAGATTCCGTAGCCAGAGGCGGCCCTATGGGTGCCACACGGGCGACAGCCCAGGGCATCAAACCATCAATAGACATAATTTTTCAGTCAAATAAGTAATATAGTAAGCTTCATTTGTTGTTTACTGTTCATGTCTTCATTATCAATGACAAAAGTTATAATCTTAGACGATAATAACAATGAAATAAGAAGATGTAACAAGTGACAGAAGAATATTAGTATCAAAATACACAATGTGTGCTACAAGAAACAACGAGAAATTTACTACTTAATTAGATAATTATTACTCTCAAGACGTAATTAATTAACTCCGCTTACATGTTATAGAGAAATTGATTTTGGTTTTATTAAACGTTTAGGGTGTTTTTAGTTAATGGAAATTTTCAAAAATTTCTATTTCTCTTTCAAAAATTTCTATTTCTCTTTTAAAAAAATGAAAACTTGTTTACTTAACAATAATTTCCTTTTCATTTCACTTTTTTAAAATATCACTTTTTATATTCACTTTCTTACTTTTCTAATACCTACTCTGTATTAGTATATTTACTTTTAATACATTCTTTCTCACTCTTACTTTTCTATCATCTATCATATTCTTCTTACTTTATAATCACCTATCTCATTTTTCGTAAAATTAAAATTTAATCATCTAAACCACTTTTATAAAACCCTTACTTTATTTTTTTGAAAACTATAAATTGTAAACTGAAATTGAAAAATAACTATTTTTCGTTAACTATATTTTAAATATATTAAAAGGTTCTTATAATTATTTAAAAAATTAATTGTAAGATGTTATAAATTTTTATAATTTATCTAATTAGGAAAACTACATATAAATATATAAAATAAGTGCAAGGATAAAATCAATGATTGGTGGAGATATATATTAAAAATTGCCATTCATATGTAATGTTCCTACACTACTACCCTACCATTCATTCCAAATTAGGGTTGGGACCCATCGAATTCTCAACAAAAACCTACCCATAAATGTTTTGGTCCTCATTTGGTAAAGTTTTATGCTCATTCTTTTCTATTATTTTTATAATTTTCATTTTAATTTTTCTACATTAAATATGATTCATTTTGGACCTGAAAATAAGTTACATGAAAAGGATGGTTTTTTGTTTTGCCCATGTATTGAGAAAAAGAATGTGAAAGAAATTGATGAATTTTGAATCCAAAAAAAACATATATATATTGGTTTTGCATAGGGTTTAATATTAAAAAAAAACCAACATGTTTTTGTACTTTTTGCGATTTAGTTCATCCGTATTGTTTTCAATCCGGTTTTCGGAAAAGTTTTGTTTTTTTTCATAATCAACTCTGGCTTTTTTCCACAAAAAACCAACATGTTTTCACTATTTTCTCCGAAAAGTCCACAAACTTGAAAACTTTTTTGAAAAAATTCTAAAAATCACAAACAAATATATTACTTAAGGATTTTATTGGTATAAAATAACACGAAGGGACTATTCCGTAAAAACGTAAAAATATGTTGGTTTTTTTCATATTAAACCCTTTTTTGCATATTGTAAAGTTTTAGATTTATCTTCATTAGTTTTGAAATAATTCAAGTTTTTTTTCTTAAGTTTTTAAATAATAATATGATGCTTTATGAACTTATATTGGTGCCTCATAAAAAAAGGTGATGATTTTGGTGTCTCCATCGTAAGAAAAGTATGTCAATAACACTGTTTTTGAATTTTAAATGATTAAATATATATATATATATAAATAATAATTATGTAGTTTGTTTTGTTGTTTATGCATGAACGGTCGACTTACGTACGGCCCGAACAAAGTATGTCTTCAAGTTGTTATGTCGGTAAAGGCATCGAAGGGATGTCACGTCCCTTCGAGGGTCACCCTGGTTTGAAGAATCTATATAAATATCTTACTTAAGGTATCGGTTTTAGATGCTATTTCGAAGGTCATACAAAGAGATATATTGTCCTAATGAAAGTCACCTCAAACTTATGGAAGTCCTAACTATTGATCACTCAAATTGATCATTATCATGGTTTTAAAAGTTTTGTGTAATCTAAAAATTTAATGGCAAATAGTTCTAAGTAAGCTTGAAAAAGGACAAATAATTTCAAAAAAATGCTAATTAGTGACATTTGCTTTAACATCTTATTGTATTTTCTAACACTTTATAAGATTTGGATTTTATGTGATTTTATGGTTTAGAGGATTTAGAATCTTTCAACGGGCGGAGAGTATTTAAAAAATGTATTTTTGTTGCATTCAAAATCCTTATAACTAGGGGTATTTGTTCGTGCTTCGATCTCCAATAAGCGATGGTCACCGATAGAACAGGGTACAATACTGCAACACAAGGACGATCTTAGGTTAATGGTGTAGCAGGGGTGATCCTGTGTAGCCACTCCGATTCCTAAGTTAGTTCAGGATTCAGAGAGTATTGCTAAAGAGAGGAATATAGAATAGGATTAGGGTTTCTTCTGCGTACCTCACGAAGAAGATTCGATTTCGTATATATACCAGGGTTGCCAATCCATCCCTTTGAATCAACAACCAACCCCGCTTTGACACTTGTCCAATCGGTTATAACTAACTCCAATAGATTTCGTCATGCATAGAAGGCTCTTTTATTCTTTTTATCACGTGATTTAAATCTGATTTGGCTACTTGTTATTGGCTTCCCTGCACACGTGGGATTAAATACAAAACAGAGTCTGGACACGTCATCAGCACACATCATCAAGTCCCTTAAGTTCGGTGTTGTGCCTTTAGTCAAGCATCTGAACTTACAATTTTCAAAAAAAAATAAGCAAATAAATTATTTTTCGTGAAAGGTCAAAATAATGAAAAGAAATCCATGCATAGAAGCAGGAAAGAACTTTTTCAAAATGTCCATTACACGCGCTTTTTTGTTTTAAGCCTGGCGCGTGGAAGGACTTGTACAGCGCTTTTCTGACATTTATACAGGTCTCGAGGTTTTACTTGCAAAATGACCGTTCTTTGATGTCCATTAAGAAAGGTCTACGTGTCCCCCACCGTTTGAAAACCATCTGTCACCCGTATCTCTATAAGTTTTAAAATCTTACCTTCATTCTCCCTTCATGTTTCTCTTCGACTTCCCTTTACTCATACGCAAGACCAATATGCTATCTCTCCATTCTTCTGCGCACTTGTTCTTCTGTTCGACTCTTTCTTGCAGGTCAGTATCTTTCCTCATTTTCTTCTTTGATTCCTGATTTATCATGTCTAACCGGGTATATGAGATTAACCCTGCTCTTTCAAGGAATTCTTATGAGAAGTTCTTGAGAGATTATCGAGTTCCTCCTACCCTCCACCCTGAATTTCCCACGGATGGCGCAAATTGTTTGTGCCTCGATCTCCAATAAGTGACGGTCACCGATATACCAGGGTAGGTTAATGGCGTAGCAGGGGTGATCCTGCGTAGCCACTCCGATGCCTAAGTTAGTTCAGGATTCAGAGAGTATTGCTAAAGAGAGGAATATAGAATAGGGTTAGGGTTTCTTTTCTACGTACCTCATGAATAAGATTCGATTTCGTATATATACCAAGGTTGCCAATCCATCCCTTTGAATCAACAACCAACCCCGCTTTGACAATTGTCTAATGGTTATAACTAACTCCAATAGGTTTCGTCATGCATAGAAGGCTCTTTTATTCTTTTTATCACGTGATTTAGTTCTGATTTGATTGTTTGTTATTGGCTTCCCTGCACACGTGGGATTAAATACAAAACAGAATCTGGACACGTCATCAGCACACATCATCAGTATTAATGAGACAAAACAACCCAATAGTTATTTGGGATCAACTCGAAATCGACTCGTTCATAAACAAGCTCAAGCACAAGTTACTCAAGTAGCTATTGAGTCGGCCTCGAGTATCAAAATACACTGCTCGGGAGGCTCGCGAGCCTAATCAAGAATATGTTTATATACTTTCATTTTTACCCACCATCCTATATAAACTAACTTATCAATTAATTATCAGACCTTACCACTAAACCTAACTAGTGACGTAACCAACGTTGCTCGGGATGTTTATTTCTAAAGTAATTTTCTAATTTAGCAATCATTCATCCTATATTATTTCAATTCTTATAAAAAATTACGTTGTCTAAGATAAATAAAACACATTTCACCATCAATATTATTGGATGTACTTATGTTTGAGATCTACAAGCAGATGTTATTATATCAGTGCGGTGCTTGTGAACTAATAAATAATTCAAAAAGTGTTGACTAAAATGAAATTTGTAACAAAAAAACCATTATTGTACACGATAACTTCAAAATACATCAATTCACAACGTCTAAACCATTAAGTTTAATCTACGAAACACTAAAGTTTATAATAATAAATTTTTCAAGCTAATAAATTATAAATATGTATTCAAATAAAAAAATTCATCATTAAAAACTTAATAAATATTGATAAAATCATATTAGAGATATTTATTCATCTACACCCCTATCTAGTTGGAAATCCATAAAAAATCATTATGTTATCATATTTGTTTATCAATATATTCATTATTATTGTAAATTTTTAGTTTTCTTGTAGCAGATTAAACAATAATAAAAAATGTTAATTACATATTTTTCATTATATGTATGTACTTATAAATAATAATAAAAATAACTTTTAGTTCTAAACAAATAGTGTCATCTACCTTATTTATTTACTTTTTGTTTTGACCTAAATATCAATTTTTTAATTATTTTGTATAATATATCATTAGTTTCATATATTTTATTTTTTTAACTCATAACTTTTAATGTATAATGTTTTGTAGAAAAATGAATACGTACTTACATTTGTTTTTTTTTAACTATATTCCAATATAAATGTTATCACAATTCTAAGAAAAATAAAAACAACGTGTATATACACACATATATATATCATGAACATGCCACTGTTTTTGCAGAGTAACTCGAGGTAACAATCTAAATGATTTTTTGAATTTTTTTTATTAAAATCATAGACCTTTATATAAAAATTCATATACTTTCTAGTATTGCAAGTCATTTTGTAAATAAATGAGTATATATATGTATTCGCGTGAGTGCTCCATATTTTCTTATATTATTTGGTAGACTTATAAAATTTAAAATCATATGACATTTTATATATGTGAACACATATGTGTGTAGCATCATGAGAACCAAAATAGATATTGAAAGTAAGAAGTATTATAATTCATTAATTTTATACATTGATTCATTTATTTTAGGGTGAATTACAAATTTCATTCTTGTGATTTGGTGGAATTTATGGATTTAGTCCCTAGATTTCATTTATTACGCCGACAGTCCTGATTATGATGTTTTGTTACGCATTTGGTCCTTTGACCAACTATTTTAAGTTTATTTTAAAAATTTCCATTTTTTCTTTTTACTAATTACAGTTTTAGTCCCTTTAGTATTCTAATCAGTTTCATTTTAGATCTTTATTTAAAAACTTTAATTTTTATTTTATTTATAATTTTATTGAATATTTTAATTATATTAAATTTTTATTATCATACATGTATTTATTTATTTAAATATATTCACATGTTTAACTTTTTTAATTTTCTCTTTTATTATATTGTTTTCCTTTTATAAAAATATTTATATTTTTTATTTTTCATTTTACGTATCAAAATTGTTTTATATATTATTTATACAGTTAATTAACAAACATGCTAAGATTTCATCTATTGGGTATCCTTGAAATATTCTTAATAATTTTCAAAAAACATTAAAGTTTGGTTCTCGGTAATATCTTTGAAGTTTATGTTATCTTTCAATTCTTTTATAAAAATCAAATTTAACTGCGTATAACATGTAACATTATTATGGTGATATAATGGTTTGAAAGTATTACAAAATCAATTGTACAATATAAATTCATTTGTTTACTAGATTTTGATGATATTAAAAGTTATTATGAAGTTTAATTTGATTTAAGATTTTAAAATTTTAGAAAATTTTAAATTGTTTAATAATGTTATGTGTTTTTCCTAGTTAAATTTGAGTTTAGTAAAAATCAAAATTTTAACTAAAATTTAAAAATTCACCAAGAACAAAACTTACATTCTTTTGAACCATTTGAAGCTTTAATGCTTTGAAAATTATTAAAAAAATTTCAAGTCTATCCAACAACATATGAAAAATTATCATGTTTGCTAATTAAATAGATAAATAATATAAAAGAATTTTGATACGTAACATGAAAAATAAACATATAAATTTTTATTTTATAAAACAACAATATAATAAAAGAGAAAACTAGAAAATTTAAACATGTGAATATTTTAAAAAAATAAATATATGTATGATAATAAAATTTTGATATAATTAAAATATTAAATAAAATTAAAATTAAAATTTCTAATTAGGGACCTTAAATGAAATTAATTGGAAAATTATAGGGACTAAAACTGTAATTAGTAAACATACAAAATGGTTATTTTTAAAAAAATTTAGAATAATGAAACGGTCAAAGAACCAAATTCGTAACAAAACTTCAAAATAAGGACTGTCATTATAATAAATGAAGTCTAGAAACCAAATCCATAATTTTCACCAAAGACGAAATTTGTAATTTACCCTATAATAATTGAATCAATGTACAAAATTAATGAATGATAATGTTTCTCATTTTCAAGATATATATTTAGTTTCTCATGTAGAACCTAAATTTAGTGTAGAGTTATTGTTACAACATCGTCTATGAATTAAATTAATCTAATGGTCTTGATTAGGTATGTTTGGCATTACTAGATGTAGCTTCGAGCTGGAGCTTTTGGGAGTTGTAGCTTATTTAAAGAGCTAGAGTTTTTTGTTTTTTTATAAATGTGTTTAGTAAAAGTAACTGTAGTTGTAACTTTTAGTATTAAATGACATAAAATACATTAATATTAATTAAAAATTATAGATTATAATTATTTAGATGGTAAAAATAATAAATTTGTTTGACTAAAAATTCAAGCTCGTTTTGAAAGCTATTTCAAGTAGCTTCTCGTGGAAAAGCTTTTGAGAGGTTTCAAATCCAAATCAAAAGCTTAAGCTCCTATCAACCAAATAGAGTTTTTGAGTTTGATCTTTCAAAAAATCAAAAGTTGTGTGAAGACCACCCCTTACGGGGCAGTTCTCACCAGTCTAGGTCCCACATCATGCAATACGATATCAACCATAACTAAGATAGAGTAATTAATTGCGGAAATTAAAAATTACAGTACAAAATATTAGGATTTAAGTTTAATACAGTTACGGTTTTCAAATTAAACTTATAAAGGGCACAAGTCTAATCTAATTCATGTCATCATATTATCAAAATAAATCTACCCAGATCACCACAATATCATCATCCAATTAGTACCAAAATGAGATTCGTTGAGTAGAGGTCTATGATACTTCTGTCTTGATCGTGTAAGACCTAAGTGCTAGGTCCGGCAGGTGACTTTCCTTTGCTTTTTCCTGTAAAATTATAAAGCAACATCTGTAAGCAAAGCTTAGTGAGTTTATAGATTTTCAATATTAACATGCGTGTCAAGCGGAGTCATAATTCTAAGCGTGATAAGTCTTGGCTGCCGCTACAGCCCTCATCATGATTGAGATATAGTATCTTAAGATCGGATGATGTTCAAACCACACTCACGCTTATATCGTGGGGATCAGCCACATACTGGGCTAGCTACCAGTAGGTCAACATGGCCGAACATCGGAGGTCATTACCAAGTTCGTGAGAACTGGTGGAATAGCCAGGTCTAGAACAATAGACCATAAGGGCTAGTCAAGCTGAATAAATCTTATCAAGTCTGATCAATGAAGTAAGCATAAGTCTTAGAAGTCATGATAGCAACGAATCATAAAGCAAAGTCTGAAGCGCTAATAAATGCAATATGAAATGATAAGCAAATAGCTATCATGATTCACTGGGCAACACCCATCCATGGTGTGCACAGGTCTCAATCCAGCTGATAAATGAATGTCAAATAATGTAACAGCATCAATATATCTCAAACGGATCTTTGCATGTTCAATTTGAATATCTATAACTCACAGTGTTGGGGTCTTGGTCAAACAGATATATGAATCTGCCACCTGAGTTATCTCAGGATTTTGTCAATCTGTAATCTGTCAAATCAGTCTCTGGCCCGCTTTTAAGTCTTTAAGTCTTTAGTCTTTGTTCTGATAATATACTGAACCTGTGTCAGAATTATCATATCTTACCATATCAATATCATATCATTATCATCATTTCTTTGGTCGTTAAAATCTTTATTTTATCTGATTCTGATAACTTGTTCGTTCATAACTCATTCTTTGTCTTATTAATATTCTCATAAGGTCTGTACATATATATATATAGAATTTTGTGAGATTTATCATAACCATATTGTACTTTTAATTTATAATAGGTTGTTTAATAACTTAATCTTAGGTGTGGAACAAAACCAAATTTGTATTCAGATGGTCAGATTCGAACCATTCGAATCTAATTGATTAGATTCGAAAATTACATCACCTTGAACCTATATCATAGACTCGAAGCACATTCCTAGATTCGCACATATAGATTCGAATACACATATTCTCGAATCTAAGTTACTAGATTCGAATCATGCACACCATTCGAATCTAATCATCTAAAATTGAATTTTGTGGGTGTGAGTCTCGAATCTATCCACCTAGACTCGAAGGTGTATGAATTTCGAGTCTATGTCATGATATTCGAATCTAGGCATTCTCGAATCTATTGGTTAGATTCGAGTATGTTTCAAATCTAACTCCATTTCGAGTCTGTTCTATGCATTTTCGAATCTGATCATAATATCCTCGAATCTGATCATATTTACAACTCTAAAACTTGAATTTCTAAAGCATAAATCACATATATAATCAATATTAAGCCTATGTTCGATTATCTTACACTTATTCTAGTTAATTTTGATAAAATGGCTTTAAATTTCATAAAATTCAGTAGATTCGAGAATATCCTATATATATAAAACGGAAAATATATATAAACTTACCTCAATTCGTCTGAATTCACGCAGAAATTGATATATCCGTGTAGTATTCGCCGAGATCTTCCTAACGGTATATTTATCTCGATAATCGGACGGTCGGTTTAGGAGAATTTCTAGAGAGAAGTTAGAGAGAGAAAACTAGAGAGAGAGTTTAGAGAGAGAGAGTTAGAGAGAGAGGCTGAATCTGGATTTTGAATCTATTTTCTCGTTTATATACGTCGTCTAGTTATATTTGTTAGCTAACTCACTTTTATTTTTGTATATTATATCTCTTTTATTTAATTTACTTTAATAATTAATTAATTCATAAATTAAATATTTATATAATTTAATTAATATTTCATTATTAATTAAATTATAATTCAAATAATTCAACATTATTACATTATCAGTTCAAAATATTACTGAATTATGACTAGATCAGAATTTTGGTTGTTACAGAATGGGCTCCACCACGCACAAACTTCGTCCCCGAAGTTAGCTACGTTCGAACAGACTTGGATAAGTAGCTTTCATAACATCTCTCGATTCCCAAGACTGATGCGAACCTTTGTGGTGTTTCCACTGGACGAGCACCATCTGTATCTCTTTATTTCTAAGCTTCTTAGTCTTTGTGTCCAGAATACGTTCTGGCTCTTCAATCACTCGAAGCTTTTCATCAATTTGCAGGTTAACATGTGGTATTTGAATCTCTCTTTCATCTGCTAAGCTCTTTCTCAGATGGCTGACATGGAATACAGGATGTATTCCAGCTAAGTCCGCTGGTAGATCAAGACGGTAAGACTGATTCCCAATCTTTTCAACGATCTTGAACGGACCAATAAATCTCGGAGCTAGCTTGTTTCTTTTAATGAACCGTACCACATTCTTCATTGGGGATACTTTTAACATCACCCAATCGTTAACCGCAAAACTTATTGATCTGTGCCGGTTGTCATAATACGACTTCTGCCTGCTTTGAGCTTCAAGTATATTCCTTCTAACAAGCTGAATCTTTTCATGAGTCAACTGTAGAAGGGCAGGTCCTGCTATTGGCGATTCGCCGGTTTCGCGCCAACAGGTAGGAGTTCTGCACTTTCTTCCGTATAGAGCTTCAAAAGGAGCCATCTTGATTGTAGAATGATAACTGTTATTATATGAGAATTCAACCAACGGCAAGTGGTCATCCCAGTTACCACCTAGATCAAGAATGCAGGCACGAAGCATATCTTCTAGAGTTAAGATAGTACGCTCACTCTGGCCATCTGCATTTGGATGATAAGCAGTACTCATAGAAATCCGAGTACCCATCCCTTCTTGTAATGCTTGCCAGAATCTGGATGTGAAGCGACTATCTCGATCAGAAACGATAGACTTTGGCACACCGTGTCGTGAAATAATTTCAGTGATGTACAGCTGCGCCAATCTATCGAGAGAATAAGTTTCTTTCATCGGAATAAAATGTGCTGATTTCGTTAATCGATCCACGACTACCCAGATGGAGTCGTGCTGTCTTTTGGTCTTAGGCAACTTCGTAATGAAGTCCATTGTTATATGCTCCCACTTCCATTCAGGAACTGGCAGTGGTTGCATATCTCCGAAGGGCTTTTGATGTTCTGCCTTAACCATCTGACAAACTCTGCAGCTTTCAACACACTTACCGATGTCTCTTTTCATTCCTGGCCACCAGTAATCAGCTTTCAAATCAAAATACATCTTTGTGCTGCCAGGATGAATGGATAACTTGGACTGATGAGCTTCGGACAGAAGAGTGCTACGAATAGAACCATATTTAGGAACCCAGATTCGGTTTCCCTGGAGACAGTAAAGTCCCAAATGGTTCAGAGATAGTAATTGTAGCTGCCCTTTAAGATTTTCGGAATCAATATTCTCTTCTTTCATTGCTTCGGATTGAGCAACTCGAATATCTTCAATAAGATCAGAAGAGAATATAACTGGAGTTAGGGCATAGCAGCACTTCTCTGGATATACTTTTCTACTCAACGCATCCGCGACAACATTTGCTTTGCCGGGATGATATAAGATCTCGCAGTCGTAATCCTTGATAAGCTCCAAGGATCGACGCTGCTTCATATTCAGATTTTTTTGAGTGAAAAGATGTTTGAGACTCTTGTGATCGGTGTAGAGCTGACACCGAGTCCCATATAGATAGTGACGCCAGATTTTCAAAGCAAAGGTAACGGCAGCCAACTCAAGATCATGAGTTGGTGCACTTTCTCGTAATCCTTTAATTGCCTTGAAGCGTAGGCAATTACTTTTCCCCTTTGCATAAGAACACATCCTAAGCCAGTACCAGAAGCGTCGCTGTAAACAACGAAATCGTCGTTACCTTCTGGCAAGGCTAGGATCGGCGCTTGAATCAACTTTTGTTTCAGAATATCGAATGCCTCTTGCTGTTTATCGGTCCAAACGAAAGGAGTATTCTTCCGTGTTAGCATTGTAAGCGGCACAGCAATCTTTGAGAAGTCCTTTATGAATCGCCGATAATAACCGGCCAATCCAAGGAAACTTCTTATCTCTGAGGCATTGCGAGGTGTTTGCCACTTCTGAACAGCCTCGACTTTTGAAGGATCAACAGAAATTCCTTCGCCAGAAACAACATGGCCAAGGAATTGGATCTATAAGAATTAAGATAGAAATTCAAATTCTGAGGTGAATCATAGAATAGTTAAGGAAACAGCTCAAGACTTATATAATAGAAATTATACCTGTCTGAGCCAGAATTCGCACTTAGAAAACTTTGCATAGAGTCTTTCTTTTCTTAATAACTCTAGCAATTGTCGCAGGTGAACAGAATGATCAGCCTCCGTTTTGGAGTAAATCAGAATATCGTCTATGAACACGATAACTGATTTGTCCAACATTGGTCTGCACACACGGTTCATGAGATCCATGAATGCCGCTGGTGCATTTGTCAAGCCGAACGGCATCACGAGAAATTCGTAATGACCGTATCTTGTACGGAAAGCTGTCTTTGGAACATCTTCTTCCCTGACTTTTAACTGATGATACCCAGATCGGAGATCTATTTTTGAAAAGTAACCGGCTCCTTGTAACTGATCAAACAGATCATCGATTCTGGGCAGAGGATACTTATTCTTTATTGTAACCTTGTTCAACTCGCGGTAATCGATGCACATACGGAAAGTTCCGTCTTTCTTTTTAACAAATAGTACTGGTGCACCCCACGGAGAAGAACTCGGTCGGATAAATCCCTTCTCCAACAGCTCTTGCAGTTGTTTTGACATTTCCTGCATTTCTGCAGGTGCAAGTCTGTAAGGAGCTTTGGCAATAGGAGCCGCACCAGGAACCAAGTCAATACTAAACTCGACTTGACGTTCCGGTGGCACTCCAGAAATATCGTCAGGAAATACGTCTGGGAACTCACAGACGATAGGAATGTCAGATAATGATTTCTTTTGGGCTTCAGAGATAGATTCAGATGAGACATAGCATACGTAGGATTCATGACCTTTAGATAAGTACTTATGCGCTTTTTCAACAGATATGAAGCAGTGATCACCTTTTCGCTTCTCGCCCTTGATCTCAAGTACTCGGCCATCTGAAGACTTGATTCTGATGACTCGCCGGTTGCAGATAATTGTAGCATCGTTGTTCATTAGCCAATCCATGCCGATGATGACGTCAAACTCTTTCAAGGGAATCGGGATAAGGTCCAGGTTGAACACAATATTATCTACGAGTAGTGTGCAGTTTCGATATACAGAATCAGCCATAACATAGCTGTTACTGGCTGTCTCAATGTCAAGTACAAAAGGAAGCTTCGATGGGGACTTAGATAATCTTGATGCAAAAGAAGTCGATATGAAGGAACGACTTGCGCCAGAATCAAATAATACGCGAGCAGGTATCGTATTTAACAGAAACGTACCGGTGACTACGTCAGGTGTTTCTCTCGCCTCTTCAGCCGTTATTTGGAAAGCTCGAGTCCGTGCAGTCGGCGTTGCAGCAGAACTTTTCCCTGTAGAACCTCCTGCTGATGATTGAGACTGATAACGCGGTCCGCTACGACACTGGTACATAAAGTGTCCTCTTTTTCCACACTTCGCACATCCTCGTCCCTGCTGCGGACATTCATCACTGCTGTGACCGATCATGTTGCACGCGAAGCAAGTAACGTCTTCTGGATTACATAACCCCATATGAGACTTTCTGCATCTCTTGCAGAATCGTGGCTCGTTTGTCAGTGAGTAGGCTTGCGCTTTCGGTTGTGAACTATGCTGATAGGATTGCTGAGATTGTTGGGACTGAGACTTATTCGGCCTAAAGAATCTGCCAAATCGTTGTTTCTTTGGAGGAGACGGATTCATCGGATTAGTAGACGGAGCGTAGAGCTGATCACCATACTCTAAGTAACCTCGCTCGATTTGTCTAGCTGCTTCTACCATTTCTAGATAACTCTTGTATTTAATCGCGCTCATCGGATGTCTGTATCTAGGATTGAGTCCTACTCGGAACCTATTCATTTTCCTTTCCTCTGTTGCCACTTGGTATGAAGAATAACCGCATAATCGCGAAAACTCGTGCTCGTATTCGTCGACTGTCTTTGTTCCCTGAGTCAGCTGCATCAGTTGTACTTCCATTTTATCTCGCTGGTCGACCGGGCAGTATTTCGCGTTGAACATATCAAGAAACTGCTCCCATTCTAACGTCTGAATGACTTCCTCCCCGTATATGCTTCGCTGTGTCTTCCACCATGCACGAGCAGCTCCAACAAACAACGCAGATGCGTAGCTTACTTTCTTAGAATCTAAGCAGTCAGAGATTCTAAATATTTCTTCCGTATGACTGATCCAATCCATCGCCTGAATCGGATCAACTGTACCCTCGAAGTTCAGGGCACCGCTGGCTTTGAAATCCTTAAACTTACAGCCTTTAGGCTGCTCGAATTGGGTTTCAGGGGTAGAGTTATCAGAATCAGATTCTTCATTCTGAACTTGCTTATCTTTTCGCTTATTTTTCTTATCATTACGTCTTTTAGCTTCGGCCTCATCTCTGGCCTGAAACTGTTCTTGCATAATCTTATTCTGTTGTTCTGAGTGTTGTGCTAGTAATTGTTGCATCATCTCAAACATTTGTTGTGGGGTCATGTTGCTTGGTATGTCACCTGATCCTGATCCTGACATCTTAGCTGAAAATTAAAATCAATTAACTATCAGTTTATAGACTTAGATCTATGTACCCTTTTTCCCATCCTAATAGTCTGTACATCCTATCTCAGTTCAAACCACCTAAATGATTGATACATATGTATTGCTTCAGTTTGAGATCAAGTATACTCACGTAATACTTGATTCACTCAAACTATGGGCTCTGATACCATCCTGTGAAGACCACCCCTTACGGGGCAGTTCTCACCAGTCTAGGTCCCACATCATGCAATACGATATCAACCATAACTAAGATAGAGTAATTAATTGCGGAAATTAAAAATTACAGTACAAAATATTAGGATTTAAGTTTAATACAGTTACGGTTTTCAAATTAAACTTATAAAGGGCACAAGTCTAATCTAATTCATGTCATCATATTATCAAAATAAATCTACCCAGATCACCACAATATCATCATCCAATTAGTACCAAAATGAGATTGTTGAGTAGAGGTCTATGATACTTCTGTCTTGATCGTGTAAGACCTAAGTGCTAGGTCCGGCAGGTGACTTTCCTTTGCTTTTTCCTGTAAAATTATAAAGCAACATCTGTAAGCAAAGCTTAGTGAGTTTATAGATTTTCAATATTAACATGCGTGTCAAGCGGAGTTATAAATCTAAGCGTGATAAGTCTTGGCTGCCGCTACAGCCCTCATCATGATTGAGATATAGTATCTTAAGATCGGATGATGTTCAAACCACACTCACGCTTATATCGTGGGGATCAGCCACATACTGGGCTAGCTACCAGTAGGTCAACATGGCCGAACATCGGAGGTCATTACCAAGTTCGTGAGAACTGGTGGAATAGCCAGGTCTAGAACAATAGACCATAAGGGCTAGTCAAGCTGAGTAAATCTTATCAAGTCTGATCAATGAAGTAAGCATAAGTCTTAGAAGTCATGATAGCAACGAATCATAAAGCAAAGTCTGAAGCGCTAATAAATGCAATATGAAATGATAAGCAAATAGCTATCATGATTCACTGGGCAACACCCATCCATGGTGTGCACAGGTCTCAATCCAGCTGATAAATGAATGTCAAATAATGTAACAGCATCAATATATCTCAAACGGATCTTTGCATGTTCAATTTGAATATCTATAACTCACAGTGTTGGGGTCTTGGTCAAACAGATATATGAATCTGCCACCTGAGTTATCTCAGGATTTTGTCAATCTGTAATCTGTCAAATCAGTCTCTGGCCCGCTTTTAAGTCTTTAAGTCTTTAGTCTTTGTTCTGATAATATACTGAACCTGTGTCAGAATTATCATATCTTACCATATCAATATCATATCATTATCATCATTTCTTTGGTCGTTAAAATCTTTATTTTATCTGATTCTGATAACTTGTTCGTTCATAACTCATTCTTTGTCTTATTAATATTCTCATAAGGTCTGTACATATATATATATAGAATTTTGTGAGATTTATCATAACCATATTGTACTTTTAATTTATAATAGGTTGTTTAATAACTTAATCTTAGGTGTGGAACAAAACCAAATTTGTATTCAGATGGTCAGATTCGAACCATTCGAATCTAATTGATTAGATTCGAAAATTACATCACCTTGAACCTATATCATAGACTCGAAGCACATTCCTAGATTCGCACATATAGATTCGAATACACATATTCTCGAATCTAAGTTACTAGATTCGAATCATGCACACCATTCGAATCTAATCATCTAAAATTGAATTTTGTGGGTGTGAGTCTCGAATCTATCCACCTAGACTCGAAGGTGTATGAATTTCGAGTCTATGTCATGATATTCGAATCTAGGCATTCTCGAATCTATTGGTTAGATTCGAGTATGTTTCAAATCTAACTCCATTTCGAGTCTGTTCTATGCATTTTCGAATCTGATCATAATATCCTCGAATCTGATCATATTTACAACTCTAAAACTTGAATTTCTAAAGCATAAATCACATATATAATCAATATTAAGCCTATGTTCGATTATCTTACACTTATTCTAGTTAATTTTGATAAAATGGCTTTAAATTTCATAAAATTCAGTAGATTCGAGAATATCCTATATATATAAAACGGAAAATATATATAAACTTACCTCAATTCGTCTGAATTCACGCAGAAATTGATATATCCGTGTAGTATTCGCCGAGATCTTCCTAACGGTATATTTATCTCGATAATCGGACGGTCGGTTTAGGAGAATTTCTAGAGAGAAGTTAGAGAGAGAAAACTAGAGAGAGAGTTTAGAGAGAGAGAGTTAGAGAGAGAGGCTGAATCTGGATTTTGAATCTATTTTCTCGTTTATATACGTCGTCTAGTTATATTTGTTAGCTAACTCACTTTTATTTTTGTATATTATATCTCTTTTATTTAATTTACTTTAATAATTAATTAATTCATAAATTAAATATTTATATAATTTAATTAATATTTCATTATTAATTAAATTATAATTCAAATAATTCAACATTATTACATTATCAGTTCAAAATATTACTGAATTATGACTAGATCAGAATTTTGGTTGTTACAAGTTGAAGCTCCTAAAGCTTTCAAAAACTCCTTGCCAAACACAGCTTAAATAGATCAAATGTGAAATTAGTAATAAAAAAAAAGGATTAGTATTATTAATATATTAATTCAGTGAAGGTTAAATTAAAAAAAAAAGTGACATTAACAAAAAAAATCATATTTCTTTAAATTAAAATAACATTAATCCGATTAATTTTTAGATAAAAAAATCTATATATATAATAAAGAAGAACACAAAACGTCACATGTCATCACCGCGTTCAACCTAACAAGGTAAATACAATTTATTATTTCTAAAATAGAATAAGTGTCATTTTGACCAACCAACTTTTAAATTTTTTTTAATTCAGCCATTAAACTATTTTTTGTCCCGATTTAGCCACTGAACTATTTTTTGTATAAATATTTAGCCACTAAACGTTTTTTTACCGATTTAACCACTGAAAATTGTCCCGATTTAGCCCCTAAGCTATCATATCTTGTACCGATTTAGCCATTAGTTTTATTTATTTTCTTCAAAATAGAACATTAAATTAAAGTTTAGTGGCTAAATCATGACAAAAAATATTTTAGTGGCTAAATGGGACAAAATTGAAAGTTAAATGGTCTAGATAATACTTAACCCTAAAATAAAAGATAAATATAATTTATTATTTCTAATATCTATAATATTAATAACTAATTAATTTTATCCATTATCTAATAATGTTATTTACCATCATTATCTATTTGATATTTGTTAATAAATAATTAATTCTATCTACTATTTGACGTTATTAAATAATGTTATTTACCATCATTATCTATTTGACATTTGTTAAATTTTAGCTAATCTAAATCTAAACTTAAAAAATCATAAATTATATAATTTATCTATAAACTTCAAATAAAATATTAAGATAAATAAAATTATTAAATGAAAAAAAATACAATATTATTAAATTACATCCAGAAAAAATAAACACGTTATTACTTTTAAAATAAAATAAAAAATAATTAACTATATCTACTATTTGACGTTATTTAATAATGTTATTTGTCATTGTCATCTATTTAACATTTATTTTTGGGTAAATCACAATTTTCGTCTTTGTCATGGTGTGAAATGACCATTCATATGGATGATCATTCACATAAATATGCATTGAGTATTCACATAATTTTTAAGGACACAGAAAGTGTGAATCTATGTGAAATTCATATATCATGCGTATAACATTAAATTAAACATGGTTATGTGAAGAAAAATTTAAAAAGTTTTTAAGGTTGGTACCTTCGAGTGCACTTGATTTCGAGAGGTACTTATTTGAACCTGACTCTCTCTCTCTCTCTCTCTCTCTCTCTCTCTATATATATATATATATATATATATATATATATATATATATATATATATATACACACACACAGTGGTGGATTGAATGGAGAACATTATGCATCGAAGAACCTTGGAGAACCACAATGCATCGCTAGAAAAACTAAAATGCATCACGTAGAAATTGATGCATCACGCGTGAATTTGATGCATCATGTGGAAATAATGTAGAAATCGATGCATCACGCGGGAATTTGATACATCATGTGGAAATAATGTAGAAATCGATGCATCACGCGAGAATTTGATGCATCACGTGGAAATAATGATGCATTACGGGGGAATTGTGATGCATTTGTGGTGGTGCATGGAGATTCTTCAAGGTTCTTTGATGCATGAAGGTTCTCCATTGAACTCACCTATATATATATATATATATATATATATATATATATATATATATATATATATATATATATATATATATATATATATATATATATATAGACTAAAGATCTTTTGTGAACACTTTGCTCGTTTTGAACATTGTGAACAACCATAAAATAGCTTTTGAATCTTATGAATCTTGTTGAAAATACTACTGAACCCTTCTATTAACCTATTAATCTTATTGGATCCTATGGATTTTATTAAATCCAATGAATTTGTCGAATCTTATTAATCTTGTTGAATCCTATGCATCTTGTTGTAAAAACTACTATGAATCTTTTGAATGTTCTGAATCTTGTTGTAGGCACTTCTATGAACCTTTTTGAATCATATGAATCATGTTACAAACACTTGTTAATATATATAAATGATTATATGTATTTTTTTATTTGGTCACAACGTTCACAACGATAACTTGTTCACAATGGATCTCATCCCTATATATATATATATATATATATATATATATATATATATATATATATATATATATATATATATATATATATATATATATATATATATATATATATATATATATATATATATATATATATATAATTTACATGTCATTATGATTAACTAATTCATATCATTTACATGTTCATTGAGACAAAATGTTTAATTTCATGCAAAAATGCGTAATATACGCATGTTCATGCATATTGCACATTTGAACATGTGCATATTGTTATTTTGCATGAAATGGAACATTTTATCCTAATGAACATGTAAATGATGTGAACTAGTCAATAATAATGCACATTTGAACATATGTATATTGTAGTTATGCATTAAATTTAACATTTTACCGTAATGAACATGTAAATTTAATATGGTTTTCCAGTACTCCAGTCAAAAATGGTTTTCCATAGATTTTGAACATATATATATAGGAGTGGGTTCAATGGAGAACCTTCATGCATCGAAGAACTTTTAAGAACCTCTATGCACCACCACAAATGCATCACAATTCCCGAGTGATGTATCATTATTTTCACGTGATGCATCAAATTCCCGCATGATGCATTACGATTTTCTAGCGATGCATTGTGGTTGGTTCTTCGATGCATAGAGGTTCTCCATTGAACCCACCCCTATATATATATATATATATATATATATATATATATATATATATATATATATATATATATATATATATATATATATATATATATATATATATATATATATAGAGGTTCGATTGAGAACTTTTATGCATCGAGGCACCATTGAGAACTTTTGTGCATCGGACTTTCTACCAATGGTGCATTAAGGGTATTTGTGGAATAAATTTATAAGAAAATTAGTTAATTATAGAAAATTAGGTTTAATTAGATTAGGAAACAAATCAATACATTAAACAACCTACCAAAAATTTCCCCCTCTTTCTCTCCCCACCTCTCTCTCTCTCACCATGATCAACCTCTCTACCTCTCCTTCCCCATATGACCACCCCACCCCCTCTCATTCTTAAAATCCGGCCACCGTCTTGCTCTCTCGGCCGCTGCACCACCACCGTCTTGCTCTCTCGGCCGCTGCACCACCATCGCACCACCGCTGCACCGACCATTTCTCTTCTCCGGCCGATAATCACCGTATTTTTTGAATGCATGATGCATTTTTGAATGATGAACACCTTCAATGATAAAATGATGTATTTTGATGATTTTGGAAGAGATGAACGATATGCATGTATTTTGATGATGAACGATGAACGATATGCATGAAGAGATGAACGATTCATGTTTATATTTTAATGTATTTTGATTTTGGAAGAGAAGAACGATATGCAAGATTTGTTTTTGGAAGAGACGAACGATATGCAAGATTTATTTTTGGAAGACATGAACGAAATGCATGAAGAGATGAACGATATGCATGTATTTTGATGATGAACGATGAACGATATGCATGAAGAGATGAACGATTCATGTTTGTATTGTGATGTATTTTGATTTTGGAAGAGATGAACAATATGCATGATTTATTTTTGAAAGAGATGAACGATATCCATGTATTTTGATGTATTTTGAATTTGTATTATTTTTGTTAATTTTGGAAGTGTAATAATTAAACAAGGATTGCATAATTTTCGTTTTACCCCTCCGTGAATTTCATTATGTGCACTTGATGCATAAAACTTTCTAAAAAATTACCCTTTTGCCATTTGATCTAACCCACACATTCTTTTCATCAAATGGACAGTGAATGTTCTTTTGTGCCTCGATGCACAAAAATTCTCAATGGAACCTCCCTACATATATATATATATATATATATATATATATATATATATATATATATATATATATATAGAATATGGTTCGTGTGAGTACCTAAAAAATGCAGAGTACCGTGAGTACCTGTGAACACACGGATTTCAGATGTGAACTTGCTCCGAAATTTTTTATTTTTTATTTTTTTGAATTTTTTTCATATTCATTTAGATACAAATAATATAAGGCTATTCGTAAAAAATTATATACATTTACACTTTCTATCATCTTAAAAGTCATGTGAACGTGAAAAAATTCATGTGAACTTGCTTAGTTGTGAACACACGTTCACAACATTGCAGTTCATGTGAACGTACACGTTTCACATAGTTCTAGTGTGTGTTTAGGTGTGATTTTTTGCAAGTAGTCTTATATTATTAATTTAAATATGATTATGAAAAAAATTTTAAAAAAAAATGATTTTAAGTGAGGTACCTCCGGTACTCCGCAAAACTAGTGGTACTCATTTGAACCCATATATATATATATATATATATATATATATATATATATTTATATATATAGGGTCAGGTTCTATGGGGCACCTGTATGCATTGTGTACTTTGGGAACCTGTATGCACCGTTAGATCTTGAATTTTAATGGTTCAGATTGCAGTGACAAAAGGGTAATTAACTTGAAAATGGGTGCACGGGTGCATAAATTCTCGCGCACGGAAGGGCAAAATCGAAATATGCTTGAACTCAGAAAATATTTTATCCGAATCTAAACAAAGATGATACATCTTCATCCAATTTATTGGATTTGTCTTCAAACACGATGCATCTTCATCCAATTCAATTTCAAACATGATGCATTTCGACCATATTCATCCTCGTCTTTGTTCCATCATTATGCATCACCAAAATCGTGATGCATTTCGGCCATATTCATCTTCGTCATTGTTCCATCATTATGCATCACCAAAATCGTGATGCATTTCGACATTTAAACGTGTTAATTTCGTGATGCATCTCTGAAATTTAAACGTGTTCATCAACATTTTCAATGTGTTCATCATTGTCGTGATGCATTGTTGTTGTGCATCATGTTTGAAACAACCAATATTTTATTTAGTTTCTTAAATAAATGATAAATATTAAATTAAATCTTATAATTTAACAATATATTATTAAACATTCTTAAAATACCCTTAATGCACCATTTGTAAACAAGCAATGCATTTTTGGTTTCCATTTGGTTCCCGATGCATATGGTGCCCCATAGAACCTCGGTATATATATAAAATCAGAAAAACACACCTTATCGTCTTGGTTCGACTTGAGCTACATACTGACATTCAAATCAACTCATCCCCAAAAGCAGTCTCATTATTTTCATGAATAAATTACCTCAGATTTCTCATTAAATTTACTACAACCGCCATCGCCGATGAGATTTCTCAGGTTGTTGCTCATGGTTATCGATACGATTTCTGCAATCTCTTCTTAATTGAATTCTGTTACAATCCAGAAACAACTTCATCATATTTGTTTTTAACCGGTGGATCATTTTATTTGAGCTGAATCTACTCTTGTTTGCTTCGTCTCGTGTGATATATTTGTCTAATAAACCTAATCTTACGAGACTCTGAATGACGTTTGAGCTGAGTTCGATTGAACTTCTGGATTTCTTTTGCATTTTTTATTGGTGCGGGGTGAGTTTCTGACGATGAATCATATGGTTCCTTGTTTTGAAGCGGACGACGATTACTTGCTTCAGGAGTTGCCTAATAAATCAACAATGTAATTTACTTTCAAATTTTTATTTGTATTTGATTATTACGTTGTTCTAACCTTTTAATGATTCAGAAATGGAGTTTCTCCGCTTAAGCTTAATTACAATTATCTGGATTGAATTTTGTAGGACAGGAGATGAAGATATCATGGAGTTACTATGGCACAATGGTCAAGTGGTGATGCAGAGCCAAAATCAGAGATCTGCCGGGAATAAAAGGACGGAAACGAGGCCGTCGGCGGCGAGTAGAGAGATCCGATCCTCCGTCGCTGAAGTTGAGGCTGGGCCTTCTGAGTTGTTCATGCAAGAAGACGAGATGGCCGCATGGCTTCATTACCCTATCGACGACAATCCGTTAGAAGGCTATCTATACGGTAACGATGTTCTGTATCCTACGCCGCCTTCCTCTGTTCCTATTACCACAGCTCCTTCATCCCTACCGCCCCCTCCACCCGTGACGATTCCTTCTCCTCGTCCACCGGTACCACCGTTGAGGCGCGTGGAAGCGGAATCAGGTCAACCGAAACATCCTAACTTCTTGCATTTCTCGAGGCCTAGCAAAGCTAGGATTCGGGAATCAGGTCCGTCTAGTTCGAGAAAGTTGTCACCCGCGCCAAAGCCTCCGACGGTCGTGGGGTCAAACGTGACCCCCGTGGCAGATGCGCCTGAATCCAGGGCTTCGCGCGTGTCGGATAAAGCGCCGCAGATTGCTGCAGCCAATATAGGATGTGGACCATGTGGTGGGAGCATGAACGAGGTTGGTGCACCAGCTACATCATCAGCAGGGAGGGAAATTGAGACCTGTGAACTGAGTGTGACGTCATCTCCCGGTACGGGTGGCTCTGGAGCAAGCGCCAGTTTGGAGCCTCCGTCTCAAAAGCAACCGCCACCAACTGATGATCGGAAGCGCAAGGACAGAGACCCCGACGACACCGAATATCACAGTGAGGTACGTAACTAATTTTGTTTTAGAGTAAACTACTTTTAATTTTTAATTCAAACGGAAAATTTGTCTGCGTGATGACGCATTTGCGTGCATTAAGTACTTGTACATAAGCTTCACTTGCTTCTAGTCTGTTACGTTTAGATTTTAGAACGTGCCTGAAGGGTTGTACCCTTGATCTCAAAAATCAAAATAGGTAACGTGTTGTCTGAATTTTGAAACAACACGAAGGATTCAACTGTCTAAAAATTATGAATGGGTCAATTAACCATATTTTTAGATGGTGTTCTAGTCACCGTTATTCTTTAAACACTGATTTTTTGTTGGAAAAGAAATTGTCCATTAGGGATCGTCGGATAGATAAGGGAATTATTCAATTAGATTTTGTTTGTCCATAAATTTCGGGTTCTCTGTTGCTTCTGCTCGGTGTGCGTGTGTCGTTTAGCAGCAACAATTCAGTGAGCCTGTTGCACACACCGAGACAAAATCTGGATTTCGGAAAGCGTCTTTTAGTGCCAAAGAGTATGAACTTGGTATTAATTTATTGTTGATATTCTGTACATACCGGTTTGATATACCAGCAAAATAGCAAACCCAGTATGTCTAGGAAACCGTATTTTAACGAACTTGATTGAGGGTCATGAAGATTCTATATATGAATATGATAATCGGGATTATAGTGGCCTTGGAGGGTAGAATTTAGTCCATACCCTGCATACGTTTGGTGCATTTGTATATGCTAGCTAAGGTGAAATCATCAATTAGAATCACTCACCTGCTTGCATATGCATATAAGCTTGCAAACAAGTCATACTTTATGGACTAATTTATTCGAGCTTGATTGAGTCGAATTTTATCAAGACGGGTTGAAAAAAACATATAGACTCAAATTTTCCGAGTCTAAATCGTTAAATTGAACATTGTTTGGTCCATATGATCTCTCAAATTGTGCTCGAATTTTCCTCGAGTCATGCTCCAGTCTGCATCAACATGACTTGTCGAAAAATCAACTTAAATTTAAACTCGGTTCAACACCTTGTCAAACTTTGCATAGCCTTGTTTAGAGCGTTAGTAGCTCATGCATGTACACCACTATGATGGTAGTGTAATTTGATTATTTGCGATCAATATAGTTTGTCCATTAATGGAATTCCTTCATTTTAACACATCCTCAAGTTCCAATGCATGCTTCATGCGGACACGAATTTGCCACATCACACTCTGGCTTCCAAGGTCGCAGACAACCTTGCCACGTGTACTGCATAGGTAGGACCACACAAGTTCCCATGGTACATTGATTAGCAGCGTCAAACAAAAAATTGGTTATGTGTATGTATGGATATGTCAATATATTTATAAAAATTAAACAAATAAAAAACCAGAAGCTAGTGATCAAAATTAGTGGTCAGGACACAGCGGAGACTGAGCAACTCGTGAATTCAGCAATCTGTAGCCCAAGTGGTGTAGGTATTATGTCTTTATGCAACTTACTTTTTATCCACAATATAGTAATTGGCCAATCTCTTGGTGCCATGTAAACTGCATAGTTTTTACTCAGGGGTGGCTTTTAGGGTGTGCGAAAGGCTCGATCGCACAGGGCCCTCAATTTGATAGGGCCTCACGGTTATAATAAAGACCTAAATTTAGACCAATAAAAATTTTCTGTATTTGACATGTATACATTATGCATCGGTGCGTTAAAATAGAATTCATGTCAGATACAATTTGATTCGTATTATTTATTTTAATTTCTCACTAACCAGATTTTTTTGTTATTCACGAAGTCGACTTTACCTATTAAAATTGAGTCTCAAAATGGCCAATTTACTATTTAAAATACTTAAGGGACTATGTTGTAATCACAAGCACAGGGCCTCTAAAATCCATGAGACGACCCTGTTTTTACTTCACACACACTGATCTCTCTTAATTTGTCATGCTAGCTGCATACTATGTATATCTAAAATGGATAGCGTATGGTACAAGTGATGTTTGCATACAAATAATGTGGGTGTCAACAGTCAAGTGGGACTTCTACTCACTTCCTTTCTTTTTTATCATCTTCAATCTTTTGTTCCCCAATATGGGGTTTCAAATCATTTGCTTTTGGGTGCTAGTGTGTCTTTCTTGCTACAATATTAATTACAACAAGAAAACATGATAATATATAAAGGCCCGAGGGACACAATTTACTCATAACAAAAAGAACAATCATAATTGGTAAGTTGTATACGAACAGCAGAACATTCTCGTTGTTGATATTGTCGAATGTAATACAACATAGAGACATATATCTACTAATGCAGTATTTACAAATCAATATCGCGTTATTGATTTGAATAAAATCATCCTCGTGTTGGAAAGAAAGGCTTAGGGGGTGTTTGATAGCACTTATCATGCTCTTATCAGAGGTAACCTCTTATTCGGTAAGAGGAAATACTGATAAGTGCGTTTGATATGCAGAAGACATAAGAGTCAAAATTCTCTTATTATGTCTTATGAGGATAAGACTTTGATATGCTACTTATCACCACTTATCACACCAAAAAAAAAAATACACGTCTCTCCCACCCCACCCTTACCTTTACCCCATACCTTATCTCACTCACCCTACCCCTACCCTACCCTATCCTAAACCCCCTACCCATACCCCACCCCACCCCACCCCATCCCACCCTCAACATACCCTACCCTCAACCACCTAATCTCACCCTACCCTAACTACCCTTAACTTACTTATACCACCCCATCTCCACCCTTAACCCTACCCACCCCACTCCCATACTTACCCTATCCCACTCTACTCCACCCCTACACTAACCCATCAAACCTACCCACCCCACCTCACCCCTCCTTATCCCACCCCACCCTACCCCTATCTCTTCCCACCCCTACCCCTCAAACCTACCCACCTCACCCCTACCCTACCCCTCAAATCTACCCATCCCCACCCACCTTACCCCTCAACCTACCCACCCTACCCCTACACCATTACCCTACCCTATTTACCCCACCCCAACCCTACCTCTTACCATATTTATTATAACGAGAAATATTCCAACACTTTTTGATAAAATCTATTATTTTTCAATAACATATCTATATAACTTATAAACTTAGGTTAATTGGAAGTCAATAAACGTAACCTTATAAACTGAATTATAACTTATAAACTTTAATTGTTATTTGGTTCTTGAAAGCATGTTGGTTATATGTTTATTGAATGCATTTATGTTACTTGATTATAACTTATAAACTTGAATTGGTTTCTTACTTAAATCTTGTTAATGTTATTTGAATGATATTAAATGTTTACATAGATCACTTTGATTCAATGATATTATTCTTACTTGATATTTGACTTTAATCAATGATATCTGTTTGGTTTTGGGAATTAATATGTAAAATTAATAAAAATAACAGAATCAGATAATTTATAAGACAAACAGACTTATTGAATTCTCTTATCAGATCTTATTATCTTATCAGGACCACCTCTTATCAATCAGAAGTGGAATCAGACATCAGACAATTAACCTCTTATGCAATCAAACAGCACCTTAAACTCCATTATCTTTTTGTGAGTTTATTTCTGTTTTATGAAGGAAAATAAAATGAACAAATTTAGCATAATAATTGGAGCTTTTAGCGGCAAAAGGGATAATGGATTCATGATCATTTTGTTGTTATGATGAGATCCTATTATTTATATTGAAGAAAGTCACTAAAGAATCTACTTTTGATATAATCATATAATAATTAGTTGATAGAATGTCTGTTCAAGTAACAGAAGAAATGAAGCGTAAAGTTTGTGGTGAATTGATGAACAGGGAAAAAAAGTTCCAGTTTTGATGTAACATTTCTTACCATGGGTAATTGGGTACCCAAAATAGGTTTGTTTTGTTAGCTTTGGCTAGCCAACGAAT
Source organism: Centrapalus pauciflorus (assembly GCA_020465985.1). NCBI lineage: Eukaryota > Viridiplantae > Streptophyta > Magnoliopsida > Asterales > Asteraceae > Centrapalus > Centrapalus pauciflorus. Next base: position 980,486 of record JAANYP010004790.1, on the reverse strand, counting down.
ATAATATAGCTTTAGTTGCTAGTTTAAATATATCCACTATCTACTGTCATAATTCCACAACAACAAAAGTTGGATCATATTCATCCTTTCTTTTGCATGGTGTGTGTGTGTGTGTGTGTGTTTGAACTCCTTGATCGACGGGTCTGTGTTTTGAGTTCTTGGGTTATTTTTCATGTGAAGGATGCTGAGTTCGAGGATCCTGATGCAAAGAAGCAATCACATGGATCAACCTCTACGAAAAGATCCCGTGCTGCAGAGGTCCACAATCTCTCAGAGAGGGTTTGTACTGCAGTTCTCTCGGTTGAAAATTGAAAGCAGACCATGTGCTAATATCCCTATGGCTGGTCACTAACATGTTGGGGTTTGCTAATTGTGTAGCGACGTCGAGATAGGATTAATGAAAAGATGAAGGCCTTGCAAGAACTGATACCACGCTGCAATAAGGTCAGTAGTGCACATTCTTTTCAAGTTGTCTATGAAAGTATAGTGGAGCCAGATAATATAGGAAGATGGTGTGAAATTTACAAACCGATTATTAGTTTTATTTTGCGGCAAGAAGTTATCCTTTACGATTTATGAATCTTTTTACTAAAGTTAAACACCTGTATCACCTACATATGTTGGAGAGGAGCCCACTGCACCTGTCGGCATCTCCTTGGCACGTCACCATATGAAAATGTTGCTTCTACTCTTAAAATCTCAATCGAAATTTTCTCACTTTCTAGTCTGACAAAGCTTCGATGTTGGATGAGGCAATCGAGTATTTGAAATCGCTTCAGATGCAAGTTCAGGTACATAACCCTTCTAACTTTTCTATTCGTAACCAACTAACTCTGAGAAAAGGATATATACAGAAGAATGATAATAAAAAATCGGTTTATGCAGATGATGTCCATGGGATGCAGCATGGTTCCTATGATGTTCCCAGGTGTCCAGCAATACATGCCACCAATGGCAATGGGGATGGGGATGGGGATGGATATGGGGATGAACCGTGCCATGGTTCCATATCCTACCATTCTTCCAGGCGCATCACTGCCCAATCCAGCTGCAGCCACGGCTCATCTAGGACAACGTTTCCCGGTTCCAGGATTTAACATGTCACCAGTTGCAATCCCAAGTCCTGCAGCAAGTCAGGCAGCTAATCCATCAGTTCCGATGATGAATTCCTATCCTCTGCATAATCAAAACCCTCCACGAGTTCCCAATTTCGCAGATCCATTTCAGCAGTACCTTGGTCTCCATCAGGCACCATTACCACTTCCGCAGGCATGTTTCATCTCTTATTAGACTTTTGATATGTATATAGACAGTCAAAGATAACATAGTGAGCCCCAAAAAACAGCCTTCACGATCATGAGACATCATATTTGAACTCTGCACCCATCTAGGATAGTTCAAATACTGGAGACTAGCCTATAGGCTTTCAAAACTCTCATTAGTTCATCATTTTTAATATGTCTGAAATCAGGTTGGGTTGATTTGACCAGACGATCACAGTTTTATCTGTTATTTTTAAGTTCTATTGATTGTCAAAGCAATAATATTCAAATATTAGATAATTATTTGAAATAAAATAATTTGGAGGTTGTAAACATTTGTTGAACATACTTCGGGCATTCATGCCCCATTTGACCTGTTTTTCGCTAATTGACCTGTTAAGAGATAAAATGTGATGTCAAATTTACATGTTTTTAAGTAAATAGGTGAATTTTCCACCAATAATAGATTGTATTCAGACTACTTAAGTGCGATGTATGATAGGTGCTCACCAGTTGCAGTCATTTTTTTTACAGAATCAAGGAGGCATGCCCCCCATTGCAATGAAGCCAAGCAGCAGCAAAGATCCTACCAACTCTGATTATCATCAAACTGGTAAGCTTCTTGCCGAGACCTCTGGACTTTCATGAGTAATTTATAAGCACATCCTGGAAAAGAATAATGTAAAATTGCAAGCAAATAAAATGTAATTCACTCGATTTCCAATTACTAAAACATATTTTGAAAATCAAGGTTTTTGCATCAAAAGTTCTGAGAACACACATTTTAGTACCCAGTTGGCTGGGAATAGAGCATGCATGTAATCCCAAAATCGTTGCTCAAAGTATATATATGTTGTATTAAATAAAATCTAAGTGAAGGTATGTGCCATATGTAATCAATTAACCCAAAGAATAAAGTAGTCTACTTGTTATGGAATATGGATGAAGATGATATACATTAGCTAATCTTTGTGCATTTTCAGGTTGATTATCAGGAGGTTGTTCATGAAACAGGCTTCTTAGCCGACTAAATTTTGTAGTGTAAGAGGGACATGAATGTTGGCAATCGTCAACAATCGGCTGGATTCACGTGTTACGTGTAATTATACACCATATATTAACGTTCTTTGATTTTGTTTTCTATCTCTTTTTAACGTTTATCATTACAGGATATGTATCTCTAATTTCCCACATCTTAAAGTAGATTTATGACTTATATATACCCCATGCGTCGAGGGCGTTGTATAGAGTAGTAAAAAAAATGTCATGGATTGGTGTTCATTTTCACCTTTATTACTTTGTTTCTGCTTTTTGCTCTTTACTTGATGCAGGAGTGTTGTAATCTTCGCGAGAAAAATCAAAGAGCGAGTTCTGCATGCTAATATATCCTTCTCCATTGTCATTGTAAAGACGGTAAAATCTTGCTGCTAACTAGTTTCTTAACATAGTAACGTTAGAGATGACAATTTCAGCTCATTTAATGTAAAAAAGTTAATTACTTATGTAGTATTAACTTCTGTGATTAAGTATAATGCATTCATTATTAAAATGACCGCAAGTAGATCCAAACTATTTTTAGGTAATGTTAAAAATTATTTTACCATCTCTAATTAATCATTCATGTAACCCTTCCCTTGTGATTGACTGATTGTTACAAAAGTAGGTGGTAAAGCAACAAACAATCAAATGACGAAGCAAAGGAGGGGCTAAGAGGTACAATGAACCCTTCCTTCTCGAAGTTTTTAAGGTAATAAAAGTTTTAAACAGTTTAATTAGTATAAAGTATAAACTAATAATTACATAAGTTTCACCCCCTCTAATTCTAAAATAAAATTATAAAAATATAATGAAATGGAATTGATGGGTACAAGAAACTTGAAAGAATTTTATATATTATTTTGTGCAAGTGTTTTGATGCTAAATAATTAATGCATGTTGTATTTGGGAATCTTTTGGTGCCATTCTCCTGGGCCTGCTGTGAAGTCTGCGGCCAATAATGGTCATGTGGTCTGCTTTATTTGGGAATTTTGGGTAAGTCTAAAAAATTCAGTATATTTTGCTCAAAAGAATAATAAAAAAAATCAGTATATGATTGCTACATGATGATATAATATCATACTATATATGAAGATCATAGCTCCAACCAAAAAATACAAAACACAATCAACGAAGATCAAAACCAAGACTTGTTCACAACTTAAATCAATACATAAATTTAAACTCGTGAAACTAAACGAAAGTGTTACTTGGCACCTTAAACAAGTAAACAAGTAGTCGTTACACATCCATTAACTAAGGTACAAAGAAAGCAGAAGATGAGTAGATGAAAGCAGGAGCAAAGGGGGCTGAATTAGGATGAAAGAAAAAAAACATTGTTTTAGTCTAATTACAACTGTTTAGCATTTAGTTTAGCTGCAACTGGCGTCCATGTCATCTAAAATGTCATGCCAGTGACACATTAGCATGATGACCAGTTTGACCGGTTATTTTTCCTAAAATTGAATGATTAATTAAACTTTAATGGTTAAATGTATGTGAAAATAGTTTAGTGATTAAATAAAATAAGTTAGATGGTTAAATATGTTATATATGCTGACCTTTGCTTTTAATTTCTTCTTTTCTTTACTTTCTTTCTCTTTGTTAGGTTGCTATGAAGTTATCCTTTAAAATTGTTTTCATAACATTGACCATAAGTATTAAAAAAAACACAATTGTGCCCAAAATTGTTATTTAAAGATAATGCATAGTGTTTAAACTTGGGTTCATCCATAGTCTCTACATTAATGACACCTGTTTTTTTTTTCTCCCGTAAAATGAATTTTATCATTCTTTCAGTTTTAAAGTAAAACACTAATCATCTATTCAAAGTTTATAATATATTAACAGCTAGATAGTTTACACACAATCATTATACCAAGTTTAAGTGTATGCATTTTGTAATCAATATTTGTCTGCATAATATGAGACACGTTATCCCTACTAATAGGAATGATTCTTGAGTTTCCAAAAACGTTGGATATTATTTTGTATATTACATATCTTAGGAAAGTTTGTTGTTTTCATTTATCTCTTCTCTATGTATCTTGTATTATATATACAGCTCATCGTGTAAGGTGATTATGTTACAAACCCTAATATGGTATCTACCATGGATGATTATAATTAATATCTCTACTTTTCTTCTTGTGTCGTTGATTTCTTTACAACCCCGTTTTTCATATGGTTCATTCCATTGTTTGCGTTTTTAAACTAGCCAGATAGAAATGCTGGATAAAAATCTGATGAGTGATCTGTATGTAACTATAGTTCTTTCATTCTATGATTATGAGTTCAATTCATACCAGACCAGAATAGGGTTATATAGTTGACTGATTGCTAAATAGATACAAATAGGTTCAGATTTTGACATAACTGCAACCCACTTTGTTTTCTTGCTCTTTGCTTGCGGAGCGGCATACAGGGAAAAAAAAAAGATTGCAGACTAGATTCAAGGTATGCCAGTTGATTGATTACACTTTACAACCTCATTTTCCATATGGTTCATTCCATTGTTTGCATTTTTAGAAATCCTAGATAGAAGTGTTAGGTAAAAATGCCAGTTGATTGATTACACTCCACTTTCAAGATTGGGGTGTCTTTACAACCTCATTTTTCATATGCTTCATTCCATTGGATGCATTTTTAAATGTCCTATTTAGAAATGTTGGATAAAAATCTGATTGGTGATCAGTATGTAACTATAGTTCTTCCTTTCTATGATAATAAGTTCATTTTATACCGGACTAGACGGAAATAGGATTATATAGCGGACTCATCGCTAAATAGAACAAATATGTGCAAATTCTGACATCACCACAAACACTTTGTTTTATCGCTCCTTGCTTGCGGAGCGGCATCCCGGAAAAACGATGCAGACTAGATTCAAGGTATGCGAGTTGATTGATTCCACTACACTTTCAAGATTGAGTGTCTTTACAATGCCATTTTTCATATGGTTCATTCCATAGTTCGCATTTTTAGAAGTCCTAAAATGTTTGATAAAAATATGATTGGTGATATGTATGTAACTACAGTTCTTTCCTTTTATGATTATAAGTTCATTTCATACCAGTCTAGACTGGAATAAAGTTATATCGCGGACTGATTGCTAAATAGATACAAATAGGTGGAAATTATGACATTATTGAAGCCCACTTCGTTTTCTTACTCCTTGCTCGTAGAGTGACATACCGATAAAAGGATTGCAAGCTAGATTCAAGTTATGTCAGTTGATTGATACCACTCCACTTTCAAAATTGGGTGTCTTTACAACCCCATTTTTCATATGGTTCATTCCATTGTTTGCGTTTTTAAACATCCTAGATAGAAATGTTGGATAAAAATTTGATCAGTGATCTGTATGTAATTATAGTTTTTTATTTTGTGGAAGCGAAAATGGTCAGAAATTTTAACAGTAAGTAATAACACAATTTAGGCATGTCTGCAATACATGTTTCTCAACAAGAGAGTTGGACCAAATAAGACGATGCATTAGTACTTAAGAAATAGTGTTGGCAAAAATTCAATTTGGAAATAGTAAGGACATTAGTTATATTAGTTGTGGAAGTGGATTTATATAGTATTCAAGGGGGATTCATGACCTTGATATATTTTGACAGTATTATATTATGTTGGGTAGTAAATAATCTTCCTAAATCCTACACCTTTAACTAATCCCAGTAATTAAAACAAAATTTTGGATCTTTCACTAATTAGGTGTTTGTTTTCAATTAGTACATGAATCATTTAATCTTAAGTATCATTTTGGCCATTTAACTTTTAAATTTGTCTCATTTAGCCACTAAATTATTTTGTCCTGATTTAGCCACTAAACTTTAGTTTAGTGTCCTATCATGGGGAAAATGAATAAAACTAATGGTTAAATCGGTACAAAATATGATAGTTTAGTGGCTAAATCGAGACAATTTTCAGTGGTTAAATCGGTAAAAAAAAGTTTAGTGGCTAAATATAGTTCAGTGGTTAAATCTGGACAAAATAGTTTAATGGCTAAATCAAAAAAAAAAAAAAAAAAAAAAAAAACTGAAAGTTGGATGATTAAAATGACACTTAATTTTTATAATCTAATAACACAATCAACGTTTCAGAAGACTATTTTTTATAATGATATCTCAAACACGCTTACAATTACAAGTGTAGAAGCTACTACCAAATAATTGACAGCTCACAGCCCGGATCATTGTTCTTTCTTGGAGACCACGAGAGAAACAACAAATGATGTAGAGGGTTTAAGTGAAAACCGTAGACTTGTCGTATAATGCTTAAAAAACCAGGGACTCAAACGTTGTGTTCTGACGAAGGAAGAAACCGACGTGAACAGGATGAAATGGAATGTTGGGAAGTAGAAGAAACAAATAGACGGGATATTTGATAAGGTTTGAAGAACACGTTTTCCTTCTTTTGTCTCGCTTTCTTCCCAATCTTGGGAGGAAAGGTTTTGAGGCTAATTTCAATTTGTTTCCTTCGTTATCCCTTAAAAAAAAAACACTATCGAAGAACACAAAGATTTTTGGATTTCGTCTCCTTTCCCTGTGATTATCTTCTTTCCCTTGTTACGTGAGGTTGTCAAACACAGAGAAAGAGAGCCCGTTTGTACAAAGAACATTTCATGTTCCTATTTGTTAGAACTTTTAAATCTTATATATACTTAATGTTCGGTTTATGCAATAAAAATTGAATCTTTATTTATAAAACGCAACGTTAGTTTAATAAACCTTTAAACAGTTTCTCGTGGTAAACATAAAACATAATCCATTAGTAAAGGAAGAATTATACCTCAAAGTTGTCAGTCTAATGTGAAAAGCATGTTCAAAACTGTTTCACGTCCTCAAAGGATTATGTTTCTAGATAATTGAAGATTGATCAGATCAATCCTAGGGCTACTGCAACACCATCGTAATCCAAAGTCAACAAACATCTAATTTCATATTTCATCACCAAAAGTTTATCAGTCATATACATCATTATACGATTTATAACTTGACTCTAACAAAAGTCTATTCAAACTATCCACTTCGATCAATAGATCGAGGTGTCTTTACCCGCCCCAAACGAAGTCTTCATGTACAAGTTTTATACGAAAATTTAATGAGCTTGTAGTACAAGTCTACTTTTGAGTGGATGACCCTTCAATCTACTTACCTTTCGATATATCCTGAAAAGTCTCAAACAACTAGGTAAGCAAATTTAGTGAAATATAGATTAATGTAACATTACATTGTCACATAATGTCATTTAAGTCAAGTCATATGTGTTGAAACCAAATCATGTTTAGTTCTTGCACAATTGTGCCCATATAGATCCTTAATTGTAGTCTCGCGAATGACCACTTATAAGGAATCACACATCCATTGGAAAAGATCGAATCTTCCTCAATGGGTAATCTCAACGAAAATGTGGAATCCGTGTGTAACTATAGTTCTTTCCTCCGCGGAAGCAAAAATACAGTAACTAATAACTAAATTCAGGCATATCTACAATACATGGAGTTGAACCGAAAAAGATGATGCATCAGAACTTAATTAGTGTTGGTAAAAATTTAATTTGGAAGTAGTCAGGACAGAAGTTATATTAGTTGCAGAATTGGATTTATATAGTACTCAAGGGGATTAACGACCTCGATAAATTTTGACAGTAATATGTTGGGTATTAAATAATTTTCCTAGATTCCACACCTTTAACTAATCTTTCTTGGAGACCGCAAAAGAGACGACAAATGATCAAACTGTTGTGTTCTTTGACAAAGCATAGCAAGAAAATAGCAATTTATAGTTATGTTTCAATATGATTACAAGAACATGTAATGTAATACCAATAGATACTCAAAATCGGGTAACACATCGATACCAAAGCTCAAGTCAAGTAGCGTCTAAGTCATTCACCGCCAAGTTCAACAAAACCAAAACACAAGGTTCAAACAGCTCCGTTGGTCTCAAATATATACCAAGATGTCTAATATAATATGCATTATAAAAATATAATGTCTATATAAGCACTCAATACCGCGATAATTGTTTGTGTGGGTAAAATATTTATGTCTATATTAGGAAAACTCTAGAAAAACCTTTTTATAAAGCAAAGCCTAGTGTTGCCTCTGAGTTGGTAGGAGTTGACCTCTGAGTAAGACAAACAAGAGGTGTGCAGAAAAGCATGTTTGTTCCCTCTGACCATTACAAACAGCACCTAGACAGGGTCAGAGTTGCAGCATAAAGGGAGCCCTCTGATTGGTTGCAGGTCTGACCTCCGAGCAGCGCAGGTTAGAGGCCAAGATTCCCTTATGAAAAACGACAAGGTAAGGACCTTATAAATAAGGGGTTGATCCTTATACTCAGGTATCATCTTTCTCATCCCTAAAAACCCTAAATTACTTGCTCTCTTTCTGCAACGTTACTCGGACTCTGTCTGACTTGAGCGTCGGAGTTGCCTCACAGGGGCCATCCCCCTATGTTGCACACTGACCTTTTCTTGTTTCTTTGGCTCTCAGATTGTTATACTAAAGATGGATGATCATATTTGAAGATATCTCAAGGTGTATATAGCAAAGGGAAAATACCGTTCAAACAAATGGCGCCATCCGTGGGACCGGCATAGCCATCGGTCGCTCTTACTTCTTTGTTTTTGATTTGGTAATTTCTCAAACCTGTTGTTGATGTACACTCTGAGAAAATTGTAATATGCTGGAAAGATGAATGGCTAAACTCTACAACATAGCCTAAAGTTTTAAGTCAGAGCCTATCGGTAAGAACCTTTCTAACCATGCATGTTGGAGCCTTGGACGCAACAAACTATCATGTTCCATGATTTCTTCCATCTCCACTTGGTATCCAGGTTTTATTGTTTATTCCACTCTCTTACCTATTCGTGTCTATTAAATCTTTATATGGTCTTTTCATAAGTGTTAAACCACCTATTTATTGTTAAACATATTCAGCGATTGATCTTATTGTTAATCTGAAAATAAGATATAATAGCAATAATTTATGGTTCCAGATCTATATTATGAATTTTGACAATGATTTAGTGAGTCGGAAGTCCGGAAGTCAGACCTCCGAATGGCTTTCGCCTTCCAAGTCTGAATGACTCATCTTAGATATGTTTTCTATTAAAGAAAAACATAAAAATAAAAGAAAGAGAGATAATAGCTTATTTGAAAAGTGACAAACTAGATATTTTTACATAAGATGGAAATGAACAAAAGATTTCTTTTTAGTCTCTTTAGTACATCATGGACAGTGATGTCTTTTACAAAAACAAAGTGATGAAGAGACCACTAAATGTTAAAGTTGTAAATCTAAAAGGGATAGGGGATTCCACCTCACACCCTAGCCAAAGAGATGTAGGACAACACTCTGACTTATGACCCTGAAGTATGATAACCAAAACACAAAGTTTTTTACTTGTAATCGAAGTCTTTTGACTTCCATGTTTGAATGATATTCTAATCAGAATCTCTTGACGTCTGTTCTTTAATTTCTAATTATGTTTTCATATCATAACCTTCTTGCAACATCTTCTAATATCTTGTAAAAATCATTCACCATTTCTAAAAGCTTTCTGTCCATGGTGGAGATATTCTAGCTTTCGAGGGATATTCCCTCCGAAGGAAGCTTCTCGCATTTTGATTGATAACTTCAGTTTATACCTTCTGAGTTCTGACCCCTTAGTCAGACTCCGACCAACACCTTATTTAGAACTCCGACCAACACCTTCTGACCCCTTAGTCAGAACTCCGACCTATACCTCCTGACCCCTTAGTCAGGACTCCGAGCAACACCTTATTTAGAACTCCGACCAACACCTGCTGACCCCTTAGTCAGAACTCCGACCTATACCTCCTGACCCCTTAGTCAGGACTCCGACCAACGCCTTATGGAGAACTACGACCTATACCTTTTAACCCTTAGTCAAAACCTCAACCTATACCTTCTGACTCTTCAGTCGGATCTTCGAATTACACCTTCTGACCCTTTAGTCAGGACCGTGAATCATACCTTATGACTCGTCGGTCAGAACCCTGCCTTTTGACTCATTAGTTAGAGTCTCCAGAACCATATCTTTCGACCCTTCAACCAAATCGTTAAAGCATGCCATGTGAGTTCTGACCCCTCAGTTAGATACTCAGAAGCATACCTTCTGACATAAATCCTTTGACTTTTTTATCCTTAGGTCAGAACTTATATGACCTTCATGTCGTTGATCGTATTCCACTACTTGGGACCATGTATATTTCTAGTAAAAACTTTAACACTTGACTTGATTACCTTTTAACTTTAACCTAGAACCTTTTTTTTTTTAGTAAAACCTTCTGAACCTAGTAGGTCATTCATGTAAGTTTGTCTGCCTAAAGCATACTTCTATCCATTTTTGATGATTTCTCATACGACTCTTATTCTTGATAATGTTTTATATAAATAATACATTTTCCAAACCTTCTTTAAAAATTTTATATTGGAATGAATATCGTAACTCCATTACTCAGGTCACAACCTTTTAAAGAATAATCATATTTGGTGTACTTGCTTACACACAACTCTAGCCATTTGAGGACTAATATACAACACACCTAAAGATCAATGATACGATTAATTGACTCATCTTATGTTATTTATTATCTTTGCTTCTATTGGTTTAGTTGAACATCATCCGTAGGAGGTCCCTCCGATTAGATGACTTGTTACCTTTCCGGGAAGTGATATTTGATTTTTCAAGCAAAAATAAAAAAAAAAAGAGAGAGAGAGAGAGAGAGAGAGAGAGAGAGAGAGAGAGAGAAGGGGGAAGCATATAATGACTCTTATAAACAATGTTTTATTCAGATTTCTTTAAAGCCTTCCCAATTTAACATTAATGTGTAGTGAAGCTTAGGCATATGTACCTACATAATTAACATAATCATACTCCATTTAGCTCTTTTTACCTACGGACCTCTTGGTAGTTACCTTCGACACTACAATCTTCGGAGAAATGATTAATTGCCTTGCGTGTAATCTAGTAGAAGTTTGACTTCGTCTCATCTAGTGAATCATTTTTTATTTTTCAAAAACAAAAAAAAGGGGGGAGAAGAGTATAATAGCTCTTATGAAAAATCTATTATTCAAATTAGCTTAGAGGCTTCTTAATCCGATTTTATTCATCATATGGTGTCATTAAATCCAAATCCAAACATAGACCTCTTAGCAAAACCTCTAAGATCTTTCGTCTAGTCTTTAAACGTGAAATTCCCTCTGAGTAGAGTTACCCCTCTGAATCCCTTATTAGTGGAACATTCAAAACTTTGACCACTTTGAGTCACACTTTTAATGTATATTGGTCATACCGTTTATTAGATTGATTATTCAGGTGCCACCTTTAAATATATTTCTATACATGGCTATATGATATTATTAATGATACCATACTCATTTGCATACCCTCAACCATCTTGAGTCAAACCTCCTAATCATACTTTAATTCATACCTATAATACATTAACTACATTTCTTATTTGTAATATTGGCTTCATTCTAACTGTTACCTAAATCAGTATCTTCTAGCATATAGGCACAACTTAAGTTTTGGAACCATCAAAGCCTTAGTCATGGAATACCGATTAAACTTCAGAGTCCAAGACTCTAACTAGGTTCACTCTGGCATTCAATCAATAAACCTCCAGTCAAGTGACTTCCTAGGTGTAGTTGTTCGACTGTATTCATTATAGTTAAGGTCCTTATATCAGGTATTCATTGTACACCTAATCTCTCCCTACAGTCTTACTACATTATAATGGTAACTTAAACCTTGGGACCGGTACCTTTGATCTTAAACCTCTCATTTTGAGTCACAACCTCTGCCTAGTGCATAACATGCCGTGTCTCATCAATGAGACAATATAAATATAATAAAATTTCCAAGGATATACAAATGTTACGACGGTAATTATTTGATTCCTATATCTATAAACACATGCACCAAAATAGATAGTTTACTTTCAAAAGGAAAATGCTTACAAATTTAGCATACACCATATACATTTTTTTTTATTGTTTTCTAAAAAAAAAAAAAAGAGGTGGGTGAATATGTATAAATAGAGTTTTGCTATATTTATATAGTTACCATTAACAAAACAAAGAAAAGTAATCTCCAAAAGTCACTCATCAGGGCCATTTGAGTAATGTTCTAACTTTTAGTAGTAAGTTTCCTTCGCCTTCAGGTAGAATTCGTTTGATCATCGTTAGAAATCTACTAAGTGTTCCTTCTGCTAAGAGTATTAGAGTCTGACATTCAGCCTCTAACTCTAGTCTGCAAGTGATAACTCTAACCTTCAATGTTCTGGACTCCAGTCAGCAAGTGTGAACTCTAGTTTACCTATTTCGAGTTATTTTGAAACCATCATATATTTGAACATCTTATTAGATCTCATTATGGTCTCCCTTTGAGACAACCTACCCTCTAGAGACATGTTAGCATTATATACGCATGTTATATCCGATATACTCAACTCAATATACTATATATGTATGTTAATAATATTACATGTAGCATTACTATTTGAAAATATAATCAATTTAAGTCTTGTCATTTTAGTTCAATACTACTAATGGTGTAGTAACATTGAACTAGGGGACTGTCACATATTACAAGTTTTATACAAAAGAAAAATCACATAGACAAAAACATAAGATAAAATTGAGTAGTAACGTTGAAGAAGTTGGATCTCCTTTCCATCGGTGTGTTACCTTCCAGTCAGAGGGCACCACGTTGGAAAGATGAGCTCCGCTCTCCTTCCATATTCTGTGTTAGTCTCCAATCGGCGACTACAATCACTCTTTCTAAAGGTCGAGTTTGCTCCCTTGCTAAATTATACCGACTTTGGTCACCAAATCAAGATAGAAATGGGACAAGGTGTGTATTTCTCCAAATGTCTAAAGGAAGACTTCTTACAAATGAAGATTCCCTTATGAAAAGGAGTGACCAACTTATGCCCTACGTCTAATTCCACCTCGTAAATCTCGAAAAGCTAACTTATTCTTAAGATAATATATATGTCCTTTTGGGCTTCGGGATCCATCATCCTCATTTATGAGCAAACCTCTAGTAGGAGCTTGTTCCTTATTGTGTTGACACCAAGCTGCTTATTGAACACTTTCCATCAGGAATGTGTTCCTCGCACTTCTTGAACACTCTCCATCAGGAGTCTGTTCCACCCTGCATATTGAACACTTTTCATCAGGATTGTGTTCCTCGCACTTCTTGAACACTCTCCATCAGGAGTCTGTTCCACCAGCCATATTGAACACTTTTCATCAGGAATGTGTTCCTCGCACTTTTTGAACACCCTCCATCAGGAGTCTGTTCCACCCTGCTTATTGTACATTTTCCATCAGAAATTTGTTCATCGCATTTCTTGAGTATTTACCATCGGGATTCTATTCCGCCCTGTTTATTGAACACTCTTTATGAGTTAGTTCATCACACTTAATAAGTCCATTAGGAGTTTGATGGCACACACTTGGGTTTTGTGGTCCAAAATAAAATCATGTATCACTTCAATATCAATAAATATATAAAATAAAATGTATCAGTTTGAACTGTTTGATCATGCCAAACACTCAGACTAGAGGGCTTGTTTGTAGAGGTAAATCACCCACTAAGTGGAATCTTGATATTGATTGACATGAGTAGAGGGAGGCATTTGATTGATTGCAGACCGGCCCTCCGAGTAGCGCAGGTTGAAGGTCAAAATTCCTATATGGTAAGGGATCCCGCTTAAAAATAAAATCGCCGGATATGATTTACAGAGAGACGCGTAGGATCAGTTAGGCTACCCGGCGCATCTGAGTATTTTCTCCTTTTTTATTCCACTTATATTCAAAACAACATCAATAAATATTTCCCACTTACTCGGAGTCTGAAGCTCTAGACTTCTAGAACTTCAGACTAGGGGGCTTGTTTGTGTGGGTAAAATATTTATGTCTATATTAGGAAAACTCTAGAAAAACCTTTTTATAAAGCAAAGCCTAGTGTTGCCTCTGAGTTGGTAGGAGTTGACCTCTGAGTAAGACAAACAAGAGGTGTGCAGAAAAGCATGTTTGTTCCCTCTGACCATTACAAACAGCACCTAGACAGGGTCAGAGTTGCAGCATAGAGGGAGCCCTCTGATTGGTTGCAGGTCTGACCTCCGAGCAGCGCAGGTTAGAGGCCAAGATTCCCTTATGAAAAACGACAAGGTAAGGACCTTATAAATAAGGGGTTGATCCTTATACTCAGGTATCATCTTTCTCATCCCTAAAAACCCTAAATTACTTGCTCTCTTTCTGCAACGTTACTCGGACTCTGTCTGACTTGAGCGTCGGAGGTGCCTCACAGGGGCCATCCCCCTGTGTTGCACACTGACCTTTTCTTGTTTCTTTGGCTCTCAGATTGTTATACTAAAGATGGATGATCATATTTGAAGATATCTCAAGGTGTATATAGCAAAGGGAAAATACCGTTCAAACAATAATCAAACAAAAGGATACCGAATGCTAAATAGAGGTTATGATAAATCAATTCATAATCTTGGAAATTGGTTACAAACTTGACATAGTTTGATAGAGCTCTTAATTTTGAAATTATGAAAATGTGGCGTCAAAACGGTGTTAAAATGAGCTGAAACAAAGCAAAACAGTGGTAAGTGTCTTTTTGCCTAAACGATCGTGTGGCATTCGTGGGAACTCATGGCGTTCGCACCCTGCAAACTTGATTCTGCATATACGGGTTTTAGCCAAACATGTCTAAACTAAATTCTGCCTCAAAGCTTCCTTGACAAATGTTTTGTAAACAATATAAAACCACTTTAGAGTCATTTTCTAACTAAATTACAAACAAAACGATATTCAAGCATTGTTAATGGCTAGGGGTTTCAAATTAACCCGAAAAACTAAAAATCATCAAGCATGCATACTATTCTTTCAAATTTAACTTCAAATTCAGATTTTGAACAACAAAGATGTCCTAAGTTATTTTACAAATCTATTTCAAAGAAAACTAAGACAACCCTAATGTGTCGTTTGGTTCACGAAATGGAATTCGAAGGAATTGGATTTAAAATTTAGTTATTAATTTGGTTGATTGTGAATAAGATGGTTTTTAGTATTTGTTAGAAATGCAGGTCGTAATCTAGTTCATGTATAGGTTGGAATATAATTTATGTATAAGTTGGAATGAATGAATGTCAAATTCCTATAAACAAGGAAATTTGATGGAAAATACAAAAACTTAACTCTTTACGTTAGTCATCAATAATGATAAACAAGCTAAATTTATATTTCAATTTCATCGAATTCTATCACACGCGCCACGTAAGTGTTTGGTTCCAACCATAATATCAAAATCCTTCCGAAACATAACCAAAAGACGAAATGTAACCTTGATTGTCTTTGCTTGAGTTCAAATCTTCCAACTTCAATCTATGTGATTAAGCTTGAAATCCAAATTGGTGATAAAGGTTGTGTAGAAAACACGGGTTGCAAATATACTCGGATAATCTGAGAGTCGTGATACACTTTCAGATTGAAGTATTTCGACGGTACGATCGAAATCCCAATCGGATAAAACTCAGAGAAAAAACGAACGAGAATATGAAAATATTTCTGATTTTCTTGTACCTTCGAAATGACCAAATACGGCGGGTAATATTTGGCGGGTAACCGCCAAAATGGCCAACCGCCATTTTAACCGCCAAAACCAACTATAATTCGAATTCAACCGAATTTAGGGTCCAATTGATCATCCGAATTTAGGGTCCAATTCGGATCATCCGAATTCGGGTCCAATTTCGGATTCATCCGAATTTCGCATCAAATTTCTTAAAGCAACATTAGTCGAGGGCTCTGCCCCTTGGACCCCGCTACCAGGGGTTGTTGCCCCTGGAACCCCGCTATCGGGGGCGCTGCCCCCGAACCCCCGGTAATTAATATTAAACAATATTGAACAAGTGTGCACTCTGCACCAACCCAACTTGTGCGTTATGTAATAAGATTATTTTGGTCAAACAAGTTTATCCCATTACACTTAAATAATATTGGTGATAAATCACCAACAGGTTGGAAGAAGCCATGTGTGTTGGGCTAAACACACACACACCCCTCATTTATGAATAGGGAAATTGCGCAAAAAACCTCTAAGTTGAATCATTTTTGCGATTTAAACCCCCAACCATTTTTCATTGTACAAAAAACCTTCAACCAGTTAAAATTTTGTAAATTTGGGTTTTATTCAAAAAATTGACTTGCAACCGGTATAGCCGGTTGCAACTTGATGACGTGTAAAGGTTTTAAATAGATTTTTGCGTAAAAAACCTCCAACTTGTTTAGTTTTTTCAATTAAAACCCCAAATCATTTTTCATTTGATAAAAAACCTCAAACCAATAAAGATAATTAAAATTGAGTCTTCACTGATTGCATTTGATGACATGGATATTTATTAAAATTTTATTTATTAAATAAAGAATTCGTTTCCCAATGAAAGCTCCACCCTTTAGGCTAGCGAACCCCACTGCTCTGGCTGATCATATTCAGAAGCTAAAATGAAACATAAATAAACGAAGAACATAAAGCTGAACCTAAAAATGCAAGTCGTGAACACAAAATGAAATCGATTCCATCGGCACAATTGAAGTTAAAATTCAAGATTAAACGGCAAAAGTTAATCGAACATACATACATGAAATAAGCAACACTGAACATAAAGAAGGGATAGAGTAATCGGAGTTGCTGGAGGTAGAGAAGAAGAGTAAAGGTAAATATTATTGTTGGTTCGAGGTGAGAAAAATATAGTCAAGGGTTTTAATCGAAAAAAGTCACCAATTTCGGGGTTTTTTATGTAAAAATTCAGTATAATAATTGTACATGTAGTGTCACGTAGGCACCACGTAAGTCAGGTTTGCCATGTGGACGCCACGTGTGTGTCATGTAAGCATAGCAACCTATTATAACCGGTCAAGTCCTAATTTCAAAAGATTTTACTGGTTAGAGGTTTTTTGTGCAACAAAAAATGGTTAGGAATTTTAATCACAAAAATGGTCCAACTTTAAGGTTTTTTACGCAATTATCCCTTATGAATATAATGACTTTGTTTCATCATTTAAACAAAAAAATCTGACTTTTGACTTTGAATTTTGACATAAAAGCCCCCAAAGCTTCAAAATACCTTCAACACTTAGGGGCGTTTGGTTCGCAGATTTTTTTCCTTGGGATTTGCATTTTGTCAAAGAATTTGCATTATGCAGGAATTGCATTTGTCAGGATTTTGTCAAATAATCTACATTATCTTTTAGGAAAAAAATGTTAATCTGAAAAATGCAAGGTAACTGGGATTTAAAATCCTAGGGGGGAGGCTGGGTTTTTAAATAACAAAGAATGAAGGGATTTCAGAAATCCTGGGATTTCAAATCCTTACTGAAATCTGCGAACCAAACACAGGATTTTAAATGCAAATCCCAGGGAATCCCAGGAAATCCGCGAACCAAACGCCCCCTTAGGCTTATTTTCTAAAATTTGCAAAATATAACAATGTACTTTCATTTGGTGTCGGATTTCAATGATTTTTTCCAACACATATAAAATCCTATATGAACAACATTTTTAATAAACGAGTTCGAGCCCAAATTTGAGCTCATTCAATAAAGGAGTTCAAGATCAAGTTTCACATGTTAAGTTCGTTTGAACAGACTCTTATAAATATAATATATCATATAATAACAATAAAACAAATTTTTAATATATAATAAATGAGTCAAGCTTAAGCTTATAAAATCTTTTCTGAAACAAGCTAGAGCTTTACATACAAAGCGTGACACGCTAACTCGACTTGTTCATACCCTTAACGAGCATGTGGCGTTGTCCTAAACACATTTGCGGAATGTTACGCCCTTTGCAACATATTATACTTTCAGTGCTTCAAGGTTGGTTCAAGCAGGTCTTGTTTTTTATTTCTAGCTTGTTTACACCTCTCGCAATTTTCGGTGCTTCGCAATGTAAAGGTTTCAAGGTGTCGTTATTTTAGGGTAAATAGTTTCATCAAATGGTTATTTTCTAGTTGCACTTTGGTTGTAAAAGTCTGCGGTCAAAAAAAATAAAATAAATGTTCGCAGTCTGCAATGAAATAATTGTTTTATTTTTTTTGGAATCTAACACATTGGCTGTCAAATTTCAACTTTAATTTTTTTTCCCATCAAAAAACTTGATCAGTTTAATTTATATGAAAAATACAAGTTTGAAACCTCTTGCAGATGTTTAAAGGAAAAATGTAGTCTTTTACTTCATAGACTCGGTTCGCAGACACAGACAGATGGTATAAAGCAAACGCAGTTCGAGTATGAAACATCTCCCCGCGTCTGCAAAACCGCAGACGATGGCTTTAAAAATCTTCTAAAAAACTAACAAAGCTGTTGCGTCCTAAGAAATTTTGTTCCAAGTCTTCTTTACACATTACTAGGAGGATATAACCCTATGATATATTGATATCAACATAATTTAGGCAAAATCATCATGGCACAGACAAGTCCAGAAAAAATAACTTTCACATAGTCAAATACTCCCAAAACATGGGAGAAACACACTTACACAGGCAATATAAAGAGTCCGAACCGGATTGTAAATGAAGTTTGAGTGAAAACTAGCAAAGCGTCGGAGCATATGTCCAAATACAAAGTGATTTTTCACATGTAGAGCCCTTCAGGTACGCCTTCCTTCTTCTTAAACATAACCTTGTCCTTCGCCTTCTTAAAATCGGCATGTGTCACCTAGAATCCAAGTATAATCAACATAACCATAATTAGTCTAAACAGTTACACCCACATGTCAAGCCTACTAACTTGGCTTAACCATCTTATGGACCAAAAAGATACTTAGGCATTGTTTGTTTACCTCTTAATGGAATCATTATGAGGTCATTTTACATTTGAATGACTTCTTAATTTACTCGAGGAAAAAAAGTGAATATAAACTAAATAAGGTTCATGTTAAAATTTGGTTAGGAGATTTCTGATCTCTAAAAGACAATAAGCAAGTCAACTACTCCAAGTAGGATGATGCTACTCAAGTCTCAAGGCATATGTAGATCAGCAATATCACCAATACAGGGAGTAAAATGTAGAGTCTGACCTTCATTCGACGTTCTCTCAAAGCAAGCAATCCAGCCTCAGTGCAAATGGCCTTGATATCAGCCCCTGAGAACTCGTCTTTAGTCATAACAAACTCTTCCAAGTTGACATCATCAGCGAGGGTCATTCTTGATGTGTGTATCTGAACCAAAGAGATAATGTTTCATTAAATGAACTTCAGTGGATATTAAGAATTTATTGACTTCAAAGAGTGATCCTGGCAAAACTATATTCAACAAATGAGCGGTTAACCTACTCGAGATTTTGGTCAACATTACTTGAGGTTATACTTACTTATAAAATACTCAAACCCCACCCCCACACCCACAAAAAAAAAAACCCCAGCATTCCATTTTCTGCCATCCTCGTCAACCTTAAAATTCTTATGTTAATATAAACTTCGACACTAAAGGTCGCCACATATGCATGTATAATCAATACATAGGACCTCATAAATCATTATATTAAAGAATTTTATGCATCAATGAAATAGTATGGTTTTTATAATCATAATAATTAACACATTTTGCATCTACATATTTTCATGTAGTTGGTTCTAGTCTTCTAGAACATCAGTGATTAAACTAATTTCTGAATTGAGACTGCCAACAAAAAAATAAATTTTAAAAGACAAAGAATGTTGAAAGATGAATTTGAATATCTAGAAATCAAAAATTAATTCTAGTCTTCTAGAACATTAGTGATTAAACTAACTTCTGAACTGAGAGACTGCCAACAAAAAAATAAATTTTAAAAGATAAAGAATGTTGAAAGATGAATTCAAAATCTACGATTAACCCACAAGAGCTAATTGGCTCCATAGAAGAATCCTTAAATTTGCACAAATACAATCCTCACTGGCTTCAACTCTTGTGCAGCCGCACACATCTCAATCAATATACAAATTAGAGGCAGTGTACATGTGCAATGTATGGGCGATTATCCAAAACAATTTCTCTCAAAGCTCGGCCAAGGCCAAAGCCAAAAGAAGATGAAGTTATGCTTATCATTACCACAGGGGTTTTTATTAATGATTATTTAACAAAGTTAGTTCAACCACTCGTCGATGAACGACTATGTTCAATCCCCAAAGTCCAAACCATTCACATTCTCTAGTATTTAATCACACTATAAATAACATATTTTCTGCAAGGTTCAAAGCTTGAAAAAATAGCAATAGCCATGACACTATACCTGAAATATCCGTCTCCTTGTTTTAATGTCAGGAAGTGGAAACTCTATCTTCCTATCTATACGACCAGGTCGAAGCAACGCTGGATCAAGACTTTCGATTTTATTAGTTGCAAGTATCACTTTAACGTCACCTCTAGAGTCAAAACCATCCAACTGATTCAACAGTTCCAACATAGTCCTCTGAATTTCACGTTCACCACCAGAGTGGGCATCATACCTGCACAATATATCCTCATTAGCCATCTCTCTCGTAACAAAGCTTCCAAGAGAAAAATCGCCATGAACATACCTCTTTGTACCAACAGCATCAATTTCATCAATGAAAACTATTGATGGGGAGAGATCATCAGCAACTCTGAAGAGTTCTCTGACCAACTTAGGGCCATCCCCAAGGTACTTTTGAATCAACTCGCTTCCAACAACACGTAAGAACGTTGCTGATGTAGAGTTTGCCACTGCCTGAATATAAAACAAAAGACTCAAATACAGAGAAAAAAAGATTCCATATGCATCTGTTTGTTCTGAATATTGAAGTGCGCATAAACCACATATGATATTATTGAAACTGTTACTAGAATCTCAGCTTCATGAAGTATCTTTAATCGTGTTTCCCTTCATGTAAAAGTCAATTTAAAAGACAAAGGTTACTCCCAACAGAATAAATATGCTCATAGATATTTGTTAGAAGAGAATTTACCCATATACTTTTTTTAACTGAAAGTGAGTAAATATATTCTTCTAGTTCTTTCTTTCAATGTTCATTAAGCCACATATTATTGGTAGAAACCTTGTCATACCTCAACCTAAAACCTTGACTTTATAGAAGTCCAAAGATCAAAGTTCTATCATTTTGGAGAAACTTCTACTGGCAAAACATATAAGCTACAACACAACTTGTCTTGCTTATTTAAGAAAAATAAAAGATTTAACCCAGGGATCAAAAAAGAGATTTGAATGCACACCTTTGCAAGCAATGTCTTGCCTGTTCCAGGCTCTCCATATAGTATAACTCCCTTTGGAGGTTTGATGCCTATGTCCTCGTATAACTCAGGGTGAGTCAGAGGAAGCTCCACAGCCTCCTTGATTTCCTGTATCTGTGCATCTAGCCCACCAATATCAGCATAAGACTCCAAAGGAGCCTTCTCAACCTTCATCACAGAAACCATGGGGTCGACATCGTCTTGAAGAAGCCCAACAACAGAAAGAACCTGTGGGTGTTTGAAGATATAGGATAATTAGCAGCTTCTTATAGCTTAAACTACAACTGAGTTTCAAGCTTAATAATCCATCTATCAATATTTGGTAACATGATACCACAAACAAGCAAGCAAGAAACTGTAATGAACATCTCAAAGGTTTCAAATCCTCAGCAGTCTCATTGCATGCATGGAAAATACTGTGAAACTCTGAGCAAGAATTCCATGTTACCTTTAATTTGACCAACTTCATTTTTCTAATGATCAATACCATACAGGTGTACAGCAATAGAAATATCATAAACAGAGATGACGGAAACTTCCAAAGATGGTAGACAGCTAGGAAGATATGGTAAATAAAGACCAAAAAACCACATAAAAATACAGTAAGAACTTCTAAAATAGAAATTCTTAAAGTAATCACCTATGACAAACCCCTTAAAAGCAACTTCTCATACATAACAAGAATAAGACACTTCTGTTGCAAAAGAGCACATAAAAGTAAACACATATTAAAAATTAAACTACTTCAGTAATCAGTACTATGACAAAGAAAACTAGAAAGCTTCACAAATGCCTTGGAATGATGGGAAATTCGGAACCCCAAAGAATTTACACTGAACCAACTACCAACATTTTATATAAAGAAAATATGTCTTGAACGGTTCCGCAAATAGAAGAAAAGGAACAATAAGTCCACGGTAGAGGCCGCCTACACACACATGGTGAAACAGGTAACCATCATTATTCACTGGGACTGATGACTGTAAATGATCTTCTAAAAGAGAACCGTATAATTTCTACCTTTATGCTTTATGAAACACCTAATATCTGAATGCTGAAAACATACTAAATTAGGCCACACAACCATCGTCTACCAAAAACTTGGATTCAATAAATTATTGCAATTAAACAATAATTAGAAGCCGAAAACCCCATTTAACAGTGGCTTCAAGCTCCAAATTTGAAGTAAAACCCAAAATGAAGCATCTTAAACCAGGAAATGAAGTCCCCAAGCTAAAAAGCTCATGGCTTTAATATTTGTAACAATTTTACCCTAATCAGACCTTCAAGTAATACCAGGTATTATTTTGACTCCGCAAGTTAAATCTGAAAAACTCGAAGCAACAGAAAACCCTAGGTTACAAACTTCCAATAAGAACACGAAACATCAAATCAAGTAATCAACCAACCAAAATTATAACCCTAATTTTACCTTATTGTGCATCAGGATTGCACATCCAGGCTCAAGCTGATCCTTATCAACAAACGACAAAATCCCAACGTAATACTCAGGTCCTACCGAAGACGATACAATAGCGTGATTCTCATCAATAAGCTCCTCAAGATTTCCAACACTCATCGGAGATCCACGTAGATCGTCGACTTTTGACCTATCTTCTTCAGTCTTCTCTTCCTGAGGCTTCAATCTCTCCTGATTAGCGACAAACTCCTCTTCCATCAACAAATAATCTTTAATTCGTTCAAGCTTTAAGAGGCGTAACCTACACTTTGAATGCGGCGTTACTGTCGGTAATCTTGCCGCTGCCTCTGGTCCCTTCTGCTTTCTTTGTTTCCGTCCCACACGAGCCGGTGGAGCTGCTGGTTCAAATTTCTTCTCCTTTTTCTCGCCATCGTTCTTCCGATCTCCGGGCATACCTTGCCGGTTCATGCCGCCGGGAGTTCCCTGACCCATGATTGATTTGCTTGTGTGTGGATGTAGAAATGGAGGATCTAAACTGAGGTTTTATGCCTTTTCCGTTATCTTTCTTTTCAAGAAAGCATAGCATTAGCATCCATCTTCTTATAAAGGGAGAGGGTTTGTGCCTCGTGGATTCTCGGGTCGGGTTATTGTTCGGCCTATTGGCTCAATTGGGTTATGAGCTTAATCAGAAAATGCTTCAACTAATGGGCCTCAAATTAGGACTGGTTTAATGGTGGGTAGATCTGGATCACTGCTTCGACTAATGGGCCTCAATTTGGGACTAATGGGCCTCAAATGGAGACTAGTTTAATGGTAGGTAAATCTAGATAACTGCTTCGACTAATAGGCCTCAATTTATTAGCAGAAAACCCTTCACTTTTCATTTCCCTTTTCAAAAATACTATTTTTTTCATTATTACATCCACTTTTTGTCCTCCGGTGTTTGGTTTTGTGTTACGATAGAGATAATTACGTTACAATAACGTTAATAATTGGTTTAAAGTGTTTGGATTACATTCATTGGTAAGTGATTACTTGCGTTTAAAATTAATCCTACCACACTTTTTCATAAGTTAAAAATATAGTTTATTTGCTTAATAAATGATTATTTGATCATTTTACAAGTTAAAACGCAATTCCAAACACTTTAAAAACTGATTATTTGATAATTGTGATAGCAACAGCAGAATCTAAATCAAAACATTAAATTGCTAACAACACTTTTTTTAATATCTATTATCTTATTATTAGTTTTCATAACGATGGAACACTTTTTAAATGTAAATCCAAACATCTCCTTAATATCTATCGCATATCCTATCCTACTTTTATACACATTTTCTATCTCTAACATTTTTTCACTTACCATTGAAACATGTTTTCTAATTTTCTATAAACCGTTCGTATTTTAAACTGTAAATTACATCATCTGAAACAAGTTTTTAAATGTTATAGAAATCTTATTTTTCTGGAAAATCATTGTCAGAAATCTGAAAAAACACGTCTGAAATTAGGAAGTATTATTAACTCTAAAGTTCTAAATTATGAAAATTTAAGATATTTGTTTCGTAATATGAAATATTTGAAACTTATTACTTAAAATGTTATAACAAATTAATTATATATTATATTTAAAAATTTTATACAAACAATTTTAAGTTAAAATACTTAACATATAAACGATTAATATTTTAATAAATAAAATAACTAATTAAAATTTAGTTAATAGAATTTATATTTTAATTAGATTTTATTACGAAAAATCTAACATATTTTTCACGTTTTGCGGTTTAGTCTCTTCGTGTTATTTTACCTATTAAATCCTCAAGTTTTTATTTTTTCTGGTTTTCTTAATTCTTTCCCTCAAAAAAGTCAAGTTTAAGGATTAGTCTGAAGAAAAAAGATGGTAAAAACAATTTGTTTCTTTTTATTGAAATAGAAAGGTGCTTAGACGAGCACGATAAGAGTGGAGGGTGTACCCATATTTCCCAAATACATCTTTATGTACACCTCAACGTTACATCAGTTTTTTCTCTCCACCTTTCCCCACTTTTCTAACTTGGAAATACTCATCTTTCTAAACATTTTCATCTTTTTTAATTTTTTTAAAAAACTACACAATTAAAAATACGAATGTAAAATAAGAAACTGGACATATGAACGTAAAATACGAAACTAATATATTAATAAAACAATTAAAGCTAAAATATTTAAAATACGAAACTGAAATTACAAATGAAACAACAATAACGAACGTAAAATACGAAACTGTACGAACGAAACTAAAAATAAAAATACAAACATTTACGAAACTATAATAAAAAACAACAATATAAATAAAAAAATTATAAAACTAAAATTATTTATATATATATATATATATATATATATATATATATATATATATATATATGTATGTATATATGTATATATATGTTTGTGTGTGTTGATAGTAAAAAAAAAGGGAAGGGCGAAGGGTCGTGCGGTGCGAAGGAGCCGGGGAGGGGTGGAACTCGTCGGGCCAAGGTTGGGGGCGGTGTAGCCGCCGGCCTCGTTGCCATGTGGCAAGGCCGATTCCCTTTGGGGAAGGTATACCCATCGCCCCAAGGAATGAGATTTATAGATTATGGGATATGGAAGTCATTGGCAACGGTCAGCGGAAGCGGTCAAGGGAGTATGAAAAAACCAAAAAAAATTTGAAAGTCAGAAAAAAAAAAAAAATAATTTGTAAACTTTTAAAGAAAAAACATGAATGGTTGAAACCGTAAAAAACGTAAAACCCTGTTGGGTTTTTTCATAAAAGTTTTCCCGTAAGGCAAGCTTATTAAAAACTAAATAAAAAAAGACAAAAGCTTTCAGTCGAGACGATACACAAAAACAATCAAGGACCAAACAAGGACAAACGCCTAAAAATCAAAACCAAGAGGATTAGACCAAAATCAAATCTTCAAAAGGATTTTAGCACCATTTCAATCGGTCATGCTTCAACTTGTCATTCCTATTTCTAAATCAAAACCCGTTTTGAGATTTTCCATATAAACGCTTTTAATTAACACATTCAAGAAAAACAATTGTGTTTCTAAACTAATCGTGTTTCAAAAACAATAATGAAATGTCTTTTGAGTTGTTCACGTATTTAGTATCATTTATATTTTTTTATTTTGAAATATTTTTTCCCGTTTACAGTAAAAAGATTTTTTTTATTTATGACATAGTTATTTTCTTATATATATTTGTATTATAAATATTTAAATATGAAGTCTCCATAAAGTAATTATTATTTTTAATAAATTTTAGATGCTGCTACTAATAATAAAAATGTATTGTTCTTTTCAGTCTTTAGCCCTTTTAAATACCCAAAAATAAACATCTCTAGTTTCATCAACACTCTATTTATAAGGTATTAAAGCATAGTACGTACATTGAAAGTACCTTACCTTTTCTTGCAATTGGCTCTAAATATAACTACCATAACCCCTC
Source organism: Centrapalus pauciflorus (assembly GCA_020465985.1). Classification (NCBI taxonomy): domain Eukaryota; kingdom Viridiplantae; phylum Streptophyta; class Magnoliopsida; order Asterales; family Asteraceae; genus Centrapalus; species Centrapalus pauciflorus. The sequence continues at coordinate 953,974 of JAANYP010004790.1, read as the reverse complement.
TTTAATGATACATATGGAAAGCTATTCCTTTACTCAAGTATCTATACTTGATGCATACATCTAGTACAAATCTCAGCAAGCTAAAACTATCGTCTATCGAGTAAATCGACAACCATGGTGCACCGAAACGCTCAAACCCACCAAACAAAATAAAGATCAAAAGGGTGTACCGATTTCACTTCTTGTTTCAGCCGGGCTATACAAAGCTGATCGGTTTCTTGGTCTGTTTTCCTCTAGCTGCTTCACAACTTCCTCCATTGATGGTCTAACCGATGCAACCGGCGCACAGCAGCCCATGGCTAGCTTCAATGCCTGAACCACACCATCTTCCATTGGACTCCTGATCCCTTTTAGAACCTCCACATCGAAAACCTCCATCGTTGTTTCCTCTAAAACAGCCACCTTCACGACTGCTGGCAAGTCAACAAAACCATCCCTCACACCGTTCTTTCCGGGCTTCTTTCCTAATAAAATCTCCAATAATAAGATCCCGAAAGCATACACGTCTGTTCTTGAATTGCAGTTTTTCATCTTTTGAAGCTCTGGAGCCTTGTAGCCGTCCGTTTTTGCTGATGCAATGATTTCATCGGCTACTGCAGGGACCATGAGTTTGTAGAGCCCGAAATCTGTTAGTCGGGCCACAAAAAAATCATCAACAAGGACATTTCTTGACCTAATGTTGCCATGAGTAATCGGTGTCTCGATACTTGAATGCAGATGTGCTAGCCCTTTCGCTATAGCCAGTGCGATCTTGTGCCGCCTTGCCCAGTTCAAAACTGGCTTCCCTGGCCTTGATTCTGGAGACAACAAATCACCATTTGTTAATCAACTAGGTGTATAACTCTATGCATGTAATAATTTAACAGCAAATTATATATTATGGAACATTTATCATCTAACATGTATATACCATCATAACATGCATGATCTTAGTAACTATTTATAATAAGGGATAATTGCGCAAAAAACCCCAAGCTTGTCAGCTTTTTGTGATTAAAACCCCAAACCATTTTTCGTTGCATAGAAAACCCCGAATTAACTAAAAATCAGTAAGTCAAGGTTTTATCAATGGGGTAACCAGTTGAAACCGGTTGTTAATCCTACGTGGACCGGTATATAACCTACGTGGAATAAAATTTAAGTGTTGAAACCGGTTGCCAAGTATTACAGATCATTTAAACCTCCGTTGATGATGCAATCCCGTTTAAAAATTACAATTAAAAATTATTAACGGGGTTTAAATGATGTATAATACTTGGCAACCGGTGTCAACAATTAAAATTTATTCCACGTAGGTTATTTACCGGTCCATGTAGGATTAATAACCGGTTTCAACCTGTTACCCACCCATTGATAAAACTTTGATTTACTGATTTTTAGTTAGTTTGGGGTTTTCTATGCAACGAAAAATGATTTGGGGTTTTAATCACAAAAAACTGACAAGTTAAGGGTTTTTTACGCAATTATCCTTTATAATAAACATAAAGTATGATAAACAATTTCACAAAAATCAATCACGGATGCCCTAAGTTGGGCTGCAAACAAGTCGAGTGAGCTCGAGTTCAACAGGGCTAGAGATCAGCTCAAGTAACTTAGCCTAGGCTTGAGCTCGACTCAATAACGAGACAAGCTTTCAAGATGCAGGTTCAAGCTCGGCTCGAATATACTTATAATTTATAAATATTATGTTTGATACCTACAGTGGTGGGGCCACGTTGAGAGAGAGGGGGGGCAGGCCCCCAACGAGTTCACAAATCGTAGTAGAATAACCCGTCATTTAAGTTGTGTAGTAGGGCTAATGAATACTCCACATAATTGATGCCCCCAATCAAAAACTAATCTTTTGAACTACTCTTTTGGCATTTAATTCAATCTCAAACTCCATAAAAGCTCTACTTAATGTAACTAGAGCTCAAGTTAATTGATAAGTCTGAGTTGCTCGATAAAAACTCGACTCGTTTGATACATACAAATATATATATAGAGAAGAGTACAATAGAATAACCGTGGTAACCACAATGCATAATAAGGAAAACCATAGTGCAACACAAGGGAAACCATAGTGCATCAGTTTTCCTATGTGATGTATTATTGTTCCCATGTGATGAACTGTTGTGAGAAATGTTAAATCAATATGTTATTCATGATTCAACAGTAAGACCATCAGAATTGGTTTTCACCATTCACAATTCTGCCACATCACTCAAACTTCCCACCGCAATTCACGCCAAGGAAATGGTCACCTCAGTCCACGATTCACTTTTTTCAATTAAATTAAACAAAATAAATAAAAATTAAAATAGACATTAAAATTACACAAAGTAATTGAACTAAACATAATCAAATTAAACAAAATAAATTAAACTTAAATTAAACAAAGTAAATAAAAATTAAATAAAACAAATAAAACCTACATTAACGAGGTATCATCGTATTTGATAAATGTTCGGATCCACTGACCACTGATGCAGCAAAATTTACGTCTTCCTCAAGTTGTCCAATGGATGTATTTTGAGTGTCATGAAAAGAAACTATAGAAATTTGAGGTGCAAAAGTTTGTAGGTTGAGAGAAAATGAGATATGTAATTATTTGTAGGTTGAGAGAAAATTGAAGTTGTGAATATGGTATTTATAGGATAAAATGGTTAAAATTAAAAAAATTAAATATTTTCCAAAAAAAAAGGGTCAAACGCAACGATCAAGGAGTGGTGAGAGTCGTGGTTTAACACTTTAACCACGAGATGAGGGGGATGAGGTTAGCATGGAGGGAGGGTGGCGTGTGTGTTGTGTGTCGTGGTCCCGTGGAGAGGGTCCGAGGTGGCAGCGTGAATCGTGAGTGGTGTAATCATTCCGGTTAGACTAAGTGTTGAATCAAAGACAAATGTTCTTAGGCCCACCCAAAATGTAAATAAGAAAGGCCTTCTAAATTTGTGATCAAAATTTCTTCTCACATTTCTCACAACCAATTAACTTCTCATACGAGCCAGATCTCTCTTTCTCTCTCTCTCTCTCTCTCACACACGTGTGTGTGTATATATATATATATATATTTATATATATATGGATCATATGAAAAATCAAATATTCGTGAGAAGTGTGGGAAATGTTGAATCAAAGAACATATATGTTGAATCAAGCCGGCCTCACCACATTGGCAATAAGACAGCAGGAACACCACCCCCTCCTGGCGGCCCCGCTGCACAACAGCTCCCTATTACCGCTCGTCTTCTGCACTCTCTCTCCCACTTCTCTCTTTCTTTATCTAAAATTAATTGGGTAATGATTGGGATAGAAATATTAGAATTTTCCAAAAAATTAAAATGAAAATGGTGGAGGGTGAAAAATTAATGTGGCGCTAAGGTGTCCAAAATGGTAGGTTTGGGAGGGATCACCCTTACTGATGAATCACAAATTAACACATTGATTAAAAAATATGTTCTTTGATTCAACATTTCTCACATGATCCATATCACACATATAAGGCTTGGAAAGCTCAATATGAACTTGAGTCAACCTATTAATAGCTCGAATTTGGCTCATTAAATCATTCAAGCTCGGCTTATGGGATGGGCTCGACACGATCAAGTCATCTTCGAGCTCGAGTTTGTTTGATAAAAATTCAACTCGTTTGCAACTATAGACACATATATATCTACAAAAATGTAATTATATGATCACACATGGATTAGGTGACCATCAATGAAGCAGATGCAATGTCTACTGATCATCTTAAGAACACAATGATTTGTAGGCAATCACCATACAAAACCTAAACCACAAACACCTAATATGCATACCGTAAAGCACATGATTGAACGTAATGCAATTGTATGATGCATAACTTAAGCAACCATCAATGAATCTTAGTAAGAATTAGAATGCTTACCATGTAAGAGCTCATGAAGAGTTCGATTGGAAAGATAATCGTAAATCAACAGCTTCTCCCCTCTCTTTCCTTGATAAAAAGCTCTCAAAGGAATCAAATTCTCATGTCGGATTCTTCCCAGTTGCTTAATCACCGGCAAACACAAACCACCATCTTTACAACTTCCTTCCCTCAACAATCTCAAAGCAATTGTTCCGCCATCCGCTAATTTCGCCTTATAAATCGTCCCATAACTCGTCTTCTCCATAACTTGACCAGTAGCATTCAACACATCCTCTAATGTCAAATGCTCACCACCTTGAAACAATATCAACTTCCCTTCACCACCACCACCACCGCCATTTTCATCATCTTCACCTTCATCGAATTCTTCATCTTCTTCATCCAAATTCTTCTTCTTCTTCTTCCCTTGTGAATACCCAATTAACAATGAAGCAAAAACAACAATTCCAGTCATTAAACTAATCACAATGCCTGCAACTGCACCAGAACTTAAACCTCCAGAGCTCCCTTTACACTTCTTTAATGGCGGACCACACAAATTATCATTTCCTTCAAATGAATCCACACCAAATTTTAATCCACCAAAATTAGGCAGAATCCCAGAGAAATTGTTATAAGATAGATTCAATTTCTCTAAGCTTAAGCCAGCTAAACCCTTTGGAATTTTACCAGAAAACTCGTTGCTACTAAAATCAAGCTGTTTAAGCCCTTTAAAATCAGATACAAACTCTGGAAAATTTCCTGAAAATTTATTCTGTCCAAAATCAAGGTAAAGTAAATCATTGCAAGTAGCATTTGGTAAACCAGGTTCAGGGATTGAACCGGACAATAAATTACCATGAAGCCTAAGAGAAATGAACCGGTTTTCACAGAGGTTCCAAATCGATGCAGGAAGAGGACCGGTTAACAAATTATTCCCCAAATCAATATCCGATAACGAAGAACTGTAACCGATTTCAAGAGGAATGGTACCGGAAATGGAGTTAACGGAGAGATAAAGACTTTGAAGAGTGGAAAACTCTCCAAGCTCCGGCGGTAGATTGCCGGAGAGATTGGCCGAAGGGAGCTGAAGAGAGAGAAGGTGAAGCGAAGGATCTTTGGATAGCGAAATATTGGACCATTGAGGAGATGAGATATCTGTACATGTTAATGGAGATCCATCGGTAAACACCCACTTTAAACCTCGCCATTGACAGAGCGGAACAGACATATTCCATGAATTCAACAACAAATTCTCGGTTTTCCCTTGGATTGAAGGCTTGATTCTTGTGAGAAGCAAGTCAACGTCTGTTGAAACGGTGAATGTGAGGAGGATGAGAGATAGGAAGAGGAGTGAAAGTGAAACCGCCATTGATGAAATGAAAGCTTGCGTATTCCACAGAGAAAAAGAGAGAGAGAGAGAGAGAGAGAGAGAGAGAGAGAGAGAGAGAGAGAGAGAGAGAGAGAGAGAGAGAGAGAGAGAGAGAGAGAGAATGTGTGTGTGGGAATATGTGAAACTGTTTAAGAAGAAAAGAAAAGAAAAGAAAAGGTGTGAGTGGGACTGTGGGAGTGTTGACTGATAGTCTGATACTGATTTTGTTCCCACTTTAATTAATATATGTATTTGAAAAACATGAAAGCGTGATTTTATTTATATATGCTTCTTTGATGCTGGACCGTTAGATGATGATCTGACGGTGGAAAATAATCGAGGTCGCAAACCACACACACATATATATATATATATATAAATATATCACACTTTTTGACCTTTTATACTACACGTAAAATGTTGGGAGAATTTCATGTACATACTTGTAAACTTTTAATATTACGTATATATACTTGTAAAATTTCTTATTATATATATCCTTTTAAATATTTGACTTTTATGAATATATCCAAATGACTATTTTAAATTTATTTTATCATTTAAAAAAATTTTAAATACCTAAACTATAATCTTAAATCCTAACAAAATAAATTTAAAAAATAAAAAATATCATTTTCTGATTTAATTCAGTAATTTATTAATTAAAAAATGATATTTAATATTTTTTTCAATGATGTAATTAAATTTAAAATAGTCATTTGGATATGTATATATATATATATATATATATATATATATATATATATATATATATATATAATATAATATATATATATATGTGTGTGTGTGTGTGTGTGTGGAGATTTAATGTTTAAAATGATATGTATATATATATATATATATATATATATATATATATATATATATATATGGGTGGGTTCAATGGAGAACCTTATGCATCGAAGAACCTTGGAGAACCACAATACACACACACACACACACACACACATATATATATATATATATATATATATATATATATATATATATATATATATATATATAGGGGTGGGTTCAATGGAGAACCTTATGCATCGAAGAACCTTGGAGAACCACAATACATCGCTAGAAAATTGAAATGCATCACGTAGAAATCGATGCATCACGTGGAAATAATGATGCATTACGGGGGAATTGTGATGCATTTGTGGTGGTGCATGGAGGTTCTTCAAGATTCTTCGATGCATGGAGGTTCTCCATTGAACCCACCTATATATATATATATATATATATATATATATATAGAATATGGTTCGAGAGAGTACCATCCAAATGCAGCGCACCAGAAGGTACCACCTTTAAAAAAAAATTTAATTTTTTTTTTCATAAACATGTTTTAATTAACATTATGAAGATCGTATGTAAATTTCACATACATTCACATCTCCTAGCTCCTAAAAAATGATGTGAACACACACTTACATAATTTTGAAGACATGTGAACATGCATTTATGTGATGTGTGTTTTCATGCACTTAGAGTGTTCGGATTTGCGTGAAATTCACATATGATCTGTGTAATGTTAATTAGAACATGTTCATGAAAAAAAATTTCAAAAAAATTACTTTTAAGGGTGGTACCTTCTGGTGCGCTGCATTAGAGGTGGTACTCACTTGAACCTAAATCTATATATATATATATATATATATATATATATATATATATATATATATATATATATATATATATATATATATATATATATATATATATATATATATGAAATTCTCCCTAAAATATAACAACTATCCATTGTGTTTTTGACTTTTTTTCTAAAGGTAAAATGAGTATCCATCCCCTATCAATCTTCATTATTTAAGTTAAAAAAATACATCTACCACTTTATCTCGTTATTTTTCTATTTAAAATATAGTGAGAGAAAGACGTGGACTGCAAAGGTGGGGGATCGGGAGCAGGAAAGGAAAGGAGAGATGCAACGGCATATGAATCAATGGCCAAATTCGAGATGTCGGCAGAAAAATTTAAAATAAAAAAAATAAGTTAAGGTTATTTTTCATTTTTAATTGGTGGTGTAGGCAAAAAATTTAAAAATGTATCTCTCTTTTTTGTAGGGCAAAATTATTATTAATAAAACAACGACACTTTGAGAATATTTGATCTAAAATCTACAAGATGAAGACCCAAGATAAGAAAAACATGGATTGCGTGCGTTAAAACCTACCATTTTCAAGCTCATCATAGAAACCTGACGTTGAAACACCTTCAAGAAAAAAAAAATAAAAAAAGTAATCAACTTAATCACCGCTAGTTGTACTAACTTTCATATTTTCCTTCGGTTATAAACACATATGAACGTTTTTTTAGACACAAAATTAAAACTAATGAACTTAATAAGAAACTTGAAGTCAATAAGTCCAGAAGCGTATTATAAAAAGACATTTTGTAACTTTTAAATGGCTAAGAAACTCAATAAGAAAACCTTCTTGCACAAACTCTCTTGCCACTCGCAATCCTTAATGTAGTACACTTCTTCGCCTGTTATGAAGGGGGGGGGGGGGGGGGGGGTTTAATTTGAAAAGTGTATTTCTTATTTAGTTAATGGCGTTTTAAGGGTTTTTTTTTACTTTAAAATTTTTTATTCTCATATATTGAACTTTGAGAGTTTTTAAATGTGGTCTTAAGTGTTATTCATGCATGTTTCAACAATTAATGACGACTAATTTTTCAAAAAGATTTGATTTAAAAAGGAAACAAATTGATTTTTCACACATACACATAAGACTATGCAACCTCTAGATTCGGACGCCACTTTATCAAGTTAAGCTTCTTCTTTCTTGATTGATTCGAGGGAAAACAAGACCCTTGCGATTTGATATTTGTCGTATATATGATTGCAAAAGCATGAAAACAATGTATTTATTTTTCATGTGATCAAGACACACATAGTAATCTTTTGATATTAAAAAAAAAAGATAGTTATATACATTTAAATATGGACATAGAGAAAAGTGCCCTATTGATGACATTAAACAAAACCAGAGTCATTTATTTGATTTTTAATACAATCATTAAAAGTTTTATTCAAAAATAATTACCTGTAATAATCCCGTTAAGAGATAATAAAAGTGGACCATATAACAAAAAACACCACAAAATTTAGGTGGAGAAAAAGTAAGTTTTTTGAAGTCTCCGCTTGGGACAAATGAGTAGTTTAGGAGTAGAAGTATGCTAGTTTGCCGTAAAAAAAACATATTCTGAATTGCAATTTATGATACTTCAATCAATGGCTATACAAAAACAAATTATTAGTACCCAAAATTGAGCAATGAAATCCCAATGCTAGTGAAAGGAATAACTCATACGTAATTAAAAATACTTGGAGAAGGGCATAGAGAAGAAATAGGTAGAGGAGAGCAAAGAGAGACATGCCATAGAGGAGGGTTGACCAATAGATAACAATGATCGATGTATGAATACGTGACAACTTGTATTAAAATTATTTACATAAAATGTATATGATTAAAATTAAAATACATTAATATTAATCATCAAAAAAAATTATTATGAATAATGATTACTTTATGTTTATTTTAAGCTTTTTATTTATAAATTTACATATTTCAATTGATATAAATTTAAGATTTTCATTTATATATAACATAAAGTTAATATATTTTATCATAATAAATAAAATTTTATAAAATATGTTTTTACCAATACCTTTTAATTTTAACAAATAATTTTTGTATAACTTGTGTTTGTTTTTAACATATTTTAACAAATTTATAAACATATAAAATATTCTTAAATTAAAATCATAGACGAGTATAGATAATATAATATTTCAATTTAGATTTAAGTTATAATTTAATTTATAATATATAATGATAAACACTTAAAATATGAAAGATAATACGTAATTTTTTTTTAATATGATATACATGTAATATATTTCTATATTAGATAAAAACAAAAAAGATTGTGCACAGTGAGAGCGAGATGTTGCAAAATTAGTTTTCCCGCGTGATGTAACAAGTGATCAAAATTGATTTTCCTTGTCAGGTTGACTTGACTCGGACTAATTGTGTAATGCTACAAGTGATTGTGATGCATAATCCTCCACGTGATGCACTATGTTTTGCCATACGATGTTGTGGTTCTCCAATACATAAATATTCTCAATTGAACTCCTCTCTCTCTCTCCAATATATAAATATTCTCAATTTTACAAGACATAAATTTTGTAAAATTTGCATCGTATATTACCTTTTTTTTGACAATATTCTCTAATAATAATAACAAAAGAACTTCTATTAAATTAAACAAGTAAACACTCTCGATTATAGATGTTTTTGGTAATTAAGGAGACGTTTGGTTCACGGATTTTCTGGGATTTGCATTTAAAATATTGTGTTTGGTTCGCAGATTTCAGTAAGGATTAAAAATCCCAGGATTTTCTTAAATCCCTTCATTATTTGTTATTTAAAAACCCAGCCTCCCCCTAGGATTTTTAAATCCCAGTTATATTGCATTTTTCATACTAGCAATTTTTTCCTAAAAGGTAATGCAGATTCTTTGACAAAATCCTGAGAAATGCAAATGCTGCATAATGCAAATCCTTTAACAAAATGCAATTCACATAGAAAAAAATATGCCGACCAAACGCCTATAAAACTCTAGGCATATGATTTAATACTTTATAAGCTTTTTAAAACACAAAGCCCATCACCCAGAAACTCACTGGATCTATTGAGAAGGCCCAATACATATCTTCATATTTGATAAATCAATCGGCCTAGTTAACACGTAAGCTAACAACTCTCGATTGAGATGTAACCCTAGAATCGCCATTTTGAATGTTACGGCCTCTACCTACTACGCTCTGTTTATTCATCGATTTGCTTCTTCAATTCATCTTTCAGGTAATCTATCTACTTTTCATATGACTTTTCTGTTTAGTGATTTTGAAATTTGAGTTATGATTGGAAGAAAGATCTATGGCGGTGATGATCAGTGCTTTATATTCTGACACCTCTTGTATGAGAATAGTCTTAAAGAACTGTTCGTTGAGCATATTAAGCAACTCCCTGAGCTTCTTTCTCTTCGCGAATCGCGATCTGTTTTGTTTTTCAATTATTTCACATCCGAATGATATTTTTGTATAAATTGTCGTTGTTTTGTAGTGAGTTTGAAAGTTAGTTTTCACAATTTTTTATTGTGGCGAGCTGATTTTATTTTCTTCGAAATGTAGAAAGAGTTGAAATTCAAATTCTAGGGTTCATATTTTGTGAATTTATCGATCGGAAATTCAGGCAACCTCTTTCTGAAAAGTTGAATCCGAAGGAAGGTGTTAATCTGGTCGGAAATTGATCTCTTTTTCTCTTCAGACTTGCCGAGGCTTATTGCCTTTGAAGCTGGTCTAGTAAGCACAAGGACATTCATCTACATGTTTTCATGGAATTTGTGCAAAACCGATTTTGCTTTGATTTTGTTGATGTTTAGTGGGTGTGTCAGTGGGTTTTAACTAATAGCAAGCTTTCAGGTGTCAATGGCGGTTTTGAAAACCCTAATAGTGTGTTTTTGATTGATGGGTATCGAATCTTTTTTGTCTGTTTTTATCACGATTCTTGCTTTTAATCGGTTCGTATTCCCAAGTTTTAGGTAAAATCTTGATGGGTTTTCTTTAATTCTTTTTATATTTATATTTTGTTTCTAGAAATGGAAGACACTGAAGCGAACAAGGTGACAAGTGAAACCCTAAGTGGGGTTGCTTTACCTTCTCAGCCAAGTGATGAATTGCATAAAATCTTGAAACCCAGTTCGGAAAATGAGGTTTTGCGTGATGATGAGATGAAGGGTGTCCTCGCTGCCGCCGCAGCTGGTGGTGATGGTGTTCCGGTGGTGGTTACGAAGGTGGTTGAAAAGACCGAGGTTACCGTTGTTAGAGTGATTCAAGAGGATAAAGATGGCAATTTTGAGAATCAAGAAACGGAAGAAGGTATTGAGCAATCTGTTGCAGAGAAAAATGAGGGAAATGAGAAAGAGAAAGAAGGGGTTTTTGGTGATTGTTTTGGTGATGATGAGGGTAATATGGATAATTCCAGTGGGAATGGAACTCCTGTGGTTGTGGATGTGAAGAGTTCTTTGGCTGGTGAAAATGGAAGCGAAGTGAAGGCTGTTTTAGAAGGCTGTGAGCGTGACGAAAATGTCGGTGGGGATTCGATGGATGTATCTTTATTCGGTCGAAACGACGACGAGAAAGAAGAGAATGCTGGACAACTCGATGATTCGAAGGGAGAAAACGACAAAGATAATGGCAGCGAGTTAGCTGAAAACAAAGAAGAGTATGATGCCGAACAAGATGACATGGAAGAAGAGCATGATTACGTTGTAGGTGATTTCGTATGGGGCAAAATCAAGAGTCATCCATGGTGGCCTGGCCTGATATACGATCCTTCGGATGCTTCAGATTATGCTGCTACTTTGAAACGTAAAGGTCGACTGTTGGTGGCGTATTTTGGAGATGGATCGTTTTCTTGGTGTTCACCGGCGCAGTTAAAACCGTTTATCGATTGTTTTCAAGAAATGTCAGTTCAGAGTGACTCGAAGAAGTTTGTGAACGCGGTCGAAAAGGCTCTGGAAGCGGTTAGTATGCTTGTCGAAGCGAATTTGATGTGTAAATGTCATACATCTGATTGGGTCGGGAATGTTGGTATGGTTAACAGTGGGATCAAGAGGGGAGTTCCATTGCCGAAAGGGAATACAATTAAGGTTTTGATTGATCAAATGCAGCCGGACAAAATTATTTCAATCTTGAAAGATTCTGCTACAATGGAGCCTGGTACAATAGAGTTTGAGCTTGAACTTACTGTTGTGAAAAGTTGGCTGAGTGCTTTTTATAGACAAAAAGGCGGTTGCGTGCTGCCTGAATACCATGATCCGCTATGCATCGAGGGTCTTGAAGACGAGCAGAGAAGTGGGATTCGTGCTGATTCAGATATCAATGGCCCTTCCGAAAGTACAGAGTATGGTGACGATAAGTTGTATCAACGAAGGAAGCAGAAAAGTGTAGCGGAATTGTTGGGAGACGGAGTGGGTGTTGAAGATGAGCCAAAAGTCAAGAAAGCGAGAACTTCCAAAGATGGAGGTTCAGGTGGAAGATCATCGTCGGGGGTTAAGAGGGAGAGGAAACCGAAAGCGTTGGTCGTGTCTGTTGTAACTCCAGAAAGCGATCACGAAAGTGGCGGCATGGAGGAAGAAACGATGTCACCACGCCAAAGGAAGAAGAGCAAGTATCTTTCACCGCCTTACTTGAGTCCGGTGTGGCCAGGGAAACTCTCTGGTTCAGGTTCATGTTCATTCAAAGAACCAAAAACCGAACCTGAGAAAGTTCCAGAAATGGCTGCTAAACAGCTTGAGGAGTCGTCGTCGTTTAAACGAAGCAACAGTGGGATGAAATCTCGTCAAAGGAGACGTGTACGTGAAGGGTCAGATTCTCTCGACTCGAAAGACGAACAGAATACAATCATCGATGCTGCTGAGAACGTGAACAAGGTGTTGCAGGCTCTGTTAACCGGTGCTCTCTATCCTTCCAGTCTTGCAGAGAAAAAGAACCTCCCAGAAATCATAAAGTTCATCTCATCTTTCCGGAGCTCAGTTTTCGAAGAAGGGTCCGGTCGAAAGAAGGATCCAAGCATTACCCTGGTCATAGAATTCCCACCCGAAGCTGCGCTTCCGACAAAAATGGAACTTTCAAGAACATACAAGAAGTTTGGGCGTCTGATAAAGAAGGAAATACAAAGGGACGAGTCACGAGCTCTTGTGGTGTTTGGCAACAGTTCAGATGCAGAAGCAGCGCTTGTGATGTCGATGGAGAAGAAGCCGTTTGGAGAAGTGGAATACTATCTATCGGAAGAGGATCTGTCGACGGTTGAAGAAACGTGGGAGTCGGAGATTGCGGTGATCAAGCAGAGGCTGGAGAGTATGGGAGAAATGGTGAAGAGTTGCGAGATGAGTGAAGAGGTGAAGGGGAGTTTGGAAGAAGGGATAAAAGAAGTGATTGAGAAGGTTGGTAAATTGAGGGAGAAGTGAGGTTTAGTTTGGTCTGATCTGATCTGATTGATCTCTTTTTGTTTTAGTTTTAGTTGGTGGGTTTAGTAAGTAATAGTAATTAGGTTTTGGGGTTTTAGGAAGGATGGAAAATAGATGCATCTCACATTCACTTCTGTGTTGTTGTTATCTCTTTTCAGTTGGATTGTTCATTGTTGTACATCTCATCTCATCTCATCTGCTCTTGTTTTTTGCTGAATTTTTTTACCGTTCATTTTTCAATTTCAGTTTTCAAGTTATAGTTTTTAGAAAAAAAAACAAGGGTTTAATGAAAAGTGAAAATTTGTTTAGATGACGAACTTTTTGTTTCAAGTTATAGTTTTTAGAAAAAAAACAAGAGTTTTTATGAAAAGTGAAAACTTGTTTAGATGCCGAACTTTTTGTTTCAAGTTGTAGTTTTTAGAAAAAAACAATGGTTTTTATGGAAAGTGAAAACTTGTTTAGATGACGAAGTTTTTGTTTTAAAAAAAATAAGATTGGTGATTATAAAATAATAAAAATAGGTTAGAGGATAGATAGACTAGCAAGAAAGAGAAAGATAGTATTATAAAAATATATTGGATAGATAATAAAAAGGTAAGAGAGAGAATATGAAAAGTAGTATTTTAAAAAGTGAAATGAAAATTTATAAAATTATTGTAAAGTAAACAAGTTTTCATTTTTTAAAAAAAGTGAAATGAAAATTTTGAATTTTTCGGTGACTAAACGCACTAGTTTCTCCGATCTAAAACATTTCTTTAAATTTTTTTTTTTAAAATTAAGACCTCCGTATCTCAGTTTGTTAACCTTGGTATAAACACATAGCTTTATGGAATGTTGAAAAAACGACCGACATCCTCTTCATAAACAATGAGAAAGACATTGTAAAACATAAATCTTCATAAAAATACAGTACAATAATAAATTTGTTATTTTAAAAAGTTGTTTAAATGTATATTACGAATCTATTTATATCATGATATAAAAATAAGTTTTAAAATAAATAAATGTATATTAAGAATCTATTTACAGTGCAATAATAAATTTGATTAAACATAAATCAAAGGGTTAATTACAAAAATAGTCAAACTCACACCCCTTTATCAAATTTTAGCAATTTAATATACATTTTACCAAAATAGTCACACTTTACGTTACCACATTTACGTGGTAGCCACCATTTACGTGATATGTACTTTTTATTCATATTTTAATGCATTACGTTACAAAAGGTGTTTGGTAACGTAAATTGTTGTACTTTTCCTCTTTTACCATGAAAAGACATTTAACAAATTTTTATGGGGAATGAGCAAAAGTGGGTACGTAAAGTACAACAATTTACGTTACCAAACACCTTTCGTAACGTAATGCATTAAAATATGAATAAAAAGTACATATCACGTAAATGGTGGCTATCACGTAAATGTGGTAACGTAAAGTGCGACTATTTTGGTAAAATGTGTATTATATGGCTAAAACCTGACAAAGGGATGTGAGATGTTGCTATTTTTGTAATTATCCCTAAATCAAAGCTATAATCTTCAAAACATAAATCTTCATAGAATTAAACTGAAAAAGTTGTTTAAATGTATATTATGAATCTATTTATATCATGAGATTGAGATGGGTAAAATGTTCATATTGCAAACTCATTACTATCATTGGATTATCTTTTAGTTACAAAATAAAATGTACTTGGTCCAATTTTACAAAGTGCTATATTTTGGTTTGGCCTTTTTATAAACAAGTGAATGATTTGGCTTTTTTTATAAACAAGTGAATTAAGGAGTAGAAGAATATTAGTATACTCAATACCTCGTCAAAAGTTAAGTCATTCAAATTAGGGTTATGAGTTATATGAAGAAAATTTTTACATGGTTTGAGTGTGTGGCTGTAAGCCAACATTCTAGGGACTTGAATTAGGGTTTAAATAATCATGGTTAATAGAAAAATACGAAAATATAAGTTCTATACTAATGATATTCGTAATGTAAAGTTAGTGATAAACGTATTGCTTTTATTTAATTAAAGGTATTAAACCCATGTATTATTGCATTTTGTAATTTCTTAAGGTAAAGAAGCTTTCAAAAGTTAGTTCCGATCATGTTGGGTTGTTGATCATAACAAATCTATACTACTATATAATGCATGTAGTTGTTGGTCTTAACAAAACTATTTATGCACAATGTACAATCAATTAAAGCATGTAGCTGATTTGAAGAAGTACAAGATTTTTTTTGCAATGGTACAAATGCTTGCAGCTATTGAATTTGAAATTCAAATTACATTGAATGACTGAACCTTTAACCTTCACCCCTCTGCCGTTGATGCTTTTCTACAACAACCTGGTCGGCGACACTTTGTTGTTCATCAACCAACGTCGACCTTCCCCTACCTCTTCTCTTACAATCTGGTTATTAACCACAATCATGTTTTATGATGTTCATATTGGTTATTTTGATGCCAGATCTAAGTTCATCAAATCTGTGCTCACAGACTCGCAGCATCATGTCCTCCTCTGCTCCTGAGTTTTCTGGTACTTATCATGATTTTCATTTCAATACTTGTTCTGATTCATGTGCTGAATTCAATTATGATCATTGTATCTTGTATATATATATATGGTTTATCTTATTTGTATTCTGTTATTGCAGACAAAGGCTGATACCCCTGCTGCATCAACTGGATCTAGCCTGGGTGAGCAACTAAGCATGTCTAATATCATCTTTATGCGTTTTTAAATAGCCGATAGTTAGCTGTTTCTCAGCATGTCCACTGGATCTTTGTGAGTTCAATGAGTGCTTTTAGCTTTGATACATAGAAAGAAGGTAAATATGATATTATATTTCTCATGTCATTAGGAGTTCTATGGATCCCAATCAATACCCACCATGCCACCATTGTTTTCATTAAAACATTATAATGATTAACCATTACGAACAATCAGAAACTCTTCATATAGGATGTCGTGAAGTGATTTATCAGGGTCTTTTTTAACCCTCAACCTCCGAGTTGAACGAATCTAGCCCCACATTTAGGTACTTTTGTCATGTCAAGAACATATTTAGCTAGAAACTCAATTGAGCCAGCTATTATTAGATACTCTGTATATGGGTGGTTTTAGTTCAGGAAGTAATATTTTCATTCTATATGTGTACTTCCCCTGCGTTTGATGATATTCCAAAAAAATTGACCATGGATGAGAAGTACCAAAGCCATTTTGCAAGGTCTTATACCATGACTCCTTGAAATTCATTTTAAAAATAAGTTCAGAATATGATGAATTCAATTCAGAATATCAATTTTTGTTCTTCAGTAATATGCTTTTAGCAAAGCTGCTTTTTGTGTGTGCTATCAAGATAGTAAGGCAGAGGGACATTACATCAATCTGGAAGTGTGGTATGTCAATCAGTGTTACAGTTTTGGTGAATTTGAGTTTCCAGCTTCTTCATCTCTGATGTATGTGTTACCAATGAAACCAATTAAAACACATGCCTTTTGCTTATTAGGTAAACCCATTGCGAGTTCATTTTTCATTTCATGTTCTTTATACAACATTTGTGTGATAAGAATAACCCTCAAGGATATTAGTTTTATTTTATGGATTTGAAATGGTTTTCGTTAAAAATTGAAACCCAGCCCTTTTGGGTATCTGGATATGAAGCCTAACATCTTTTTTTCAACCGAAATATGAATTATGTTGATGCATATTATTGAAATTGACTCTTTTTGTTGTTTGGCTTCATCAAAAGTCTCAATGAACATTGACTTGTATATTTGGATGTGAATCAGACTCTGGTTTAGTGTCAAATACTTGTGGAGCTTTGACAATAAAAAATCATGTTGTCCATCTTGCTACGATTGATGTGAGAGGCAAAGTCTACATGTATTTCACTATCTCATGACTCATGCTTATTTTTAAGTTATGTACATTTTACATTAAACTGATTTTATTGTCGTTTTAAGGCTTTGAAAGTATCATTGTTTTCACAAAGTTTGTATTTATATGAATCAGTTCTGCTCTTGTACAATTGAAATATTGTTGGTTTTTGAGTAATGTGTTGGTGCTTGACATTTTAAAAGAATAACAAACCTTTTAACCCAATACAAAGCCCAACGGAAATTTTGAAAAGGTGTTGTGAAGAGCACTTTAGTTATCGCTTAAAATTCTCATGAGATCTTTCTATTTAACTATGTATATAATTTACGAGTTTGATTTGAACATATATCATTGGTTTTTTAATTGTTTAAAAATATTCATTTAAAATGTTTTGTATACAAAATCAAAGACTAAATATTTTCTTATTTTACTAAATATTTCTAATTTACTATATACATAAAATAAAAAGTATCTAATTTACTACTATCTTAATAATTTAAAAGTTTTAGAGTATATTGAGATTGTATACTTATTATTAACTTAATTGTATATATGTTACAAAATAATAAAAGTTTGTGTCATAAAGATAATAGTTATTATTATTTATTATAAAATTGTATACTAAAATAATTTAATTAGTATAATAAATGATAAGTTAAAATAATTAAATCAATAATAAAGGTATTTAAAAAATATGAGTTCATTTAATTAACATTTCATTTAATATATGAATCAGTTTATTTTATATAACTTTTGTTTGCACATATAAAAGTATATATAAAAATCAAACAAGAAATTATAAAATATAAAAGTAAATACACATTCCAATAATTACTAAAGCTTCTAATAAACTAAAGAGTTACTAAATTATAATTACGATCAATAAAAAAATCAAATTAATTAAAAAATAACACATAACTAAAAAAGATATATTTTAAAAAAATTATTTAAAATTCACTTAGGTTTCTTCTAAAATAAGATAGCATATTAAAATTTTTTAGTTTTAAGTCATTATATTTTAATGACCCCACTAAATATGTAATTTCTAATTTATCTAAGTTTAATTAAATGTTTACAACAAATCATCATATCTATTTTATATTACAACACATATAAATTTCAATTTATAAAGAATAAGCTACAACACTGATGCAATGTTTTGAATTAAAATTGTCCAACTCATAAAACTCGATGTACAAGTCATAAGGAGACATAAATAATTAATTATCATAATAATTCTTTCGTTAACCTTTTCATTTGAATATCATTAATCATTTTATTGATAATTTATTCATTCTGTTTGTAAATATAATAGTTATATATGTATATATTTAAAATGTTAATGATTTTAATATTATTATTATTACTACTACTACTACTATTGCCAACTATATTATATTTTATTAATGATAGAATACATGTTAAAATGAAATTATCATCATCATCATCGTTATATAGGTTAAATTAATAGGATCAAACAATAAGTTTATATGTCCCTTCCACTGTATTATATTAAATTTTATTTATAACATTTTGTCTCTTGAGTTACATCATTTTCACAATAAATTAATTAGTTCACTATAAGTAGTACACTAGCTTTATTCCTAAAACTTATTATTTTCAATATTTCCTTCTATATTACATTCTCTAACCATTTCACTCATCATTTACTTTGGTGCATGTCTTTTAATGCTATAGAATGATTATGAAAAAGCAGGGCTGTCCCATAGATTCTGGAGGCCCTGTACATATACATATGATATAGGCCCTTAATTATGAAAAATTTAAATAATAGGTTACTCAATTTGCAACTGAGTTTTAATATGTAAATTAGATGTCATGAATGACAAGATTTATATGTTTGTATATTCAATAAGATTTCTAAAATGATATATAATATCCTTAAAACGAAATAATGATTAATGAGAAACTAATATTCAAAGTACTTCGTTTGATACTCTGATCATTTTTACGTGAGGCCCTACAAAATCGGAGGCCCTGTGCGGTCGCCCTTCTCGCACGCCCTAAAAGACGGGCCTGTGAAAAAGCATGATAAATCCTTATTGATCAAATCGAATTCTACAACTCCAATTGGAGATTAACATAGAAGTAAAATTTTTTCTCTTCCTTTTATTACATTTAAACTATTTTTTTAGCTTTTCGAAAACGGTGATGCTTCCAATCTTTAGCAACATCAAGAATATAAACTTCAAGTCTTTGGTATGTTGGAATTAGGAAGGTCTACTAACACAACTAATAAACTTTTTGAAAATGGTTTATTTCAATATTTAAAATATTTTGTGTAACGACCCAATTATTTAATATAATTGATAATTAATATTTATTGTAAAGAAATACAAATTCCGTATATTAATGAATTTTGTATCATATAAATAAATGGTTGTGTAAATTATAATAAATAAAGTATTGATTTATGAAGAATGAATTTTAAAAGAGATGGAAATAATTATAGGGACTTGATAATAAATAATGAAAAGTTTAGGGATCAAAGAGAAAAAGGAAAAAAGAAATTATGTTGTTTGCTTCCTTTATGTGTTCTTCCATTTCAAAGCTTTTCAAAAAGAGAGAAAAATAAAAAGGGTTCTGAGTGAAGAAGAAAGCAAAATCAGATTTTGGGGAAGCTTCTCACGATTTTGAAGATCCAAGAGGTAACACTCTTATTTTGTGAAAACTCTTACTCTCTTTTCTTCTCCCCTTCATCTTCATTTGAAGAAGATGAGAAACCCCAAATGAGTTTTTATGGAGAATGTATAGCAAACTTTAGATCTTGAAGGATAATGATGAAATATGTTAGATTCACCATTTAAAAAACATAATATGCAAGTTTTTATATATTATGGTGGGTTTAACTCAAAACCCCAAGTTGGAGTTCATATGAGCCTAGATGATCCAAAAGAGTAAAAATGATGTTTTGGTGGCTAAAATGGATTTAAAAGTGTATATATATATGTTAGGGAATGATTCCCAACCGTTTGTAATAAATGAGAATAAGTTTGGTATTTAGCATTAAATCCGTAAGGCAGAATGTGCAGACATGCACTCGACTCGGCGAGTCGACCTTAAACATTAAAAGAAAATTTTCTAAGTGTGGGTTCTCGGATGGATTAGGATCCGATTTTTGGATGGTTGGATCCGAGATTCGGGAGGCAAGATCTGAAATTCGGATGACCTTGACCCGAACTTCGGACCACTTGAGATTCGGTAAGACCCGAGTTCGGATGGGTCGACTCGGCGAGTCAGACCCAGTTTTGACCAGAAATTTGTAATTTATTCTATCTCTGGGATTTTTTTTCCTAATACTTTATGACATCAAGTAAAGAAGAATATTTAGGCCAATTTAATGATTGGAGCTTGATGCCGGAATTAATTAAGTATTACGACTTTGGAAACCGGGTCAATATTAAGAAATTATAAGCCGTAAAACTTATAAAAATTATACTATGGACCTATCTGTAGGAGTTTGACGGGTCAAAGTTCCTTGGAGACTATTACCCCTAACTTGACGATTATAACTCGGTAGTGAGGCCGAGAGCTTGTTATACATCACTGTGAGTTCTAACATTAATGTATTCATATGCATATCATGAATTGTATGTTATTGTTTTTCGTATTATTCTTATCGTTTACATGTTTTTCCATCACATACATTATCATTGTTATATTAACACTCGGTTGATATTTTATTGATATTTCATTTGACCACTCCGCTGAGACGGTAAGCTTGTGCGTGTGGTAACATAGCGGAATCATAATGGTAAGCCTGTGCGTGTGGTAACCATTATTGCCTGTAAAACGATAAGCCTGTGGTCTGTGGTAATCGTATGACATCATTGTAGTACTGCATATCGATAAGCCTGTGGTCTGTGGTAATCGAGCATTAGATTGTAATTCCATTGTACGGTAAGCCTGAGTGTGTGGTAATCATAATATGATAGTTTATATAAGCCATTAGTTGGCCTTCTGTGATTATTGATTTATTTCATGGCATTGCATGACATCATTCATATATTGCATTGTACATTAATCTAGAAACTCACTAAACAACTTTGTTGTTTACCCTTTAGTTGATTATTTTTTCCAGGAACTGATAAGGGCAAAGGCCCGGCTAGCCCAATCTGTTAGACATCGATTGGAGCAAGGATAGGAGCTTCATATTTTGTAGATGCTTGGGGTGGGAGTAACAGACTTCCATTTTTGGACCCGAATTAGTTATAGATTGTTAATTTGTGTGTAACTATAAATGATTAAACGTTGTAACCCCAAATACATTATTCTGTGATTCCCAAGACTTTGTTGTGTTGTATGCAAAGTGTTTGGAATCATGTTGATGATTATCCAATTATTATAAAAGTTTTAATTTAACCGTATTTTCGCAAGTACTCTCTATAAATTATTGTATAACGATATCGAAATACTCGAGTTGTATGGGTGTTTCATTTTGGGATCTATTATTTAATTAAAATTTTTTAAACAATTTATTACAAGTAACTAAAATATACATTAATACATTTTATTATTAGTTAACAAGTTTTGAGTATAAATTTTCTATTATAAATTGTCATTAAGATATTGATGACGTTAATATGACAGATATTCTTTAAAGTAATATTAATATCATTAGTTATTAAATATAATTTTGGTTAAAGTAATGTTTTTGGTAATTTGTAACATACATATAGATTCTATGCTAGATCTATAACAATATTTACTTCAATAATATTTGTTCAAATATTTAAAATGATGATTCTAAAATGCATACATTTATCAAATAAATTATTTTACAATTATTTTTTATTTTATTGTTAAAAAAATTAATTATCAAAATCAACCATTTTAAAATATTTAAGTACTAAAACGGATTGTACTAAAAACTTCTAACTTTAATTATTTAAATTAATTATGCTCAAAACTTCTAACATTATTCATTCTTTTTTAAAGAAAAATTAAGATAAAAATATGTAATCAAAATGAACGATTAATTCCATATGTTCTATAGATAAAATGAAATCGCAAACTTTTTACATATAACGAATGATTAAGTTTTTCAATTTAATAATATGGAAAAAATTAGACCTAAATTTAGTATCTTTAAATTATTACATAATACAATTATTACTAGTAACAAAAATATATGAATGATATATGCATAAAAGTTAAAATTACAAATAATCTTTGAAAGTTACATGTATAAATGTGACATTCTTTCTTTCTTTCTTTTTTAAATTTCTACATAACTATATGTTATGGTATTTACTATTTAGATATAGTAAGTTAATTATTATTAAAATTTAAATTGATAAAATAATTCAAGTAAATAGAAAATTCACAATCTTTTTATTATATTAAAAAACTTTTAAACTCATTAGATGATTATAATGGTCCCCGAAACATAAATATCTAATAATTACAATGTATTTAAGCTAAAAAATAACTCAGTGCATCGCACGGGTCATTTTGACTAATTCACATAAAACTTGAAAATCCTCACATTTATTAGGCTTACCTTGTCAATAAATGACAAAAATGAGTAAATCCATTCCTAACAACAAGTCATATCAATATGGAAAAAAAAAAAGAATCCAAATAGCATTGGTAAAAAGAAGGGTCAATCTATACAAACACCCCACTCTTGCTAATTACACACCTCTCTAATTGCACTTTTAATTACTTTAATCATTATATAATTAAGTTGATTTGACTATTAATCCTTAAATAACTATTAAATGATTATCGATTAATTTGATTATATCATAATTACTTAATTTATAAACATTAATCATTTAATCATTATTAGTCAATGATTGTTAATTAATTATAAAATAAATTACACAAATGGTCATCATACTTTATTTTATATTACGATTTACTTATTTAAAATTTATCTACTTTTTTCATTTGAATTTTTTTTAAAAAGTATTTTTTTTTTATTTTTATCGTTTGAGAAACTATAACCAAAAAGATAATTTAATGATTTCATAAATTCCATAATACCCTTGATAAAAATAAATTTGTACAATTTATCACTCCAACGGTACATGCACATTACATTCAGTATTATGGGCTTGTTTGTACGCAAGTAACCGATCTTTATACAAATCTTCTCATCTATTTTTTTTTTCTTTTTATGGAACGCCAGTTATACTCACAAACAGTCGGCATTGGATGACCTTCCTGCAGATCAACTTTTATTAAATGATTTTCATGTACATGTGCGATTGTGATGAATTTATTTTCAGAACGTTGGGTTGACCAAAGAGAAAAATACACTTGTTGTCTTCATTTGTTAAACAATAAAAAATGCACTCATGCTTATTAGCGATCAAAATTCCAGAATCATGCATAAACAACCAATGATGACTTGGTGCAATTCCGGAACTTTTCAACTTAAATATTCTTTCATTCATTCGTAAGCGATAATTGTTTTTTAATGTCTTATTTTTACGTAACTCCTCTACTAGTTCACCGCGAACTGTTGGTCATTCGTTTTGATGTCGACCTATAGCAACAACTATTGCTCGAAAACCACAATTTTCATCATCTTCAAAATCTTCTATGCCGATGACACATGATTTTTAAAATGATGGAATTACATACATGAGTGGATGGCTGTAACATATTGTTTCCTATATAAAATTGAAGATAAAGTTTTTTAAATATCAACCATCCAATAAACTTGATACATAATAATCAATACCACACATTATACCTGATTGTTGGTGGATGAGAATAATAATTATCATGTTGCGTAAGATCGTGATGAACGTATCCATATTGGCATGAACTTGCTGGTTCTTAACATTTATGGCGTAACCAATACAAAACGTCATATTGGTTGAAGTTACGCCAATCATTTGTAATAGTGACATATTATATTCGTATGACAATATAAGTTATATGATTAGACAATAAAATTAATAATAAAATATAAATAAATGTATAAATAATGAGAACAATCAACCTTTTCAATTAACATTAAATTTATAAAACTGAAAGTAAATTACATAGTTGAGGGACCAAAATTGTTATTAAGAAAAGTGAAAAACCGTCATTTGAAATTTTTTAAGAAAAAGATAGATCATTTTTGCAAGTAAATAGTGTTTTTAGTGACCATTTCGTAGTTTTTAAAACCAGAGAACAAACCATAATTTTGAACAAGCAATAAAGACCATTTTTGTAATTTACTCTAGTAATATTGTTTCTAATTGGAAGCTTAGGACCAAATTTTATGTTTGATACAAACTACAGGGATCATTTTTTGTAATTAACTCAAAAAAATTGTTTTGAAAAAAGGAGGGGGCGTGTCATTAGCATGCGGGACCCATAACATAAAAAACAAAAAATTAAAGATGACGTGACAATAGAGTGTGTGTGTCATAAGCATTTATGGGTCACACATAACAAAAAACAAAAAAAAAACGATATGACAATAGGAGGTGTATGTGATAAGTATATGAGGGTCCCACGTTTTCTTAAAAATAAAAAAAATATTGATATGACATTTGTGGGACCCACACCACTAATCAAGTAACTAAGATTGAGGGGGTGTGCAATTAGCACAATTACCGGATATGGGAGTGTGCGTATAGCAACACCCAAAAAGAACTACAAATGATTGATTAGATAGATAAAGAAAAAGGCATGCAAAAGATGAAGGGTTTGTGGGCATTTGGACATAGATTATGAAATAATAGTGGTGTAAAATCATGATTATCTTTACAAAGCATGCTAATCTTGAACCATCATTGGGTTCATTTTCTTAAAAATTACACCTAATCAGCAATAATGTCATGTACATAAAAGTGGAATGATGATACTCATACATAAGCATACAAAAATTTGAATTCCAATCATCCAATATCCTTCATTTTATGAGGAAAAATATGTTTAGATCTTTTAAAATATTAATGAGTCATGTGTAGACACTAGACATATAACTTAAAAGGGCATTATCCTTACATTTTTTTAGAATTAAAATATAATAGGTAGAATAATAGGGTTAAAAATAACCATAACCAAGTTATTTGTAATAAAATCCCATAGGAATTACTTAATGATTAAGACTTATGTATCTTTAAAGAAAATAGTGTGTTTTAGCTATACAAGTTTCAACTATTTCAGATCCACTTATATATATATTTTTTAAAAAAAGAGTAAAAAGGTAGTCAATTAAAACTACAAAACTCCCTTTAAAATAAATTTATTATGACAATAGTCCATGTCTAGTTGTTCACATTTAATAAATTAAATTTCTGTCATGGTAGTCTAGTGTGAAACGACCGAATATTTTAAAAACTAAAGTCCATTATTTAGAGACAATAACACCTCAAAATTTTATAAACGGGAGCCGGAGAACAATTTTAAAAGTTTTTTTCATCAATTTTTTTTATTTTTTATAAATTTATACAGTTATTAGTATTTAAAAAACAAAATTTTTATTGATACATAGAATGCTAGATTTAATTTGTGCAAAAACTCTTTTCTTCCTAGACAAATCTCATCGAATTTATTCACAATTTTTTTTTTTGTATTTTATGCGTGAACAAAAAATGTCTTTTAAAAGAATAACAATAAAAATTTGAATTAATTATTATAAAAATTTGGATAAAAATATGTAATTTTAAATCGATTCTCCGGTTTCAACAAAAAGTTAGGTTCTCAATTGAATTATATATATATATATATATATATATATATATATATATATATATATATATATATATATATATATATATATATATATATATATATATATATATATATATATATATATATATAGAATCAGGTTCATCAGCGTACCTATAAGATTCCAGCGTACCCAGCGTACCTTAATGTGAATGATCATTCACATATATTTTTTTGGAATAGACATATATAAGACAACATTATAAGACTTTTTTTCAAAAGAAGTAACATCATAAATCTTGTGAATGGTAAAAAAAGATCATGTGAATGGTCATTCACACCATTCACATAGATGACCATTCACATAAATATGCATTGAGCATTCACATAATTTTTAAGGACACAGAAAGTGTGAATGTATGTGAAATTCATATATCATGTGTATAACATTAAATTAAACATGGTTATGAGAAAAAATATTAAAAAAAAGTTTTTTAAGGTTGGTACCTTCGGGTGCACTTGATTTCGAGAGGTACCTTTTTGAACCTGAATATATATATATATATATATATATATATATATATATATATATATATATATATATATATATATATAGGTGGTGGTTCAATGGAGAACCTACATGCATCGAATAACCTTGAAGAACCTCTACGCACCACCACAAATGCATAACAATTCTCCCGTGATGCATCATTATTTTCACATGATGCATCAAATTCTCGCGTGATGCATCGATTTCTACGTGATGCATTACGATTTTCTAGCGATGTATTGTGGTTCTCCAAGGTTTTTCGATGCATAGAGGTTTTCCATTGAACCCACTCCTATATATATATATAGGGTCGAGATCCATGGAAAACTATATTAGACTGGAAAACTGGAAAACCATATCAAATGCACATGTTCATTATAATAAAATGTTAAATTTCATGTAAAATTATAATATACATATGTTCAAAATTGCATTATGATTAACTAATTCATATCATCTACATGTTCGTTAAGACAAAATGTTTAATTTCATGCAAAAATGCGTAATATACACATGTTCGTGCATATTGCACATTTGAACATGTGCATATTGTTATTTTGCATGAAATGGAACATTTTATCCTAATGAACATGTAAATTATGTGAACTAGTCAATACTAATGCAAATTTGAACATATGTATATTGTAGTTGTGCATTAAATTTAACATTTTACCGTAATGAACATGTGCATTTAATATGGTTTTCCAGTTTTCCAGTCAAAGATGGTTTTCCATAGATCTTGAACCTATATATATATATATATATATATATATATATATATATATATATATATATATATATAGGGTTGGGTTCCGGTAAGAACCCTTAATTCCGTGAGAACGTGAGAACCACTCCAACAGTGGCGGATCTAGAAAATTATAACATTGGGGGCAAAAAAAAAAAATTTACCTTATACATAAAAATGGTTGAACGATACAATAAAGCAAAAAGATAGCCACTGTTATACAATACCCAGCTAAACAATCAACCTGCAAATATAAAGAACAAAAAAATTTAAAAACAATACGACAATTAATAAAAATGAGCAAAGAAACCGTTAAAACAAATTAGGAATTAATTAGCATCATTACCTACAATTGTTCTCTACGAGTTTTCATTTTTTGAAAACGATTAATGACATCTTCGTTAGTAACCTCGACAAATGCTTCTTTTTCCACGGCACAAATGACACAATCATTCAAAAACTCGTCTCCAATTCGGTTGCGCAAATCTGTCTTCACAATCTTCATTGCTGAAAAACATCTTTCAACAGTTGCTGTTGCGACGGGCAAAACCAACGCTAGCTTTAGTAATCGAAAAACCAATGGATAAGAAAAATGCTTCTTTGTTTCCACCATCATTTTAGCAAGGTCTGCTATACCATTCAAGTTAGCAAATTTTTCATCCTTTCTCACATTTTCATAATACATGTCAAGCTGATCCTCAAGAGTCATCCTTTCCACACCATCAAAATCATATGGATACAATTCACTCAATCTTACTAACTTTGATGCATCAAAGTGAGAAAAAGAATCACATGGATTCAAACCTGTCATACTCGCAAGTAACTCGGTACTTGCCTCACTAATACGATCACCGAACTCTTGAATCTGCATATCCACGACAGTGTTGAAACATTCAACCTCATAATAATGTCGATTGGTGAAGTTAGTCCTTTGTCTTCGGCTTCTTGAACTAACATAAATATCTGACATGCTCAACATTTGAATATCATTCTTTTCGCAAAAAGAAGAACATCTCTCTAAAATACTTTCAAACCCATTTACTCTAAAATCTTGTAGTTTTCGCCTCGTTGTTTCCACCAATGAAACTGCTTCTAAAATATCTTGGTCTTTTTTCTGAAGAGCTTGTGACAAAATATTCATGACTCCTAAAATTCTCTTCATCAAATGCAAATGGAACACAAAATCAAATGATTTAAAATGTAAAATACCAGTTGCTTGATTTTGAGCGGTGGTATTATTGGCTTCATCTTCCACATATTCAAGCACATTAGTTCGTGAAATTTTATTACTAGCATTTTCCCTAGAAGATTGGCCACCAATTGAATCGGGTGTTGACGATGAAGATGAAACTTTTCTTTTATAAAATCTTTCCATCTTTCTGTAAAAATGATTGAAAATAATAATAATAAAAAATTTAATTCACAACTAATAATATCAATTTAGACCATTTAACAATCCTACAAAGAATTTATAAAACTCAATTCAATAAATTCACAACAAACAAAATACCAAATCATAAAATCAACAATCAACAATCTAACATAAATCAAAAACCAATTTATAAAACTTGATTGATTCAAGCAGTGAAGCAGCTACAATACAAGAGTACAAGAGATCGGTTTTTACTTTTTACCTTCTGTTAACCTGAGAAAAGGGGCGGTGGCGGCGGCAGAAAAGGGGCGGTGGCGGACTGGCGGTGGCGTGGGCGGTGAGCAGCACAGCAGCAGCAGCAAATCGCTGCAGAAAAGCAGCAGCAGGTCGCAGACTGCGTCGGAACGTGAGCGGAGGTGGCGTCGGCTGTCGGAGGTTCAAGCGGCGGTGGCGTCGGAGGTTCAAGCGGCGGTGCAGACTGCGTGAGCTAGGGTTCCAGTCTTCCAGATTTGCAACTCCAAACGTGAGCAGCAGCAGCCAACAGGTTAGGGCTTGGGGGTATTTTGGGCTTCTAAACAATATTGGGGGCCTGCTGAATATTTGAATGAGGGCCTAAAATTTTTTTGTATGGGCTGTTAGAAGGAAATTAGGCTGACCATAGAGGGCCCAGCCCCCCCTTGTCTTAATGTCCATCCGCCCCTGCACTCCAAAATGCACAAATTTGTACATCAAATGCACAAATTTGAAAATTAAATTTATAACTTAAAATCATTATTGATATTTAATATTAATAAATATGATAATATAACATTATAATTATCACTAAATGCACAAATTTGAACGTTCAATGCATAAATTTTATCAAATGCATAAATTCGTACATAAATTGTATAAATATATCATTAGATGTGTAAATTTTTACATGGAATATATAAATTTATCAAATGTATTAAATTTAGTATCAAATACACAATTTTATACATTGGATGCACAAATTTTAGAGTGGTTCTCACGAAATAGATGGGTAATTAAAAAACAGCTCACTAATTTTTTCTGGATAAAGTGAATCAACAACTCTCTAATTTTTTACATTGATTCATTAATTTTTAAATATAAATAATCAATCACAAATTAAAAAACAAATGAATCAATATACAACTTTTGTGAATTATAGTGCTTCTCACTTTTCAAGATATATTTAGTTTCTCACGATAATCTAGGTGTGTGTGTTTATATATATAGTTAGGTTCATAAAAGCACCTCCCGAAATTAGGTGCACCCGAATATACCAACCTTAAAAAACTTTTTAAATTTGTTTTCATAACCAAGTTTAAATTAACGTTATACACATGATACATGAATTTCACATATATTCACAGTTTCTGTGTTTTTAAAATTTATGTGAATGTTCATGTACATTTATGTGAATAATTATCCAAGTGAATGATCATTCACGCCATTCATATGATCTTTTTTTCCATTCACAAGATTTATTATTTAAATTTTGATTTTGCTATTTTTGATAAAAAGTCTTATAATATTGTCTTTATGCATGTCTATGCAATATATATATATATATATATATATATGTGTGTGTGTGTGTGTGTGTGTGTGTGTGTGTGTGATCATTCAGAACAGGGTATGCTGAAATTTCATAAGTACACCGATGAACCTAATTTTATACACACACACAACATAGTTACATAGGCCTTTAAGTGTAAGAATAAACATCCAAGTAAGATAATAAAAAGAAGCAGGATTCCTCGATGCCAAGAAATCCCTTTTTTGAGATGTCTAATCTTCTTGAAATTTGAGAACTCTATTTGTTACGCACACTTTTCACACATAATTTGTCACTCTTACCAAACATCGAACATCACGGTAGTGTTTGGTAATTTGGTATGTAACAATCATAAGTGGAATGAAATAAATCATTATAACAAAATGAAATAAATCATATTTATTTATTTATACAATGGTAATTGTATATATTATAATGCAAGTAATATGATTTTTATTAATTTGAAGATGAGTGTTTTCTTTATTTAAAAGTGGTTTTGTACCAAAAATAAGGACTAATGCATGATAAGATAAGGGCACCTGTCATTCACTAGTATAGTGATGACAATAACAGACATATCGATCTCGAGGACACGATACAAAATGATGATATTTAACTCATCAATAATTAGCAACAATGGTTTAACTGAAGATTTTTTTTTTTTTTTGAAAAGTAAGCAACAAATTAAAATGCTTTGAATTAGGAGAATAAAATAATTAACACAACTAGGACATAAAACAAGAAATATTGAATTCAAATACGGAGAACAATAATCATTTAAGTCTATTCATGCATGCACATTGGATGACAAACAATTAAGCATTGATTTGGTTAACAAGACATATAAGTAGTGACAAAATCGGAAGTTTCTCTTTCGAATCACTTGTCCTTACAATAAATGGTCAGACTTTTAAAATTATTTTAATTAGGGAGTTGGGTTACCTGATGGTTATGGATATGAAATCTATTATGGAGGTTCAAAGTTCAAACATTACACATGTTCATTAATCATGAGTTACACGATTTACTTTCTTCAGGTTGGATGTGGAACAGGTCGGTGGAGACCCCTAGATGGTGGACTATCATTATTTAAAAGTTTAACTACTAAATATGGACAAAACTACACTACATAAATGTGTACAAGTTAAAAGTATCTAACTATCCGATATCATTTTCTTAATCAAATTAATCAATAAACGATTTACTGATATATCTACAAAATACATAGTTTATATTAAATTTTATACATATGATATTCAGTTTTTCTCTAATTAAAACTTTTAAACAAACTATGTATCAACCATCTAGAAAACTGTACATAAATTTTTTAATAAATCTACTGTTAATCGAATAAACCACTTAAATACGAACACTAGATTATATATATTTTTAATAATACATGACTAAAAAGGAAACTGATTAAAAATACTATAAAAACCTGGTTTTGCCGTAACTGACTTTAAATCGGTTTTGGATCAAAATCGGATAACCGGATTTTGTATGAACTTGTTAGTTGCTTGTGAGTCGTGACTCGTGACTGCGAGCTTTGAAATGGGCCGATTGCCCCGATTGGAACATTCACGGTTGGACATGGGTCGGGTCATGAGGTCATCCGCACCAACAACCACCAGACCCTCTTTATTTGGCACCGAACCCTAGTTAACCAACCCCGCACCACCGCACCCACGGCGACCACCGATCACCATGGGCTCCGATGAGGAAGATTACCCCACCACCGGCTACGGAGAAGAAGATCTCGACGAAGAAGATAAAGATGAAAGCGAAGAAGACCACACCTTACAGAATCAACACGCTGATGAGGACGATGTTGATTTGATCGATGATGAGGAGGATGACGAGGAAGAAGACGATTCCATGTCGTCCGCGGCCGGTGAAGTCACGATCGCCGTTGCTGGTATTCCCAACGTCACCACCACCGTTGCAGCTGCTCCAACAGCAGCAACAACTACCACCACTTCCGTTGTTCGATCGGACGCCATCGTTGAAGTGAAAAAGCCTGTGGCGTTAGACGATTCGCGACGGTTGTTTCAGCGCTTATGGACTGATGAGGATGAAATTGAGCTTTTGCAGGGCTTTCTTGATTACACTACACAGCGCGGGACGAACAATTCGTCTCATCACCACCATGATACGGCGGCGTTTTATGATCAGATCAAAGGTAAATTGCAGTTGGATTTCAATAAAAATCAGTTGGTTGAGAAGCTTAGAAGATTGAAAAAGAAGTATCGGAATGTTCTCAGCAAGATCAGTTCCGGCAAAGAATACTTATTCAAAAGTCCTCACGATCAGGCTACGTTTGATATATCCTGCAAGATCTGGAGTGGTGTCGCAGCTACAACCTCCTCCATCCCCATTGCCGCTGATGGTGGGGGAATTGACGATGAAGAACCTCATAACCCTAATCCTAATCTCACATTCAATTTGAACGAGCATAATGGTAATGACATGGTTGATCCGAATTCTTCAGAGAAGAAGGTGCCAAGGCCGCGGAAGAGATCGAGGTCGACCGGAGTTAAAATCGAAGAGAATTACAATCAGCAACAACAGTATGGCCCAGCTGTGGGGTTGGGGACTCCGAATGCTTCGAATGCTGCAGTCCCCAATGTGGTTGAGGAAACCGTGAAGAGTTGCTTATTGCCATTGTTCAAGGAATTGGTTAACAATTTCCCGAATGGGGCTCGTGGGAGTTCAAGGGGGTTAGGATTAGGAGGGATGAATATTAATCCTTTTGACGCGTCAATGAATTTCGCAATTGGGGATATGACTGATGACAAATGGAGGAAGCAACACATGTTAGAATTGGAGGTCTATTCAAAGAGATTAGAATTAATGCAGGATCAAATAAAGTCAAGGTTGGATGAGCTCAGGTCATTGGGGAGTTGATGAAAAGTTTCAACCTTTGGATGCTATCAGTGAGTGCTTTCTAGAGTTCATATTTATTTTCTTGTTTTTAAGTTCATTAGAGTTATGGTCATATAAATGGTGCATACTGAAGTTGGTTATTCTAATTATCTAATATGTTCAGTGCTTATCTTCTTACCGGGCAATGTTTGATGTTAAATAATGTTACTTTTATGTTTATCTTTCATCTCTTGTGTTATAGAGTCGGTGTAAAACATTAAAGTAACAGATATTGAAGACAGAGTTAACATAAGGCGACCATAAAAATTTGTCAAAGATGACAAAATCCACTATGGATCATGGAAGAGCATATCAATCACAAACCTAACCCAATTTGAAGACTCTAAGCATAGGAAATGATTACTAGGAATGGTATTTGGATTTGGCTTTTAGAAGCATACATCACCTTTGACAACTGAACACTCATGAAATGGAACTAAACTTGGATTCCAGAAGGACTAGGCAGGATCTTTAGGGTGAGTCTCTCTTCTTTCTTGGACATATAGTTAGACCAAGGTAAATAAAAGAATTACCAAGGTAAGACATATACTGTCTTATTACATCTACTTTTGCCTTACCCACACAACACAAATTTCTCTCCCGATTTATATATAAAGATAAGAGGGGAAAATGTTAACCCATAGAGAAATTGATAGTTTAGAAAAGATCAAGTGAGAAACTTAACCTGGACAAAAAGGAAAAAAAAAACCTAAACTAATATGTGGCATATGGTATGAATATTCAACCTGTTAGGAATGGTGCACAAACACACACACACACGAACAAGAGTACAAGACAACAGTAAAGTGCAGAAAAATAAAAAACACACATCATTTACATGCTTCACTTGATTTGTGTGATCAAGCTACATCCCGACACAGAAGGGGCCTCCTCTCCTTAACCCCTGACCGCTCACCCACTAAGGTGCTGCACTCTCAGGCTCCCACTTTCTTGCTGTGGTTACTGGTTAGGTCCATCCGGCGACAATCATACTCCATATGATAACACAACCATCACTAAAGGGAAGACTGACTCAATTATACAGGTGCTCAATTGATTTTGAGTTAAACGAGTTTTACTGTTTCAATATTTTCTTGAATAAGAGGGAAACCCCACCCATGCCACTGGCAGTGATCTGACTGGTAAACCCCAATCTTTGAGGACACCCTACAAGTCGTGAGCCGGGCATCACACATTCACAGATAGGGACAGGTGGCTCCAAGGAGTTGAAGCGTGCATGAGTAGAACCCAAGACCTTCTATGGAGAATCCCAAGCCTCAACGCTAGGTCTCATCTATGTTGTTTTTGGGGTTCATAGTGTTAACCCCAGTTAGGGGTGGCAATTTGAGCCCATCCAATCAAACGGGTCAAACGGGTTGACGACCAAAAGTCATAAATTTTACATAGTTTTGAAATTTTTTTCAAAGAACAATTTTTTTTAAGACATCGTTTTATAAATTTTCATTTTAAAAAAAAATTATGTTCTATATTAGTTCTTTACGATTTGTCCATTTAACTCTTCAGCCCGTTGGGTCAAGATTGCCACCCCTAACCCCAATACTTATGATGACTGGACTGAGGTTGACTTGTTTTGCAGCCATGCTAAGCATTACAATCCCATCAGCTGTTCTGTATAGGGGGCCATTAAACGGTTACCGTACAAAATTTCAGCTGAACTCATCCGATGTGTGTTATATAAAGCACATGTTTTCCACGTGCTAAAATCATTTCAGGCATTATTTAAGTGTTAGTTATGTGCTTGTTTAAAATTTTGTGAGTATATGTTATAAATATATATATATATATATCAACTACAAGTCAAAATGCTAGGAAGAAACCATGAGAAGTGAAAATTTTATGTTCTTGTCACTTTCTCAAAGCGTCCAACATTGACATTGCACTATATGTAACTTAATAAAATGAAATGCATCAAATTATTCTCCGAAATGCAAACATGTTTCCTTGGACACTATCTCTAACTACATATTGCTTTCCTGGAAAAAAGCCAGCATATATGTCATTCCTCTAATATCTCCCTTATTTCAAAAACTGAAATCCCAAAACTTGCTGAAAAAGAGAAAAACAAAGATCTAGAAAAGTTCTTCCTTTTTTGCCTCTCCTGCCTTCTACAACATAAAATAAACCATCACATTTCTTTCCTATATAGGAAGCTTGTACCCCATTCATAAATGGAGTGAAAGATCAAGCTTTTGACTCTCTTTATCCTCAAACATGTTTTCTGGTGAATTCTCATTCCCACTTAGGCTCCTCTGACAATTCAAGAAATTTTGTTGCTCATCTTCTTGATCAAACTGATAATAAGGATTCTGATTGATGTAATTAGCTCTGTAGTACATAAGATTATCGAATCTGCCTGTTGCATCAGATCCAAACTGTTGACCTTGAAACTGACAAAAATTAGCTGCGTGAGCAGTAATATAAAGAGATGGATTAAGAATCCCAATCTGATTTGTGGGAGCAAACAACAATGAAGGTTGTGGTAGCAAATTAGTAGAGTAGTTGCACCGAGAGTTAGCTGCCTTTTTCGCCTTTCTTGCTGCTGTCCTCTCTTTCTTATGAGCATTTTGATGTCCTCCTAAAGCTTGAGAACTATAAAACTTTCTTGAACAAAATTGACAAGGGAAAGACTTCATGGTTTTAAGTTCTGCATTATTTTCGCCATGGACAATATTTCCACCTTCCATTTATTTCACCTATAAAATTACCAAAAAAAAAAAAAAACCTGGGTTATGAAGTGTTCACCATGGTAAGCAAAACCCATAAATTAGAATCCATCAAAAACTCCATAAGATATTATAAATTGATACTTAATAGACCTTGTAGAAAGAAAAGTGTGATCAGCAGAGAGTGGCAGAGGGAAATGAACAGAATGAAACCAAAAGATACAAAATTTTTCAGTGTGTTAAAAAAGATGGATAGCAGATGAAGGAGAAAAGGAGTTCAGAAAGTAGTTATTGTGATTGGAAATTGTGAAGGCGAAGTGTTATTGATGTATGTATATAGTATTATAGTTAGAGAGGGGGTGAGAGAGAGAGAGAGAGAAGGGGGGTGTATTGTATGGGCTTGGGAACAGAAGAGATAAGAGAGGGATAGGTGAATAAGTGTGCACCAATACGTTTCTGCATGCTGCGGCAAATATACATATATATATATATATATATATATATATATATATATATATATATATATATATAGAGAGAGAGAGAGAGAGAGAGAGAGAGAGAGAGAGAGAGAGAGAGAAGTAAAATAAGTGAAGGGGATTGGGAAATGGAATCTCATGTCTTCTTCCTTTATTCACTTAAAAGTTTCTGACAATTAATGGGGTTTCATGGGCACTTGGGCTTTCTTTTGCAGGCATTTTTACACTTCATTGTTCCGGCAATCTGTTTGCATAAATTTCCAAGTATCATAAACAAATTTAAAAACTTTACTCCCTTGTCATTTAACTGTAAATGTTTAAAATACTCATTACTATGTAAACGATAGTCGATACCAAGTTACTGACTATTAACATCTTATACCGATTAATAACGGCTAAAATGTTCATCTTTGGATTGATATTTCAATAAACAGAGATTTACTTGGTTAATAGGATGAAATAGGATCTAATCCTACCATCTGAAGCTAAAATTTAAACAGCAGTAGGTCATTAAATGATATTTGTATTTCATCTTTTTTAGGGTAGTATTAATTATCATAATATAGTCTCTCTCTCTCTTAAACACACAATTTCACACACACACACACACCCTACAAAAGGTCTGAAGCAGAAGGAAGCACATTGGATACCGTTTGGCCAAAAGCCAGTTTAAAGCAGGTCATTTACTCAGTTACAAGTCTGTTTGAAGTGAAGTTACTACAACTTTGATCACAAAAGACTTGTCATTCAAGTGTTCAAATTGAGATTTCAATGTACAAGTCATACTGCATGAGGTACAAGTTAAATATGTAGTTTGTTACATGCTGTCTATTGGTTTAGAAAAAGTCAGCAAGTTGGCTATCCTATGTTTGGGTGTTTTGGTGTGAGAGATAGTGGAAGCATACAATACAACTGAACAGATGCATGTACACTCTGTCTTAGGCTTTCAAGTTGCCTAATCCTTTTCTACTTTCTATGTTACTCCAACCCACCCCACCCCACCCCACATTTATACATTATTTATATATAATTATATCATGTAGTTTTGTTTTAAATCAACCTTTGTTTGTTTTTATTACTAAATGCCAATGTTTGGATATGCATTTAAACGGATCGATTGCAGATATAAGTGATTATGAATTGTTAATTGTTTATCCGGAGAAGCAAATTTTTTTTAGAAAAAAGATCTAGGGTGCGTTTGGTTTGTTGATGGGTTTGAAATGGGTATGGGTGTAGGTATGAGTTTGAAAGAAATAGAAGAATAAAATAATCAAGAATGAGGAAACCCATGAGTGTGGATGAGTTTGAGTTTTTGGCAATCATTTCCACACATTTGGTAATCATTTATCAAACAAACATCTATGAAACCCAGATCCATTCCATACCTTAAAAACCCATCAAACAAACGCACCCTTAGATACATACAAATCACTTTTGACACTCCTGAATGCAAGAGAGACATTAGACTAGAGTTTCATTACAAGTTGTTTTTACTATTTTTAGTTAAGAAAAGGTTGGTTATGTTATTGTAAAGAATACCTTCTTTAAAAAAATATTTATTGTAAAGAATATTTAAAGTAATTTAAGTATGGAATGGAAGTTGTTGGTTGAGGATATTTTATAATAAAAATAAAATAAAATAAAAGTGTAAAATTATGGGAGGAGAAACTGAAGAGATAGGGAAGGAACAGAAGTGCAGCAAAACTGACACCTCCTCCCACCACTGCTGTTCAGTGTTCTCTCTCTCATGCAATGCAACTTTCGTTCAATCTATTGGCCATCTTCCTGCTGCCTTCCTGTTCTCATGCAACTGCCTTCCAACTCTTTCATTCTCATGGTTATTTCATGAAATTTAATTTTGGATTTTAGTTATACAGGAAAAAAAAGCTTTAAATTCAAATTTTAAAAAGGGTTTATTATGAAAAAAACTAACATATTTTCACGTTTTTGCGTTTTCGTTCCTTAATGTTATTTTTTTTTTCATAAAAGTTCTCAAGTTAATTTTTTCTTTTTAGTTTAGTGAAATTTGGACATTGGAACCCGGTTATAATAAGTACGGTTTTTAAAAACTGAAAAACCAGGTTCTAATGTCCAAATTTCACTAAACTAAAAAGGAAAAAAATAACTTGAGGACTTTTATGGAAAAAATAACATGGAGGGACGAAAACGTAAAAAAATGTGAAAACATGTTGGTTTTTTTTTCGTAATAAACCCTTTTAAAAAACTATATTTTGAACACATAATTTACAACAGAAAAATGATCCTGATTACCAAACATTTCTTTTTATCTTTTTTGAGCAATCATGAAAAACTAATACTTACTTTTATAATGCAAATTCGAACACCTTATAAGAGGAACGTTTGGGTTCTGAAAAATTATATTACTTATTTTAAAGTTCTATTATTTTAATTTTCTGTTCAATAGTTAAGAGAATTAAATAAATCCTAATAGTCATTTATCTTCTTTTTTTTTTAAAAAAAAAGGCATTGGGAATCAAATTTGTTGTTGTATTAATATTTTTTATAGTTTGAAAGACTCATTAAATATTCTTATTTTCTTTCCTTATAGAAAAGAAGTGAAAAAAAATGTAATCATCTTGTTTGTAAAAATTAAGTAGGAAGAGGTAACATTTTTATGGGCTTAATTTGATATGCTGTAGATTTAATCATGTGTAATCTTCATAACATGCCCGGTGATGAGGGAGGGCGAAATGGACCTCTGCCCAGGGCCCCAAAATCCAAAGGGCCATAAATTTTTTTAAAGGTATGTTTACGTGTAATGTTTGTGAAGCCAAAACCCAATAAGTCACAACACAAATCCAAAGCTCAATAAGTCACCATCATGTTGTATCTTTTCATTCTTTCAACATTTTCCTAATCGTTTTATAAACTTTTATGTCTTTTTAGATAAGAAAACACGAGTCTGGGTATGAAAAACCTGAAAAAGAAAAAACGAATTGAAGAGCTTGTTAAGTCTTGATAAGTTTTTTAAAAATAAGACTAATGTTGATGATGCTAATATTAATTTTAAGTTTATACGGCCTCTTTTATAGTTATTGCATAGGGCCTCCGAAATCTAAAAGACGACCCTGCTTCATAAAAGTTGTTTAAAAAACACGTAGTTTTTT
This sequence comes from Centrapalus pauciflorus, assembly GCA_020465985.1. NCBI lineage: Eukaryota > Viridiplantae > Streptophyta > Magnoliopsida > Asterales > Asteraceae > Centrapalus > Centrapalus pauciflorus. Next base: position 914,703 of record JAANYP010004790.1, on the reverse strand, counting down.
CTTTCAAAAAATTGTTTAATACTAAGCGCATAATATATGTTACATTATACTTTACTCAGTGAAATTCTTTTTTTCTTTAACACATACAATTAACGGATGATAATTTAAGAATGTATGGGTGCGTTTAGTTACCGAAAATTTCTAAACTATCTAAGAATTTTATTGGTGAAAAATAACATGAATTAACCGTAAAAAAATAGAACATATGTGATTTTTTTTATAGTATACTCTAAATTAAAATATAAATAAAAGCCAATGAAGGCAGAGAACGAGAAGTTTGTGATGGTAAGGATCACGGCTTTTTTACTCCTGGGATCTCATTACTTTTCCAGTTGCTTTGCATGTTTTATTGAAGTCACTTGTGTATTGATGTGGTCCAGTCAAAGCGTGACACGTCTACAACTAGCAATGGTGAAATTGAACACTCTTCTTCTGCTTCTATCTCTATCCAATCCACACCCATGCAATCACATTTATACATCTGTAACTTCCCACTTCTCAATTATTTTTAGTTATTATTACTTTACTTTTTGTTTTTTTTTTTCTTATTATAAAAACTATACATGTTGTATTTGAATTTTCATTCTCATTTATTGAGTATAGTTGGATGGTCAGGTTCTGCTTAGCAACAACCTATCTAGTTGTTGAAATTAGAATAGAATAAAATGACACATAAATAAATAAAGAACATTATAATATATAGTTATTGAAACTTAGTTTTTATACTTTCATATGCCATAAGTTCCAACTTGTTTTTTAAAAACTATTTTAGGTTAATCTTTGTTTAGGATTTTATGATTTAAAAAATGTTTCGAGAAAACCTACCCAAACCAATATATCTTATGTTATAACAAAACAGGTCGATTTTTGCCACATGATGTTCTAAAATCGTGATGTTCTAAAATTTCTCTGTCTATAAATATACTGAGATATACTAAAAATAAACACAAAGTATTTAAGTAACGTGTTTATTTATTTTTGATAACAAGATTATTAAGAGATGGTGTTGCATTTAAACAAGTCTCTTTAAATGATTTTATTAAGCATACAAAACCAATAAAACTAGGTATATTTAAGCACAAGAATTCAATAATCAATATATTAACAGTGGTAATTAATTGTAAGTGGTTTGTGCTGTACAAAACCACCAAACACAAGTTCAAATTAACAAACATTTATATATATATGGATGAACAAACAAACAATGCAACTCGTAGTCACAATGCAAAGGGAAGGCATTCTATCAGCACTCGAAATATCGGCAAGTTTCTGATGAACGCATACCCTTGCGGCACACAATAACCTCACGTATAGAGATCGAGTTTGGAGTTTGGAGTCTATGAACAACCAAAACACCCTGTGATGGAGAAAGAATTTGAATGTTTAGGTGGACGGGAACTCGAACTCGAACTCGATTGTTTGGTGGGAGTTGGTTTTGAACGTTGGGTTGGAGGTATTTTTGACTGTTTCTGATTGGTAGGAGGCTTTCCATCAGGCATTTGTCGAGGAAGATGTCTTAAGAACGCTTTCACTGCCCCTTCCACTCCATCCTCGTTTTCCATCGCCTTCGCAAGTTCAACTGCTCGCTCCTTCACCTGCCAAATTTCAGCAACATCCCGAACTCAAGATTTGACTAAATCATTTTAGCTTTTTATGTGAATGTTCATGTTTATTTTTTTGCTGTAAGACTCTTTGTTCTACAACTAAAGATGACATTTTCTTTTACTTTTTATCTACGAATGTGTCAATTTGAGCTCTCTTTTTTGTCACTAAAGGGTTGAAGTTTAAAATATATAGCTAAAAAGAAAACAGATATTAGTCAAAAATCAACCATAAGGTACACATACATACAACTTGATTTTTTGAAAAAAAATAAGATTTTGATTGTAATAACACAATGTTTGTATTTATTTAACACCTTAATTATTCATGAAAGTAAACAATAAAAAGACAATAAAAAGTTTGTGGATCAACACAAACCCATTTTGATGCGTACTAACATATCACCTCTTTGGTCATTTGAGATTTGACCCATTAACCACTCCAATTTTGCCAAGTCTATCTCCAATAGACACTCAAGTTTCACAATTGTTCTATCTAGCTCACTCAATTTAAGTATAATATTGTGAAAAGTTCATATGTTTTTATGTAAAACCATTACTATGGGTTACATATGTATAAGTTGCTTGTGAAATATGATTTCATTTGCCTTAGTATCATATTACATTTAAATAGATGATTTTAAGACCAAACTTTTTAATAGCTTGGTGTAAAGTCATATTACATTGGAAAAATAAGAAACCAAGGTAATGAAATCACAATTTACAAGACACAGATACATGCATGCCCCATAAAACATTTCATTCACAGCATTAAAACAAACTTGAAAGGTTAAACCTCTCAGGAAAAGGTTTTAGTAATCTAGGTGGAACAATTGTGAAAACTTGATCCCTATTTACTTGCATTCATTTAAAATTCAAATGTAATTTTTTTTTGGGGAGGGGGGGGGGGGGGGGGGGCGAGAAATACATGGAGATGGAGTTGTTTACCTTAGGATCTAGCATGAATTTGATTGCATCAACCAACTTGGTAAGTGTAAACTGATCGACAGGTATGGGTGGCGGCCCTACGCCTCTACTATGAACTCGATCTCCCCAAAAGGGTTGGTCTCCAAAGAAAGGTACGATTGTAGTTGGGCACTGTATTGCAAAAAAAAAGTGAGCAGATGTTCAGGTACTGCAATCAGAAAGGAGATGTACGTAAGAAAACTGGGTAAGAGCATTACCGCAGCTTTAAGACCAGCAGCTGTTGTTCCGGCACCACCATGGTGCACCTGTAAGAATAAGAACTCTCAACTCCATTACAGAGACCATAATTCCATAAACCATAGTTGAATTCAAAGTAACTAGATAGTATAATATGTTTGATATAATGAAATGTAAAGAGTGGCCCTGAAGTGTTAGCTGAAAATGTGTGTTGTCTCCCAAATTCGAGGTGATCCTTTCAACAAAGTCACAGTTTCGTGCACCGAGATTATGTTACCTCCTTATACTAACCAACCGATTCACCACCAAGAATAATAATTCTACAACATCATTTTGGATCTTCTCAACCTTAACCACTAAGGCACTAACATTGTGCTTCATGTATGAAATTCACCCGATACAATTTCCAATAAAACAAAAGAGACTAGTAAGCAATAGTTTGATGATGAAGACTCACCACAGCTGCACATTGTAAGAAAAGCCAGTCATGAGGGATGTTGTCCAACGGGTATATAAAATCCTTTGGCTCGGTCACTGAAGAGACAAAGTTTAGTTAAATCAGTTTTGAACTCTTGATACCACATATGCACATTGAGACAACATTCATTCTGGCGTAGTTAGATAAACAAAAACTGTTAGTGTGGAAAAGATGTGGTTGTAATGCAATTGTGTATTAAACAATGCAAGCAAATCAGAAATAAAGGACCCGTATACTTGATACTTACAGTTACCAAGACCACCCCATCCTTTGTTGATGATGCCCCTTTGTCCAGTCATTTCTAGAGCTTTAACAATTGTCTGTGTCATTTTCTCAGGCTCTTGAACAGGCTGACAAGGGATAAAATCATATTGTTTATAGTTGAACAAAACAAAATATATTTTCCAGGAGAGTAGAAGGTAAGGGACGTGCAATCATGTACACAATGAGGTATTCAATTGTAGCAGGCATCAGAGCGTAGAGTTCCATTTTATAAGGTTGGATTGGGGGCAGGTACCACCCCTATTTATTGAAATAAAATTATTTTTGGATAAAGAAAAAGAAACATTTTGTAATACAAGGTACATAGTGATGTATATTCTTGATCTTTCTACAGTTGAAAATGCAATTTCTTTGTCACAGCTCATGACATTTTGAAGTGAAAAAAAAAACTAGATACCTAAATCCTAAAAGTTTATGCAAAAAGAAGGCGCAGTGCATGAAGCAAGAGAATATGCACCAGTTTCCACAGTTTATGTATGTTTTACTGTGTGCAGATGTAAGACTAAACAACCATTGAGAGGATGGAGACTTTTGTTATTTTGAAATCCCTTGCAAGGTTGGACATAAATTGGTGTTTGTTTTTCATTTATTTTATTTAGATGATTATTAAATTGCCGACTTAAACTGTTGAATCATATGGTATAACAAAATAAAAGCAAGCTTTGGATACTGCAATGAATGACATAAATATTCAAATTATTTATTGGCACTTCAGTCTACTTCTTTTTCTTATAAATTATATAAAAAGCATAAAAGAATTGATGATATAGGTCTCATTAATCTTTGAGAGAAAACTCACCAGGCTACCAAACCCAATGTAGATAGGCTTTGGACCAGCTTTAAGCCACAGAACAAGGTCTTCAGGAGGTTTATAGTTTGAAGCAAGATCAAGGAAACAAAATCCAACCACATCAATCTTAGGCCCCCAATCTGCATTGTAGATGGAGGTATTCCACCTCATAAATCACGTCATACTTAGCACAACAGATTGAGCTTCATATGAATGTTATGATTTGTCAAATGATCAACAAGGTGTCCATTTTTTCTTATAAAATTGGGAACCACACCCACCAAGTAGCATATGCCCACTAATACACCCTTGAAATTTGTTGGACAATAAACAAGATTGGATTCAAATTTTCGACGTTTATGTTATCCACAGCAAGTTTGAGCTAGCCCAGCTCCATGTAATCATATTTACTAAACTAACGCCAGCTCCACCCCATGGGTGCAAGAAGAAGATCAAAGGGGTAATCATTGGGTGGAAACAATTAGGGGACTTTTGGTTCAATGGAATCGAATAAATGTGAGCACGTGGGGTCTACAAACTTTTTATCATGTGACGTAAGTCTTGATTAACAACGGAATGGAAAGAAGAATTGATTTTAATTCAAATTTCGTTTCTCCTTTCCTTGTCAAAATGGAGAGAACCAAAACACTAAAAGAGAATGAAGTTTTTATTTATTTTATTTTTCCCTTCATTTTCTATGTCAGTCTTTATTGTGTCACAATCATTTGTTAAAATAGCTAGTAAACCTAAATGATTCCATTCTTCGGATTCCATTGTACCAAACGTACCCTTAGGTCTTTTAGATACCAGGAACTAGCTTTGCATAGAACTATTATTGCATCAACTGTGTTGCATGCAAAATTACCTTTTGGTTTGGGAACAAGGTGAGGACTCCATATGTATCCATGTGGAATATCAGAGTCAGAGCCTTGTGAACCACTTAAATATGTGACGGGCCGCAGCTTCAACTTTTTCTTCCTAACATCATTTATCATGTCTCGGATTCCAAGCCAAATCAAAGAGTCGACTATTTGATATGACAGCTGCAAGAACACATTTAAAATACACAAAGTGAACCATGCGTGCAGAAGTTAGATTAACATAAAGGAATTACTAATATGAGAAATTAACTAATGAGCTTACTCTATATCCAGCTGGTTGCTTGACACGGGATAGAGGATGAGGAAATTCGCTTGTAGGCCTGATATGCAAATTTTGAAGTCATTTGTAATTAAATTAAGAAGCATTACGTAACCAAATACACTATAAGCTAAACAGTTGATTTGAAATATTTGATTTATCAACCAATAAGTTCTAAGAAACAGAGTTTTCTGATGCCGTATTTCATATCAGATAAAAAAACTTACGTCCAAGGCATAGTAAAAAATATATGAATGGGAATTTTTAGTGCTTCTGCAACATGTGTATGACCTGAAAGAAAATCATCGAATTAGGAAGCAAATCAATATATAATTAATAACAATCTTGTTTAAAAGGTGAAAAGAGCATGAGTCTTGTTCAATACGAATTAATAGGCAAGATGAATCAGAAAGAAAATGTAAAGCAGTGAAAACCAAATATTATAACAGATGAACATTATAGTTGAGTCTATGTAAGGAAATACAGAAAATACAAATCATGCCCAAATAATGGACGACCATAAAGTAATTACCATATAAGTAGGGTTGCTAAACTTTTAATAGACTGATGATGTGTTCCATACACCCACCCACCTCATGTAGAAATCATGGTTCTAGTAATATCTCAAAGGAACATCATAGCAACTGAACTTTATTGTATTATAACAATACACAAAAAACAAATCATCGATTCCATATAGCAAAGAACCATCAAAACTAATTTTATGCATGCAATATATAAACAAACAAAAGTTCCAAGACCATATTGGTTTATTGCTTGGGAGTTGGGAATCAAAAGTCAACAGCAGTAATCGCAATGTAGATGGTATCAGGTCACATGACAATTCCGTAAGAAACCAATCACAGTGATCAAATGCTTAATTTTGTCACATAGTTACCATATGCTGGGGGATTGGCTATCATTGCATCAGCTCTAAAAGCGATTCCAGTATCAAGGTCAGGCTCTTTGCATGCTGCGAGTAATGAAAAAATTATGTCTTTCATCTGACTTCTCTGGACAGGAATCTCTGAAGGACCAGACGGCAAGAATCCTTTGTTCTTAACCATGTCTGCACAGAAAAAGAAATATTAAAATCTTGTTAGTTAATTATAAGCAACTCCATGCCCATATCAGCAACCTCATGTTACAAGGAAGCTTCATTAGTGATGACAACCAATTGATCCATGACTGCTCATTAATGACATCTACCATCGTGATTAGGGAACGTTGTAAGTGATGGGATGTTGATGACAAATAAGATTTGCGTGCAACAAGCTCAAATGAAGCTCTTAAATAGACGGCAACGTGATTAGTAAAAAATCTTTTTTGCCTGTTTGCTAAAATATTAATGCATATTATATGGTTTTAAAATTTTCATGCATTTCAGTTTTTTTTTTTTTTTTGTATTTTAGGAATTGCAGGAACCAAAGTACTTGCACTCGCATAGTTCAATATTCTTGGTGCAAAACTTGAAATAAATGATCCATCATTAGTTACATTTCAGAATTTCTTTATTACCTGCCTTTTCATGTCAATTTCCTCAGGAAGACGCAGAAAAAAATTTGTAAGATATGGGTGAGCAAACAGGAAGTGTGTGTGTGTGTGTGTGTGTGAGAGAGAGAGAGAGAGAGAGAACATTGAACAGCTAGTGGAGCTGCATAGTCTTTTGGATCGATCTTACAGTAAAACTAGATTTAGCCCTCTAGCATTTAAAATGCTGCATTTCTAACGAAGACATGTGATGTTCAAAAACAATGTCTATTGAATACTATAAGAAGTTGATTACAATATAAACAAGTATGGGGATTAAATACATCTTTGTTTATCTTAATGAGATAGATTTGTGTATGATCTAAAGATTACAAGTATATAACAATGCTCTTGGATCATTTCCCCCCAAAAAATTCAGAAACAAGTCAGAAGATATTATTAGTCATTCGTGTAAAGTCATCAAGTTAATGTCAAAAAGGAAGCTATAGGATCATACATTCAGCAAGAACTTTTGGATCTCCACCTAGGGGATAAAACTCCAACCCAGCAGTCAAGACGAATTCTTTGAAGTTTGAATGAGTCGCCAGCCTAACACGATGGCCATATTCCTGAAATAAATTCATTTGTGGAACATGATTCAACATTCATAAGTCGACTATACATCTTGGTTTTATAAAGAAAAAAATCTCGAACCAGGATATGAGTTATTTATTACACTCTGTTACTGAATCATAAAAAAAAAGGTTTAGAAAATAAGAAAGGAAACCTCAGTGAGGTACACCAATTGAATTTTGACCAAAATTAACAAACATAATCAATGAAGAAATGCAAAACATGGATAACTCAGTATATACTTATATACTAAGCAAATAACCTACAGAAAACGCATCCTCTCTCTACTCTTGTGGAGCCTGACTAAAATGGCATCACAATGATAATCAATGAAGGAATGGTGTAATATAGTGTGATGCACCTTACATGTCTCTTCTCAACAAAAATTTAAGTGAAACCCGAAACAATAAAATTCAACCACATTCTGTGTACTATACCTGGCATTACATTTAGCGTAGGACTAAACTAATTCCTAAATAACCATACACCATTTATAACTAGTTTCAGCATGAAAGCACATGCAACATTCAAATGATCACCCAAACCATAGAAGAAGATAAAATATATCTGCCTTAATATGTATCTGCTTCTAAAAAATATGTCTAAGTACGTGGAAAACTTCAAATGTCAACACCAAAAAGTGAAGTGCTGATTGGCACTCACTATTTCTTCTTTTTCTCAACTACTGTGGGATCCCAGCTACTTTATACCCTTTGCATCTCTAAATGGCATCTGCAAGTGAAAACAACTGTTTCATAGCCACCTAATCAAGAAATGAGATAGTGCATGCATCCATCTGAATATGGGCCCCAAAGTAACAGAGAAGGATAAACAAGATGGTTGATACAATAATAACAACACACCACCATTCACTATTTAATATTGCAACAGTTTGTTGGGTTTGCAAGTTTATATGAAAAGGCTGCTGGACTTTCAAGCATTATACTTTAAACACCATGGTTAAAAAATACAGAGTGCTGCTGACTAGAAATCTTTAACTAGTAGAGATGAAGTTCTAGGACCAAATTATTATGTAATTCACATTTTTCAGTTTTGTTAAAACCTCTAACTTTGTTGGTAAATTCATAAAGAGCAATAAATTTAGGGAACCACCTGCAAACGCTTGCCGATTGCAATGAATGGTTGCACATCACCACGAGTTCCAACAATAAGTATTACTATTTGCAATGGTCGAAAATATCGAGGTTCCGATGAATCAGGGGGGTCTTCATTGCATGCATCGTAAACTTCCCCACATCCAGCCCCTAAAGCATTCAGTTCAACATCTCCAGGTACCTCAAATTCTACTGTCCCATCATCTTTCACAGTAGCAATTCTGTTTAATAATTGGAGCTGCAACATTTTGAATGTTCAACAAAAATATGTAAGTATATATGATCAAACAGCTACATTAATCAAGTTCCATTTTGGAATATTACATATACATACAACTGAAGAGATTGTAAGCAGAAGAAAAGAAATTATTCAGTAATTACAGCAACTATGTGTCTAAAATAATAATTGTTGAACATAGTTTACAAAAGCATGTTATCCCAAGCTAGCTCTGGTAGGCCACAAAGCAACCGATCAGGGTTTATAAGAGATGCATGAAACCTGAACTCGAGAAGATAATGAGTAGTTATGTGGCCATCGAAGCTACCTGAGCCAGCATCGCATAATAATCGGAACATAGATAATCATAATGATATATCCAAATTTTTATAATACAAAATATATTAGGTTATAGCAAAAGCAAACAAAACAATTATATATTATATAAAATATTTAATGATATAAAATCGTTATTTTATAAATAATTAGAACATCAGTATAAATTGTATTGGAATGTAAATAAACATATGTGATCATACTAATATATTTGAATTTTTGTAAAACAAAATACATTAAAGGTTATAACAGAGTATAAAACCATTTATATATTATATAAAACAATTATCATTATTACTTTTAAAGAAATCTGGACAGTAATAAATTTTATGTGCAAATGTAGATAAACCAATGAAATTGTATCTAATTTGAAGACACCTGTATTTATGTTATCACCAAAATTATAAGTGTATTTGTAAACTTCAAGTTGGCAATGGACTTCATTTTACAATCTGCCTCTGTTCTCACATCCGCCAATGAACAAATATGAAATCAAAATAGAATCAGTAACACTCTGAAGCCATACAGGAGAATATCAATGCTGAGCCAGACTGCTTTGCTGCTCCTGCTCTAGTTTTAAGACAGGCATTCAAAAGTCTAATTCCTTTGTTAATTATTGCCCTTCTTGGATTCTTTTGTTTATATAACGGCATTTTGAATTAACAAAATGACCATGCCCTAAGAAAGAGGACTTGAAAGTTGAAAGCATGTGTAGACAACACTCATGGTGTGGTCAAGAACCTCATTCTTATACAAAGCAAACGAGGAAAATTATATTTCGTTTCTGATTCTATTTGTATTATGTAGAGACCTTAAGATATAACATGAAAATCATACTTAAAATAGAAAATGACAATTTTTTGGAACTTTCTCTTTAGTCTTGAGCTTTATTCTTTTGTATAATTTATATGTCTGCCATCCCATTGAAATCCTGTAGTTTAAGTAGTCAACTGGATGTTGATGAACGGATTTCATCATCGTCCCCACTAATCTCTGATGGATATGACACATTAGTGGCATCACAAGCATGCATGTGTGTGCTAATATACATGATATAGTTCCACCAACCTTATAATACACTACAATCGAGAATGTGTACATGTATGCATACATACATACACACACGTCTATGTATATGGAAACATAATTTACCTTCTCGTTTACAGATAGCTTCTGATCAAATATTTGAGGTGCCTCTTCAACAAGCATATTACTACGTCTAGGCCTTTCGGTTTTTGATTTTTCAAGCCTAAACTGACTGGAAGATGACTCTAACTTGTCGGAACTTCCTAACAGAAAACTCGAAATTTCTGATTGCAATTTACGCAATCTATGTACACTCCTGCCATCAGACCCTGCCATTGCCATAGAAAGAATAACCATTTTGTGATCAAGAAAAAAAAACGCAAAAAAAAAAAAAATTAGAATTTGCAAATATATTAGAGCATGAAACCAGCCCAACACATAAGTCCTGTAAGTCTATAATTGATGATCGAGAGAGACACTAAAATATCCCATTTTTATTAGGTCATTTTCAGATCCTAAACTAGATATATTTTAGAAGTCAGTTCTTCACATTGGCATTTAATGTCATAAAAATAAGTCTGCAACTTGGGCTTATTCGTTAGTGCTCTCATCATGTGCTTAATTTTACTTCTGCTTAGCACTCCGAAGTTGGAAGAATCCCTTATGTAATTACACAACAACATTTAAAAACAACAACAATATTTTTAGTTACAACTTAAGTGCTAATAGAATTGGTAAAAAAATACTAAAAGGGAAAAAAAAGCAAGAACACCATATAGATGACAGTACTTTCACAGTTAATTTTGCATTTCAAGATTCAAGAGATAATTATTTTTCCTTAATATATTAAAGAATTAATGCATCATTAGGAAACCAGTCCTCAATCTCAAATGCCGTGTGAGTGCAAAGCTTCTTGTGATTCTAAGTCTAAAAGGAATTGTTTGTCTTCAAAAAAGTGTGGAATCAAACACTGGATCTGTTTCCAGTAGAACTATTATAGTATTGAGCCACATCAGGTTTAATATCCGTGACATGTAAAGCATCCATCTTAGGATTGTTTGTTCCCCTCAAGTCCCATTTGTGCTATTTCAGGTTATTAATTAGAAGGTTGCAATGTCAGTTATTCTTTATATTACAGCCTTAGAAACAAGAAGGATAAAATCGCAATACAAATGCAAGTGCCTTGCTAAAGAAACTAAAAACGTGGTCTAACGATACCCAATGTAATTTTTGAATTCATTTAGTTATTACATGTATGCTTTAATAATCAACCATTTCAGGTTTGGTTGCTGAATTTCATCCAAACTTTCCTATCATATCCTACTATTATTGGCCCATGAAAACGATTAACCAACAGAACAATAACAAAAAACTACAATTAGTAAACCTGAATAGCTTGTATCGCCATTAGAAATCACACCACCTTTTGACAGACTGACAGTAGTTTACTGATTCACAGTTATTATATTTAAGCTCTAGCAAAATCAACAAAATGGCGTTTAGTTTCTGAACTACATCTAGAGAATTTCTCATATCTCCTAATTATTGACCATCCTAACGACATTCACCAACAGCACAATAGCAAATAACTGAAATTATAGAACCTAAGAATTACCACCACTAGAAATAGCATGTCCTTCAAACAGTAACTTTCATATTCTTTTAACTAGTATTATATTAATGCTCGAACAAATCAAGGCACGCTTAGTTGAAGAACTACATCGAAAATTTCCTCTCATTTCCTAGTATTATTGGCCTTCCAAGTAACATTCACCTAAAGAACAACAACATATAACTAAAATCAGCAAACCTGAATAAGTGGCATCGCCATTAGAAACGGCACCAATAGCACCAGCGATAACAACGTCTCTGCTAACATCTACTTCAGCTACACCGTTGCTACCAGCAACTTCCTTCTCAAGCTTGACAGGAACTTCTCCTGAACTCGACACAGAAGAGCTAGCCTGGTCTTGTTTATGAACCGGTTCCGGAGATTGCTCCATCGCCGATGGAGCCACGACTGTCTCCTCCAATGTCAAACCAAGTGATTATTCCTTTGCTTCCGATCCAGATCTACGGATTACACCTATGAAATCCTAAACTTCTAGTGGATTTCAGGAGAATCAGGATGCAGGTCAGCAGGTGGTCTGGTCCGTCGACAAAGTGGTGGTGAGGATGGCCCTACGATCGGAACTTTGTTAGCGTTGAAGAGAAGGGAAGATAACCGTAGACAGACGAACGGTTGCGGTCAACTTGGAGCGCGAAGGGGCATTTTGGTAAAATTAACATGGAGGCTCTACAATATATATATATTTGTTTTGGTAAATGGTAATACACAAATTTTATTTTATTTTATTTTTTTGTACGGTCAAGTCATCAAGCACTTTAAAATATTCATTTTAAATTGTTAATCCATCATTTAAATTTGGTTGATACATTTCCTTTCATAAAAAGTTGGTTCCAATATTGCGGAAGACTAACAAAAAACAAAAATTAAGATTTAGGTTTATCCGTTTTATATATTTCAATTAAGCTTTTAAAATTTTAATATTTCACACTTACGTTATTGATCAACTGAATGACCAGTTAACCAAGTAAATTGCAGATATAACTAAACTAAGTATATGTAGTATACTAGTATCTTGTATGCCTGCAACACTACATTTTGTGATGTTAATAGCTATTAAATGAACATAATGGGTCGTACAATTAAAGTTAATAGCAAGTACGTTTAACCAATATATGATTTAGTAAATCATGAATAAGTATATCGTAAATGTTGTAAAGTAGGAAAGTAAATTGGAGAGCATGAAAGCATAGAGCTAAAGTATAAAAAGTTGAAAGTTGTGAGCCCTTCATACGGTTTTTGCTTTTGTACGCGATTCTAATAGGATAAAGATTAAGTTGCTTAATTTAGGATAATATTAATTATCTCTACATAATTAAACAACCCCAGATTAAGTCTAAAAATCTTAAATCCATCACTATAAATAGGTTCAATAGGTTTCATTTTAATTCGTCAATTCTTAAGCTTTAAGCTCTAATATTTTTCTCTAACTCACTCTCGAGTGTTCTTTGCGAAGAATGAATGGTTTTCACGAAGATTTAACAAACTATCATATGGTTACTTTGCAATTATTCCACTCGTGTGCGTGATTGCTGTTATAGGCTTTCTACTTGGGAGCTCTAATCCACGTTTATCCACCTACAACAACATATACAATTTTATGTACCATTTTATAGTAATGTTTTGTTATTAATATTTCATTTTCATACCGTTCGAATACCACAGTCGTTATTCAAAGTTATAATTTTTCATTGCAAACATTTTCAGTTTGAAAACGGGATACGTTGAATTTAATATGTTGAGTCAAATAACATATACGTTGAATTTAACATGTAATTTCGTGATTAAACCAAAAAGATTGAATCAAATATAAAATTATCATTGTGTTTTTGATTCAATAACATATATGTTGAATAAACATATTATTTTGTGAAGTGTTGACTCAAAAGTAAAATGATCCTTTTGCACGTGATTTAACACTTTTTGTTGAATCGCGAAATTACGTGTTGATTTAATATATATGTTTTTTGATTCATCAATTTTTTTTCAACTATTTAGTTTTTTAATTGATCCTGATTATATACATGATTTTATAAGAAATTAAGGTATCGTTTGGATTGCATGATTTTAAAATGATGGATTCTAAAATGATAATTTTTCAAAATGATTAGGGGATGAGTCATGAGTGTATTATGAAATGAGGAGAATTGAGAAATATGAAATGCTAAATGAAGCTAAATTTTTTTTTTTTTTATCCAAATATGGCATTGGAGAATTTCCAAATTTAGATCCTAAATGACTTGCTCAAATCCTCCAAACCAAACGGCACCTAAATATAACCAAATAACCGGCCAAACAGCGTCCGGAATAACCAAACGTGAAAACTAGCAAAATATATGTAGGGTACTAAAGTACCAATAAGCCAAAGTTGAGGGGGATGTTATTAGGAACGGAAAAAACGTGGAAGTTGTCTCTCTTTTCGGTCAACCGGTCTCTACCGAAAATGTAGTGAAAATCCCAATTTGATTTCACACCCACCCGCCAACACCCTCCCTTCCCCTTTTCTCAGTTCCCCCATTCTACCTATATATAAACAAAACAATAACATCTCCTTTTATCTCATTGAAGAAATCAGTTTCATAAAATCTAGCCTAGCGATGGAGAAAGCCATTAACAGACAGAGAGTTTTGCTGCAGCATCTTCAACCTACAGATTCTTCGTTTAATCAAGGCCGTGAATCTACTCTCTCTGTAAGTTTCAAGTGATTTTAACGATTAGTTTTGGAATCGTCTCTATCTGATCGGTCTATAGTAGTTTTGTTTGTCCAGTTGATTGTTATATTACTTTTCGATGTGGTTGACTGGCCGTCGTTTGATTGTCAGTGTGTGCGTATTATGCATGTATTTGTATATCTCGATCTGTTTGTTCTTCTTATTCCTTTTAATCAGGCCAATAAAATTTGTGTTTGTGAGTTTTAAGAGCTTAATACAATGAACTAAATTAATTTATTGTTTCGCACATCATCTACTGGAATTCATTTTTTCAAAGTCCCAAGTCCTAACCCTCTTAAGTGCAAAAACCCCTAAGAGGAAGCCTCAGTTGATAACGAACCACGATAAACCAAAAAACTACGTCGTTTTATACAATTTACATGTTTTCAAGCTAAGAAAGGGTGCTCTGGAAGCATAATGGTACACAGAAGTGTACTATGTATATGTGTATGATGTATCGTGTATGTATGTAATTTATATGTTATTATGGCTAAGATTATTTTGGCATGTTGTAGCTTCATATATATTTGTGTATAAATATATATCTTGTATAACGAAAGTGGAAAAAGCCCACCGATTATCTCCCACTCCTTTTTTATTTTACTTGTCTCAACCATCGATCACAATCACCACCCCACCACACACACCATTGATGGTTACTTTTTCAATCGTGTGTGTTTTCATTAGAAAAAGAAACACATGAGTGGGAAGGGAAGAGAGAAATCACGGATGGTGTATTTTATTTATTAAAAATCAAAAGGTAATTATTAATTTATATAAAATTCAAATTAATTGTCTACACGAAAAAGATGATCTTTTCAAAATATTTTTTGATGATAAGTATGAAAAATATATGCCAGTCATTTGTTCCTCCATGATCATCTGTCTAATAAACAATACAAGTAGTAATTGCTAGCAATGAGAACATGCATCATTGTATACGTTTGTTTTATGGTTTGCATTTTCAGAAAATATAGTTTAATCATTTATGAATGGAAGCATTTGATTTGTATTTCATAAAATGGTCAAGACCGCGTTTGGTATGGAAGAATGAGAAGGAATGAAAATAAAGATCAATCATTAGTTAGGAACTTAAATCATTCATATAATCTCTTTATGGATACTTAAGTTGAATCAAATGTAAATTTCATTTTCTTGTTTCTCTAGCAAATAAAGCAAAGTTGGATTAAAAGCTCCTAAAAAAAGGGAAGATAATTGAACCAATTGATGATTATTGTATATTCATATTATGGTCTAAAAAATCTTGATTTTAATTCTAATTTTGTTTGTGTTCAGTTCCCTCCTATAAAACGCCCCAACATGTATGTTGTACTATGTGTTTTTTTTAAATTATTTTGTACATTATAGTATACATATTAATTCTAGTGGTGTATAAATTACTCCCGTTTTATTTTAATATTAGGACCTTAACTTCAAAACTTTGACATGTATCCTTACTCCTTAGCTTTATTTTATGCATTGTAAAGTTTGAAAAATGATTATTGACCTGACCCAGTCATTGTCAAAACTCAAAACATATTAGTGGTCGGACTTATCACTTCACCAATTGTCATTGGTTCATGAAGTCAAAATTATGTAAAACATTTGGTAAACTATGTGCCATACAAAAAAATTTTTTTGGTAAACTACGTGTGAAACAAACATATTTTCAGAATATCTTTAATTTAAGGACCAAATATGCTTTTGAATACACATATAAGGACATGCATTATTAATTTCTAAACAAATGCGAGACGTGGTTAACAGTTAAATTAAGGCAATGCTCGGTACAGACTAACGGAAGGCAGAATGGAATGGATCGTTACAATAAAATGTAACTTTTTTTGTTTACATGTAACAATGGAATTAATCGTTAAGTAATAAATGCAATTTCTTCACCTCGATTAATGAAATGAAATTATAAAATTTTAGAGTTTTTTTTATTTAATTTAATTTTATTCCTATTAATATTTCTACGTAACAAACAACATACAGTAGTATCTCATTCCATTCCAGTGACATAAACAAACATGACAAAAGAATCGTAATAATTCATTATATTACATCGTTCATTATATTTCTTTGTCAGTCCATTACGTCTAATCAAATGGACCCTAATCATCTTATTCATTTATCTAGAATCAATTTCTGTTTTATATTATTGGGTTTACCATCTCACTATAAATTCATAAATAATAATGCTAATCTACTTAATACACAATTTGTCCAAAATTATTTTAAAAAATAATAGCCAAGTATTTAATTAGATAAAGTCAAATAAAACCTTAATTGTTTTTTGATCCAAACACCATTTAAACAGTAAAATACAACACAAAAGGAGTAAAGACAATTAATTGTAAGTGTTTAATCACATAACAATATAGCCAGGTAAAGAAAAGCTCATCTATAAAGGGGAAAAAAAGTAAAACAAATTTACCTACAATTTCACTTCTACAAAACGGGTATTTAAAATTGGAATGGTGGCATCGATCCTGATCAGTTTGTTTACTTGGTTGAGGATCAGTTGTTTCAATCTATACAAATTGGGTGGTTTGTAAACATAACTAATGGCATGTTTTCTCATTTTTTTCAAGCAGGCTTCAAGTTGTTCAGCTAGGAATAATTCAGCATATCATCATACAGTAGATTCTGGAAATGATGTGGTCATTGTTGCGTAAGTTTCTCACTTTCAAAACACCCATTATTTAGGCGGCGTTTGTATGTGCATTTTATTTCTGCTTTTTGTTAGATGTGTTTTGGATTACAAAAGGAAAAGGGGGGGGGGGGGGGGGGGGGGGTCCTCTTTACATTGTGGGTTGAATGGTTGATGCACCAATTTGGTATCTATAGGATAATTAGGATTTACATGTTTTATGCAGAAAAACATATACAAAACACAAATAATCACTTAACTGTTTTTTACAAACTTGATAAGCAGATAATCGCCCTTAAACAACCTCTTTAATCAAAATTTTTTTTTTTTTTTGAGTTATACACAAATATTTGCTTCGTGTTAACTTCATTTACATTATTTTGAGTCCAAACAGTGCATATCGTACAGCTCAGTGCAAATCCAAACGTGGTGGTTTTAAGGATACTCTTCCAGATGATTTACTCTCAACTGTTTTAAAGGTTAGATACATCATTTGTGGTTTATGCAAACTTCTAAACCTATAATAGAGGGGTAGATTTAGACATGTAGTTTCTCTTATGAGATTTAACCAAATAAAAGAAAATTGGTAATCAACTTGTAAGCAAAACTGATACTAATCTTGAATTGGAAAACAATTTTGACTTTTATCAGTCAAAGGTTTATTCTTTGTCTGATCAATGAGGGTTATTTTCGTAATGTTATAGTCAGAAAAACTCCATCGTACTTTCTTAAACTTTCTCTAAACTATCATTTAGAAAGTCTAAAGGGTAGTGAGCAACTTTTCTTTGTCTAGAAAGGGCTAAAGATTTAATTGAAAAAGAAAATTTTTCTGACAACTCATGTTTATGATCGTTATGCACAATGTTGATGTTGTGGCTAAATTTTTTTTGTGATACTAGTTACAAACTCCAGTCATTCAAGTGTTACAAAACTCTACGTAAATCACGATTCCAAAAGTAGGTTTGACCTAAAGTCTGAAACTTTTCTTTCAATTTGGAAGGGATGAGGTTACTTGCTTACTATCTTTACACAATCAATTTATGTGGAAAGAGTATAGTTTTATAGATAACAGGTTATACGGATAAATTTAAAAAGTTTAGTTAGGTTCAAAATAGTTTTAAAAGGCACCTAAAGTATATTAGAGTGTTTATACCATCTGAGGTCGGTTTATTAAAAGGATTGGATATTAAATTTAATAATAGTTTTACAAATCATACTTAACTATATTTGTGCTTCTATCTAATCCATCGATTTTGACACCTATAACCATTAAAATGAAGTTTTAACCTATATTTTTCATGTGACCATGGTTAATCAGGCAGTGATTGAGAAGACAAATGTGAATCCCAGAGAGGTAGGGGATATAGTTGTTGGTACAGTCCTAGCACCAGGTTCACAAAGGGGAATTGAATGCAGAATGGCTGCATTTTATGCTGGTTTCCCAGGTACCCTTTTTATTTATCTATATATTTTTACGTTTGTATATTTCTTAATAAATTTTCTACTGGGAGTTGAAAAAAAATTGGTCTTTTCCCAGATACTGTGCCCCTCAGAACAGTGAACAGGCAATGTTCATCTGGCCTCCAAGCAGTTGCTGATGTAGCTGCGTATATAAAAGCAGGATTTTATGACATAGGTAAAGCAAGCAGAAACTTTTTTTATAATCTAATTATTTCTCATGGTGATGGGGCTGCTTTTAGTCTTTAACCACCACCATGAATCCATGGAGATATAAGAAGGTTAAATTTATTTTGTGAAAAGGCGATATGGAAAGTACACGATCCATACAATCATAAGCTAAGGTTGAAAATAATAAGTAAAAACTATGGTTGGAAACGAGTTTAAGTTTTATCAAGCAATTCAAGCTAAAGAAGTAGTTGAATTTGGGTGACTTGAAATCAAGGAGTTTAAATTGTCTCTTTTTTATATTAGAAGGGTCAATTGTGTAGGTAGTTTAAAGTTAATTTCTTTGTTTGTTTTTATCGGTATAAATAGAATCTATTAGGTTTATTAATTTGTGCAAGTTCATGTAGACACTTAACACCCATTTGTGAGAGTTCTTGATCTTTGTTAATAAAGTTTCAAGATTCTTGTTCATTTTAGGTTCCAATTTCGTTTTCAATTTGGGGATTGGCTCAACAGAAGTATTAAGAGTTATGTTTGGGCACCAAAGGGCTTGTAGTCTAGCGGTATCAGTAGAGATGGCAACGGGGCCGGGGGTACCGGGTATCACCTTTCCCATCCCCGTCCCCGATCTCCGATACCCATCCCCATCCCCGTCCCCGATCCCCGACGGGTATCCCTTTTTTTCCCCATCCCCGCCCCCGACGGGTAATCGGGTATTTCATGCCCGAAATTATAAATTTAGAAATGAAGTTCATGCTATATTTTTAATTAATAAATTACTACTAACAAACAATAAAACAAACCCAAACATTACATAGTCTTAAAGTTTAAAGTTTACAACACGGCAACACCTTATAATTGAAAAACGATAGTTTAAAACAAGATAACTAAAAAGTGATAAGTTGATGACGTGTGATGTTGGTGTTGGTTCATTTTGTGCACCTGACTCCATTTACTAACACACAAAAAAATCAGCAATATATAAGCCATTAAATTAGATTAGTAATCAAAATCAGCAACACTAGGTAGCAAAATTAATAGCAATATTATCTATAAATCTAGCAAAAAGGGTAATATACTAATATAAACTAACAAGTAGCAATATTTATTAACAAGTAGCAATATTTATTAATAAATCTAGTAAAAGAAGTAAATCTATAAATCTAGCAAAAAGGGTAATATACTAATAGTAATAGTCACAACTCACAGTTCATCAACCATGTTGATTTTCAAAGCAATATATACTTTACAACCAAACAGAGATATCAAATCTAGCAAATCAGATTTGAAAACCAAATATAATAGAAATAGGAGTTAGGTATTAGGATTACAAACAGATACGGGTTGAGCAGTGGCGACGGCGAGGAGGCGGCGACGAGCAGGGGAGGAGGCGGCGAGGGCTACGCAACGGCAGCGACAAAGGCGACGACCAGGGGAGGCGGCGACGGCCAGGCGGCGACGGCCAGCGGCGACGACCAGCACTGTCTTCGTCCGTTCGTCTCTCTCTCTCTCTCGAAGATGCAGTGGACTTGTGTTGTGTCTGGTGGAAAATGGTAAGGGAATAAGGGATAGAAAGATCTTTTTAGGGTTTTTTTAAAGATGTAAAAGACTAAAAAGGACATGTGTATAAAGAAAGTATGATATTATATTAGGGGTATTAAGGGCATTTCATATATATACTATTTCGGGTACGGGGTCGGGTACGGGTACGGGTACCCGAGGGGTAATCCCATCCCCGTCCCCGTCCCCGGATTTACAATCGGGTATTACCCGTCCCCGTCCCCGATACCCGGTCAACTCGGGTAATACCCGGTCAACTCGGGTTCGGTTATCGGGTTCCCCATCGGGTACGGGTTTTTTTTGCCATCTCTAGGTATCAGGTGTTAACCTTTCCAGGTTAGGAGTTCAAGTCCCATAGTGAACAAAAGGTATAGATTTAGGAGTAAGATTTAGAAGGTGCGTGTTAGCCTTTCAAACAAAAAAAGTGTTAAGTTTGGGCTCTTATGATTGAGCTTTCAAGTCATACCTAATTCCCTATGCCATTTTGATGTATGTTTAGTGGGTGTGTTCCCTAGAAACCGTCATAAAATTTCATTCATCCCCTCGTGTCTACCAATAGGTTGAGCATGAATCAAACTTGTGTTGTTGAACATATTTCTAATAGATAGCATCAAGCTATTTAGATCCATCGAATAAATTATGTTCTATCGAACAAGGTTTTGATGCACATTTTCAAGCTATCCAATCACTTGAATAGAGCTAGCTTTATTGAACACCCTTGCATCCTGATTTTTTTTCCTTCATAATTTGGACTAACAAGGGAACACTAAACAGGTAAAGCTTTAAGCCTAATTATGACTTTATTTGATGTGTTTAACGTATGAACTATGGGTTGTTTTTGTCTTAGGTTTAATCTCAGATGTAAACACAGTCACACACATATACGCACACATAAGACACTCCCTTGTATCCTTAATTTCATAATCTCTGTATCTACACATCAGTACATCATAGAATCCAGAGTAATTCAGCACAGCTTCTAACGTACGACTTCTTCGTGTAGGCATTGGTGCTGGAGTGGAATCGATGAGTGTTGATCAAATTGGACCTCTTTCTAGAGTCAACCCAAAAGTTAGTTTCTATTCCAAGGTCAAACGTTTTTTAAAAACTTACCAACTGTGACCATTCTATAACCGGCAGCTATTATGTCAACAGGTGGACAAATTTGCCCAAGCCAGAGACTGTCTTCTTCCTATGGGAATCACATCTGAAAACGTGTCTCAGCGTTTTGGTGTGACAAGGCAAGAACAAGACCAGGCTGCAGTAAGTTTTGACTTTTTAAGAGTCGGCCAATGTGTTTTGTTTTACCTTTTTGGCAAAATCTGGTAGTAATCAGTACAATTATAACCCTGTAAGCTTCATTCTTTTAATAGGTCGAGTCTCATAGGCGTGCCGCTAGAGCGACTTCATCCGGGAAGTTCAAAGACGAGATTGTTCCTGTTCATACCAAGGTATGTAGTTTGACTTTGGAGATCAAACCATTACTTCTTATATTGAAAGTTAATGGGTTAATTACAAAAAAAGTAACCAACATTACCTTTTCTTTTAGGAGAATTTCATATATACCATTCAAAAACCTTATAATATCATATATACCCAACTTAAAATTTTAATATCGTATATACCCAACTTAAGTTATTAATATCACATATATCACATATATCTCTCCTAAACATTATTAACATCGTATATACCCAAATTCAATAATTTGATTATTTTTAAAACTCATAATTAATATTACCTATTAATTAATGACCATCATACCCTTTTTATTTCTCCTTTTAACTAAACTTCATAATATCATATTTACCCAAACTTAATTAATTCTTAATATTTTTTTTTGAACTTTTACTATATAAATTCTTATTTGTAAAACAAATTTACATTAACAATATAATTATTGAGAAACTTTGGTTTGTCTAAAAAACTGATTTCTTTACTAACTAAAATAACACTATATTTATAAAACATATACATACTAATCACATGTAAGTTTTTCAATGATTATATTGGTAATGTTTTGTTTTACAATGAAAATTTTATATATCAAAAGTTTAAAAAAACGAGTTATATAAAATTATTAAGAGGGATATGATATTAAGAATTAATTTAAGTTGGGTAAATATGATATTTTGAAGTTTAGTTGAAAGGGGAAATAAATAAGGGTAGAATGATTATTAATTAATAAGTCATATTAATTATGAGTTTTAAAAATAATTAAATAATTAAATATGAGTATATATATGATATTAATAATGTTTAAGAGGGAGATGTATGATATTATGAAGTTTTGGAAGGATATATATGAAATTAGCTAGATTTGTTTGCAATAGAAAAAAAGATCAAACACTCATTTTTTTATCATTTAAGGTGATCAAGTTTATATGCAATAGAAAAAAAAAAAATCAAACTTCTTTTTTATCAACTTCAAACATTTTTTATCGTTTAAGGAGGTAACCAAACATTTGTGTTTTTAATCATTTAAGGAAACTAATTACCTTAAATGATAAAAAATGAAAGTCTGATCATTTTTCCTATTGCAAACAAACTTGGTTACCTTAAATAATAAAAAAATGTAAAGCTGGCCATGTTTTTTTGGCAATTAACCCTTTTAAGTAACTTGTCACAGATTAAATGTTAGCATCTTCTGTTTGAAATACTCACCAATGAGTTTCTATATCATCAAAAGTTTCTCATAGCATCAATAGAATTTATATCGATGTTGAAGTTCATATTAGTTGGTTTTGACCTAATCAAGCCATATGGTATTTTGTAGATTGTGGACCCAAAAACCGGTGAGGAAAAGCCAGTTACGATATCTGTAGATGATGGTATTAGACCAAACACGAACTTGGCTGATTTAGCAAAATTGAAGCCATCATTCAAAAAGGATGGTACAACAACAGCAGGTATAAATGTGTTGGATGTTGTATACACACAAACACATGCACACAAACATACATGCATACAAGAAAACCAAATCATGCACATCATGTTGTATGAGATTGAAAATTATAACTCGTAAACCCTCTGATGATCTTTTTCTGGGTAGGGACTGCAAGTCAGATCAGTGATGGTGCTGGTGCAGTCCTCCTAATGAAAAGAAGTGTGGCTCTAAAGAAGGGTCTACCAATTCTTGGTGTATTCAGGTATGTTTGATGTTTGAAGTTGAAAATCTATTGTCAATACTACACACATTTTCTCACGAACTAAGCTTTTATTTCAACTTCTCCCTCCATCCCATGAGAATTGCAATGAACTAATAGATAGGGCAGATAATAGGCGAATTGTTTGACTATTGACAAAATGATTTAGAGGGTGTTTGGACTTTGGATGTATGTTTTAAATATACTAACTGTAACTTCAAGTCGTAATGTTCAGTTTTTAGTGTTTGTATAATCTGGTTGTGCTTATGATTATCCAATCCTATAGGGATCATTTTTTTATTGGATGTCCCCAAAGAGACTAGGGGTCGTCATATCATTACTTTTAAACAACAAATATGTTACTGGCTGCAAAAAAAAAAAAAAAACGAATTATCGAAGGACATGGTAAATCATTAGAACTACTTATATATCGAACATTTAACCTTATGTTACCCTCAATAGTAAATATTTGAACTTCAAGCTGCAAAATCACATCCAAACACTATACTCCATAACATGTTATATTTTAGACTTTTAGCTGATTATCTACCTCTGATTGTTCAATATTTCATTATCACTTTCATGACACACATAACAAACACCCTCTTATTTATCCTTGAATAATCAAAAATGAAAAAATTATTCCGACTCATGCCAATCTTATTTCTTTGATGATGTGACAATGATGGAATAAGTAACTTGAGCTAATAAAATACCCAAAAAGGAATATGTGTCAAAATTCTGAAGAAAATATACGATTCTGTATTATGGATATTCACAATCATAATTCATACAGGAGTTTTGAGGCTGTCGGTGTGGATCCAGCTGTTATGGGCGTAGGCCCTGCTGTTGCCATTCCGGCTGCTGTAAAGTCAGCAGGTTTAGAGCTTCACAACATCGATCTTTTTGAAATAAATGAGGTATCAGGTTTCACTTAGTCCTGTTCCACACAAATTACAACAATGTTAATACCATCTATTGGTAATTTCGAGTTGAAATAACCTATTTGCCTGCAAAGGGACTATTGATATTACTTAAATGTTTATAAAGATCATTGTTCACTTTACATGTTACAGGCCTTTGCATCCCAATTTGTATATTGCTGCAAGAAGCTACAGCTTGATCCTGAAAAGGTGAATGTTAATGGAGGAGCCATGGCTATTGGGCATCCTTTGGGAGCTACAGGTAATTTGCTATATTCCTAAATACCCTTTATGTATTCATCCACTCAGCCACTAACTCACCAAGGCTTGTTTTTAGGGAGGACAATTTCAACCTATTTATATGAAAACGACTAAATTTGGGTACTTTATGATGTCCAACAGGTAAAACCAAAAAAATTAGTTGAACAAGAAACGAATAAGGGATAATTACTAAAATAGCCAAAAATCACACCCCATTATCAAGTTTTAGCCAAATAATATCAATCTAACCAAAATAGCCACACTTTACGTTACCACATTTACGTGATTTGTACCTTTTATTAATATTTTAATGCATTACGTTACCAAAAGATGTTTACCATGAAATGACAAGCCACCTGCTTTTTATTGGGAAGAAACAACATTTAAATTTTGGTAACGGAAAGTACCACTACTTTACGTTATCAATTATCTTTTGTAACGTAATGCATTAAAATATAAAAAAAAAGTACAGATCACGTAAATGATGGCTATCACGTAAATGTGGTAACGTAAAGTGTGGCTATTTTGGTTAGATTGATATTATTTGGCTAAAACTTGATAATGGGGTGTGGTTTTTGGCTATTTTAGTAATTTTCCCAATGAATAAAGGGGTTAAACACTATCATCTTCATAATCAAGTGTCTGTAACCACCTAAATTGCTTTATTTAAAAAAGTGAATCATTCCTTTAATAATTGTAATCATTACTAAACCCACTTGGAATTGCCCCTTTTTTCCACCTGTAGTTCTACTTCTATGTGCATTTTATCATGGACATGTGTTTTTTGAATAACAGGAGCTCGGTGTGTTGCAACTTTACTCCATGAGATGAAACGCCGTGGGAAAGACAGTCGCTTTGGTGTCGTTTCTATGTGCATAGGTTCGTCATACTATTACTCTATTCTTATTTTTAATGCATTCACACTCCCAAACACCCCTGTATTATATAAATTAAACATGCTACTCAACTCACTCAAGTGTACCATTGTTGCAGGTTCTGGTATGGGGGCTGCAGCAGTGTTTGAAAGAGGAGATTGAGTAGATGGCTATGCAATGCACAGGAAAATCACAGCTTACAATAATCTATTTAAGGACATGTTTTACATACTTTCCGTCTTAATAAAGGACAGCTGGTGTATTTGGCATAATTAATAAGCACTCTTATGAAAGTTTACGCCAGCCCGTTTTAGTTATGTGGTAATACCTTTTCATGACAAGATGAGGAACTTGTGCGTTGGAAGTAATGATCAATGTAATTTATAATCGATGTTATTGTTATGAAACTATAGTGTAATAAAAAAACTAAAGATGTCAATGTCACATTTTTAACAAAACATAGACTTGGACCTTGTTTGTTTTTCATTAAGAGCCTCTTAAAAGACTGAAGTCTAAAATTCAGATATTTGATGAATTAAGATTGTTTGTTTAGTTTCAGATTTAAGAGGTTGTAACCTCTGAATTACCTCTTAAAATTAAGAGGAAGAGAGTTGTCTGAACTAAAATTAAGAGCCTCTTAATTTCAGATCTTAAGACTTCCTCTAAATTTCAGATGTGGTTTTCAGACTTCAGACATTTAACCTCTTAGAAAACAAATAACACCTTAGTGAAGCACAGGGAATTGTTATATTCAAGCATATATACTTGTTCGTTAGCAATATGCATAGTAACCCATTCTGCATATATGGGTTAAAATAGCCCCTCTATAGAATAAACAAGTCTTAAGAAAAGGAGGAGCGATGGTCTACCAAGAAAAATTCATGTCGTAACATAATTATTATGAAATAACCAAGAAATATCTGGCAATCATCTTGAGATTCACCTTTACACATCTTTATATAACAATTGGAACTTTGGTATTCGCTCCGGAGGAAGTGGGCAATTTACTATAAGCTTGCCTTTCATGGCCCCTCTAAATATTTCCTGCAATACAACGCACACGACAGGCATCAATACAATCAGCTTGATTTCACACACAAGGTAGATTTGTTTCGGAGGATTATTGTAATAATACATTGAGTTGGGTATAAAATACTATAATTAGTTTTCTTACAACAAGTCTATTAGCTAGTTCTCCAAATCTTATATTCTGACCTATATAATTACACAATCATAATCAATATTACTTTTTGCCAAACACTCAAAACTGAATATTTTTCTTTAAGTGCAAATCCAAGAAAAATAAGCACTTGGGGTTGAAAAACAAATTCCTAACAAGTTCGGAACATGTGTGTGATGACGATCATGACATTTTATAAAGTAGAAGACTTGTTATGAAAAGATTGAAGATGCATACCTCTACTACATCAATGAAATCCTGTTTTCTGTGAAATGCACCTACCCATTTTGTGTGATCTGCACTCCTGGGGTCAAGTGAAAGACAACAAACGTTCATAAACGAATTAATTGCATTTGGGATACAATTATTTCAACTAAATCCTTAATTCCAATTGCAAACCCAATTGTTTCACAAATATACTATTCCCTTTGCACTTATTCATAAGTATAACACTCCCCTCTGCCCCATGATTTCCGATGAAAATGACAAAATTCTGTTTTCAAGAAATCACCAAGGTCTAACTACAATTTGACCATCATGATTGTGGAAAATTATTGACAGTATTGATTTTTATCCACAAAGATCATGTATTCTGTGAGTTGTCATAGGCATCTACAACAACTGATTACTAGTCAAAGCATTTGTATATAGTCAATTGTTTGCATCCAAAACAAAATATTACTCCCTTCAGTCCCGAACAAAATGCAACGTTTGACTTGAGTATTAACATGTAGTTTAATAAAATACCCTGACTAGTTTTAGAATACCTAAAATGCCCTTCCATAAGACAGGATTAAAATGAAATTGCTATCACAATTAACAATCAACTTCAATTTAATGTAAAAGTTGCAAGCAATAATGATATAAATGTAGACTTATTAACATCAAGGGTCATCAAGCATGATCATTCAAGATTTCCAGTGGTGATAGAGGGACAAATCAGGAAAGTGGCTAGGAGTTGGTTAGAAGAGAGATTAATAAATAGAGGGAGGGAACAACATTTGCAGTATGTTATGATTTTAGTTCCATTGTATTGGCTCTTAGCAATTGTGCTTTGAGAGAGGCTCTTAGCTTTTGGCTTTGATAGAGGGAGTTTTACCTGGAATTCTTTGAATTTTGTTTGTATTTCAATTTCCTTATTTCATCTTCATTAATTCCATTGTTCTTCTTGTTGAGATCTCAATCATAACGACCAAAAGGGTTGTCAAGAATGATATGGAATTAAAGATTGCAATGTTGGACGTCAACGTTTAAATCTTGGCTAGTGGAAAAAAGAGAATAAATGACAACCTACGTAAACCAGCAAACCACAACCATCTCAGTTTAGGAATTAGGAGAGACGGGTGTGTTTGATTGAATAAGACATAATTGTATTATGCCTTATTACCACTTCTTATCAACAAGAGATGTCTTGATAATTGATAAGAGGTTGTAATAAGATTGTTTGATTTTAAACTTATAAATGTCTAATCATATAAATGTCTAATAATTGTCTTTTAGAACCCAACAAAAGAAAAGATCCAACTATATAGCAGCCCATTTAAATTTATAACCCAAAAAGAAAACAAAGTTCTACATTAAAAAAGCTCAACAAAACATAGCCCAACAAAGTTCTAACCCATTAGGTTTAAAAAAAAAGGAAAATGGTCCCTGAATGGCTGAATACGTTCTTTCATCTGCAAATATAGAAAAAGAAACTGAACTCAAAGAGGAAGAGGAAGAGACAGCCACGTACGCCGCCGGTGAACCCCCCTTCTCCGGTCGATTTCCGGCCATAACACCCTACTCCCTCGGTGCAACCCAGAACAAAAGAAAGGAAGAACAACGAAAATCCACTCAATACCCACGAAAGAGGGGCGCTGGTGGTGGCTGTCACCGCCGCCGAGAACGTCGCCGGCCAAAGAGTTTCCGTCACCAACCAGACCTCCACTCAATACCCACGAAAATCCTGCTCCCTCACCTCTCTCGAAGAACCCAGAAACGGCAGATGGACAGACAGAAACATAGGCAGCGGCGCCGCCGGCCGGTGACCTCGCCGCACATCCACACAAACCATGATGAAAATGAAGCTCAAACACATGAATCTTGGCGATGATTAGAGGAGATCAGAGTCATTTTTTTCCCGGATTGAGTAAGAGGCGGTAAGAGTTTTCTGTCCTCTTATCCTTTGTTGTAATCAAACGCTCTGATCAACATTTCCCCTCACCGAATAAGAATAATCAGCCCAATAAGAGTCCAATAAGAGACATCAAACAGGCCCTTACCCAAATTGAATCTATGGGCAGTTGATGCAGATCCATGAAGCCACTAGGTCAGATACCACAATTACCCCAAAAAAATACGTGCAAACAATTTTTTTTTTCAAAAAGACTACCTACACTGCCACCTAATTATCATGTACTACCACCGATACCCCATCTAATTATTTGTCAACCACTTGACATAGATCAAATGGTCATCACCAAAGGTGGGAGGGGTTCTCCTTCGTTTTGGTCTCGAGTTCGATCCTTGTCAAGGGCGGATTTCCTTAGGTGGAGGTGTGGGGTTTGGTCCTCACCCTCAAGGTGTCTAACAATGGTGCTAATAACTAACCACTAACATCTGTCGTTCGAAAAAAATCTAATTATTTGTCTCATGTCTCAAGTGAGACTTGATCTCACAACCACATAATTGCAAACAATTATGATCCTACTATAGTTCCATAAAAGCATTTTCACAAAAAGTTAGTAGAGTCAACAGATATCATTTACATATGTATAAGTATAACATTAGGTAAAAAAGGAGAAAAAAACACAGGCACAAAATGTTGATAGAAACAGATTTCCTTTGCATATTATTATCCGTAAAATCAACCCAAAAAAACAGGAACACAGATAGAGTAATCAAAGAAGATGAGATAATTACCCTG
The DNA here is from genome assembly GCA_020465985.1 of Centrapalus pauciflorus. Taxonomy (NCBI): domain Eukaryota; kingdom Viridiplantae; phylum Streptophyta; class Magnoliopsida; order Asterales; family Asteraceae; genus Centrapalus; species Centrapalus pauciflorus. The sequence continues at coordinate 884,981 of JAANYP010004790.1, read as the reverse complement.
AATCCATCTTCATATGATGAGCATTAAAGAAGAAAACCGTGGAAGGGATGAGTGTGATGTCAAAATACTTTAAATAAACTTGAATTTCCTCCGAATCAACATCCACTAATGCTATAGTTGCAAACTTCGATACCTCTCGTTCCGATTTTGAAAGCTGTGAATGGAATATGAAGAAAACTATAAAGAAAAACGTAGGGAAATAGGATGATGAGAGAGAGAGAGAGCGTACGATATCATCGAGTTGAAGACAAACGGAATCAGAAGATCTGCCAAAACGAAGAACGAGAAGCTTATCAATGGTGTCTCTGATGATGGAATCGATCTCTTCCTTCTTCGTCAAGGTTCTAAGTAGGTAGCTCATCGTTGTTCCCCTCCTCCCCCAACTCTGCGTCCCAACTCCCAAACCTTTTTTTTCTTTTCTGGTAAAACCGTGAATAAATTCGTTAAGATAATAATAATTATTAATTTATTTAGAGGAAATTACACGAATGGTCCTGTGGTTTGGTGGTTTTTGCGGTTGTCGTCCCTTAAAGTTTTTTTTTACACCATTGGGCCAAAAAATGTAAACTTTTCACACAAATGGTCCCTGCCGTTAATTTTAATCGTTAGGCCAGTTAAGTGACAAGGGCAATTCTGTCATTTTTCATTGGAGAGACCATTTCCGTAATTTTTTTTATAGATTATATTTTTTTTTGTTTTTTAAATTTTCTATCTTATTATCCTTTCTTTTTCTTTGCTATATTTTATGAACATTTTGTTAACTAAATTATATTTATGATTAAGCTTTTAATTAACTGAGATTTATCATGGTCAAAGTGAATGTTTATGTATTCTAAGTTCATCAGTAATTCAAGTTTTTGAATGTTCTTCATCCTTAAGCTATCACCATCTCCGGCCATATCCACGAATTCAAACGGAAACATGAAAAAGAATAGTTATGAAGTTTAGATTCAAGAACATAAAAGTACATATGAAATCCAGATGAATCCAGATTCAAGCTAGACACATTCAAACTAGGAGGATTAAATAACACAAAAAACAAATTTAAAATCCATAGAAAGCACCACCGGTTGGCTACTACCTGCAGCAACACCGACAACCAGTTAAACCCGAAACAAAATCAAGAAAAAGATCGTAAAACACAAATGAACCAAACGCAAATATGAAGCCAAACGAAATAGAGAAGATAACCCTAAATCTATCTTAAATATAAAACCCAAACAAAAAAACAGGAATCTGAGACAAACAAATACGAATCTTGAAACCAAACCTTAAAAAAATCAAAACCAAACCCTTGTAAAAGCTGAGACATGGGAGGAGTCCTTGAGAAATCAAACAAAAATTATTGAAGAACACAGACAGATCTAGAGAAATGAACAGAAGAAGGAATCGATTCATAAAACCCAAACCTGGTGAGAAAGAAAGAGAGAGAGAGAGAGAGAGAGAGAGAGAGAGATTGAGTTTTAGAGAAAGAAACCCAACATGTGATGAAGAACCACCACTTCAATATGAAAATCTATAACACTAATCTTGCGGTTTTTTAACCCTAACCTTTGATTGAAGTCTAAAGGGAGAGCAAGAGGCAGAGAACAAGTTTGAGAGACCCATATGCATATTCATCTTCAATGAAGAATACCAAAGAAAAAGAAAATATAATAAGATAAAAAAAACAAAAAAAAAGAAGATAATTTATAAAAATAATTACGGAATGGTCCCTCAGATGAAAAATGACAGAAATACCATTGTCACTTAACTGGCCTAATGGCTGAAATTAACGGCAGGGACCATTTGTGTGAAAGGTTTGCATTTTTTGGACCAATGGTGTAAAAAAAAACTTTGAGGGACGAAAACCGCAAAAACTGTCAAACCATAGGGACCATTCGTGTAATTTACTCATTTATTTATTTTATAGTTTAAGAATATTTATTCTTTACAAAGAGGGTTTGTTACGAAAAAACCAACATATTTTCATGTTTTTTGTGTTTTCGTTACTCCATGTTATTTTTTTTCATAATAATTATTCTTTTCTTTTGGTTTAGTGAAATTTGGACATTAGACCCCGGTTATACTTTGTGAACTGTGTCTTAAAAAACTGACAAACCGGTTCTAATGTCCAAATTTTACTAAACCAAAAATAAAATAATAACTTGAGGACTTTTATGAAAAAATAACATGGATTGACGAAAACGCAAAAAACAGAAAACATGTTGAAATTTTTCATAATAAACTCATATAATAATAACATTTAAATGAATAAATTAATAATGTGTTTGTTACAATAAAATTATAAGAATAAAATTACATGATGTTTAGTTGTTTACGAGTTCTTTTTATACAATATCCCTGTAAAAGAGATGATTGATGACAAAATAAATTACATTTATTTCATTTTATTATTAAAGTAGAAAGGATAAGAAGCGTGAAAATAAAATAGAGTTTGCATAGCTTTTTTTTTCTTGTAATTTTCTATATATGTCAAATCATTATTTATGTATAAAGATTATTGTTTAATTAAACGATTTCATTTTAATGATTCCATCATATGAACGTCTCATTTTGACAAAAAAATAAAATCAAAATAATAATGGAAGTAAACAGTGGTGTTCCAGAAAATTTTTTATAGGGGTCGTAATTCAATATGTTATGACAACACATTTGTTTGTGTCTTTGACTCTATTTTTTTTTTTCAAATCTTAAAAGTTCAGGTCAGTTCATCTGGATCATATAATAAAACAAATATGTATATGCTACAACGTCATGATCTGTCTATTGAAATAAAATAATTAAACAAATGTAACTTAACGTCCAACACTTGGGTGCGTTTGGTACAGAGAATGAAATTGGTTTGGATTAAGATTATTGATTTATTTGTTTGGTAAGATAAGCATAGATATGTATTTATGTAATAGAGAATCATATTCTTGTTTGGTACAACAGAGAATTCAGTAGAGAATTTTATAAATTTTATTATTTGCAATCATAATTTTTAAACAACAATTTCTTATACAAACCCAAAAAATACTAATAATTAAACATTTCATTGATCAAACAAAAAAAATACCAAAGTAATTAAATAAAATACTACAATTCGTTGTCTCCACGATGATCTTGTCTACACACAACAAGTTTCATATCAATAAGTTCATAAACAAGTATGAAACTTTGAAACAAATCAAACATAAATATCTTTTAAAACTACAACATAAATCTAAGAAATTTGAAATTTGATATCAAAACAAAGAAATTGGTAATTAATCTTTGAGTATATTTCTTTATGTTTGAATTTCTTTACAAATACTAGCTTTTGAAACTATCAAGCATAAATAAATTCATACTAGCTTGACTTATGAATGATTGATACTTAACAATGTGATTTTAACAAGAATTATAACAATCTTATCCAAAACTCATATGTGGCGTTTGGTTCACGTAATGGAACTCGAAGGAATTGGAATTTAAATTTTAGTTATCATTATGGTTGACGTTGAAGGTAGAAGATGGTTTTTGGTATTTGTTAATGATGTAGGTCGGAATTTAATTCATATATCGGTTGGAATTTAATTCATGTATGAGTTAAAAGGAATGTCAAATTCCCATACACAAGGAAATTTAATGGAAAATATATAAAATTTAACACTTTACATTAGTTATCAAAAATTGTAAACAAACTAAATTTAAATTCTAATTCCATCAAATTCCATCACACAAACCAAACACCACCATATAGTTTATGAGTAAATGATCAAATAACTATGTTCAAGAAATAAAGAAAATCTTATTAGGATGAGTTTATGATATGTTAGAATAACTATTTAATTAGTGAGATTCCACCTTTACCATCTTCTTATGTCACACTTAATTTAGTATCATTGTTGCTATGTAAAATAGCTTTGCTGAAAGTGGCACTTTTGTGTTAGTTTGTAACCATCAAATTCCCCTTTTTGGATGAATGATTATGATTATAAGGATATATGATGTGTGCTATGGTGTTGGGTTTTGCGTTATCAACGAGATTATTAGTTTATTACATTATAATAACGCAAATAATTGGTTTAAAGTGTTAGGATTGCATATGTTAATAAGTGATTATTTGCGTTTCGAGTTAATAACCACACTTTTTCATAAGTTAAAAAATGTAACTTATTTGCTTAATAAATGATTATTTTGTTATTTTACAAGTTAAAACGCAAATCCAAACACTTTAAAAACTGATTATTTGATAATTATGATAGCAAACAGCAGAAGCTAAACCAAACAATGTATTTCGGCATCACTTTTTGTTACCGCTATCAATATTAAGAAGTAGTGGTGAGTTGTTAGGTGTGGAAATGGTTCAAATATTCCTATGACAGTCTAGATCAAGGTGATGTTGTATGTTTAAATGTCTTCCATAATTGCAGCAAATATGTGCACATAAAATGCAAAGGTATTCCTTTGAGTTAACCAATATCAACATCACATAAAATCCAAGCATAACACCTCACCCACTAAACCAAATAAACCCCTCTTCCTGATGACACCATTATAGAAAAACTGTTTAATGACACAATTGTAGAAAAAATCAAACACATATGCAGAAGAATCAAACAGTTGCAAGCAAGAGCAGGGCCGGTCCTGAGGGTGTGCAGTAAGTGCGACCGGCCCCAAGTTTGATAGGGCATCATCAGAAAATTGACCGGTGATCGGAAAAAAATAATGAAAAACTAAAGTCTGCTTAAGTTTAATTCTTGTGTCTTCACGTCATTAACAAAAAAATATGTTAGTGTGAGGATGAATAGGCGGATAGTATTGCCCTTTCTGATAATATCGTTTTGAAATTAATTATTTTGTTTTATATCATTGTTTTAATGACTTTTATGTATCTAGCAATTCCTAGACTACTAATAACTAATACTTTTTATATAAATTTAAAAAATTTCACATTCTAATAGTCTACTGTGAATTATCGTATGGAGCCACCAAAATGCACCGGATGATCCTCGTAGAGATCAAGAACATAATTAATAAGTTGATACCAATTTCAAAGCATTGAGTTGGGGCTAAGCGATTAGGGGTCGATTGGTGGTGTTTCTTGATGAGGATGCAAAAAAAGAGAACCAACACAACTTGAGGAGGATGCAAAAAGAAAAGGAACAGAAGCATTAAAATGAATATTATTATCATGAAAGCCCATGAAGGTTATAAGAAAAAGATCTGATAAATACCTGAAAAACCCAATGAAAATCAAATATGGCTGGGGCGTTGGAGGTGAGGGCGTCGGAGATCAATGAGTTGGGTGTACGAGCGTCGACTGTGAGGGAGGTGGCGTTGGCGGAAACGGCAGCGGCGTCGGGACGGCGGTGAGTGACTGATCTGGGCTCAGTGGCGTAGCTACATATGAGGTAGGGTGGGCCATGGCCACCCCCACCCCACATATATATATACATTAATACTAGTTTTATTTAATTAATTTTTAATATTTTAATTAGGTTATGCTATTAACAAAAGAAACTTAGAGTTTTAATATTTAAAAAAATTATAAATCTTTATGTTTAATATTTTACTTTGATGATTCAATACAATATATATTATCAAATATATATACTTGCAAAATATATATTGTCAAATATATAGTTTGAAAATAAAAATTGTTCGTTGTAAATGCATAATTCAAATATCTTGCAATATTATTTAACATGAACATAATATATTCATAATAAATTTTTTATAGTCCCGTGCAATTCACCTAAGAATAATATATTTATTACTTATCACATGACAACAAACTTTTATATATTGCTGCAATGTATGAGCATGTATATAAATAATGTATATATTCTTATTATTTTTCGGTACCTGTTGATTTTTTATTAATTAATTTGGCCTCCCCAAAAATCAGATCCTGGCTACGCCACTGTCTGGGCTGGGGTTTCGAAAGGGGGATGGACAATGGAGTGAACGATGGTTTCTGCTTCTTTGATGAGGATGAGAGAGAGAGAGAGAGAGAGAGAGAGAGAGAGAGAGCAGGAAATGAAAGGGAGTGCCGGAGAAGAGAAGCTGAGGCGGGATGAAGCGGAGAAGAGAGGCTGTCTTGATCGATTTAAGATACCTTAAAATGTTACAACCAAAATAATATGTGATATAGTACAAAAGACAACTGAAAACGTGATCGGCACCGGAGATGGAGCTGATCGGCGCCAGAGATGGAGGAGGTCGGCGGTAAGACGTCCAGCGGCTAGCAGATCGGCACCAGAGAGGAAGAACAAGTTTTTTTTGTGGCTGCTAGAGTTGAGAGTGAGCGGATGGTTGTCAAAAGGTAGGGGTGTTCAAAACCGGATATCCGAAATTTCGGATAGTGAATTTTGCTATCTGAATCGGAAATTTTGGATATTCGAAATTCCGGATTCGGATATCCGATTATCCGAATATCCGAAAATTCATATTTTTAGTTTTTTTTTTTAAAATTTAAATCAAATTTTTGAATATCTAAAACACAAATTTTATATATCCAAATACATATTAAAGATAAATATATCACAAACTAAATGTATCCGGAATTATTTTACCAAAAACGACTAAAAAATATTAAAAAACTAAAAATATAAAAATATTAGTTAATAAATCTATAATATTTAGATAAAACTCAAAAAAAACTCAAAAATATACATTAGAATAATAATAAACACTCAAATATTACGTAAATAATCAATACCAAATATATAAAAATAATTTTAAAAAATAACTTTTTTTGGATTTTCGGATATCGGATTATCCGAATATCCGAAATTTTGGAATTTTACTATCCGAATCCAAAATTTCGGATAATTTCGGATCGTATTTTTGGATTTTATTTCGGATGCTCGGATTCGGATTTTTATGAACATCCCTATCAAAAGGAATTGAGAATGGAATTTAAATTCCTCTCATTTTGCTATGGAATGATCATTCCTTCAAAATGGGGGGTTTTTTTAAAAATGTGGAATGGTCATTCCATTCCTTTGGACTACCAAACAACCCATCAGAATGGAAAATCCATTCCTTTTCCGCCAGATTCCATCAGATTCCAGCGAACCAAACGCCCCCTAATAATCTTAAGTACGAAAAAATCTAAAATCACAAAGAAGAAAACTTTATAAACATCAAAATATCAAATGGGTAACAATTATAAACAAATAATAAACTAAGTAAGTAACTAACAATGTAATCTATATAATCAATTAATTATTTAATCATATATTTATATACAAAAATATATAAATAGAGATTAAAAATTTAGGGGCATTTGGTTCACAGATTTTAAAGAAATTTGATGAAAAATGAATGGACATTACATTCCTATGACATGTTCGGTTGTCAAATTTCATGGAATGATAATTTTCTTTCAAACAAAACATTCCCTTCGTTAAAGGAATGTGTTTTCCATTAGAGTTATCAAGAAATGAACATTTCATTCCAATGATTAATTTTTTTTATTTACTCAAACATACCGTATCGACCCGACTAAACACACCAAACTTATCGCATCTTTTTCCACTCTTATATACACAGCATACCATACATAATCCATACCCTAACTTCACTCCCTACCTTACCTTACCACTAATGTACTCACCTATCAAATTTACTACATCCCTTCCTAGTTCCTACCCTTACATTACACACACCCACCTTACTTAATATCATCCTATCATATCATATCACAACATTGCTTTTAACTCATCCTACCTAATCCAACTCTACACATGTCACCTAGCTCATATTAATCCCACCACATCAAATACTATTTTGCTTATATAATAAGCATTAATATTTAATGTTATCATTTTAAGAACTTTATTGTATGAATATATAAAAAAAACATTGTTTTATCAAAAAAATTGTTTTAAGAAGAAAAATATAAAAAGAAAACATACTTTTAAAATATTTTTGTAATTAAAGGAAATTTGAAAATCTTTTAATAATATATTTTGATCATTTGTTATAATCATTATTCAATTCCTTTGACAATTTTATAAACAAAACAGAAAACAGCAAAGGAATTGAATTTCATTCTTTTTATGTCAACCAAACAAACTAATATTTGGATTCAGAATCCAGAATTTTATTCTTTTGACAGATTTCATTCCTGGAGTAAACATCTTGCGAACCAAATGCCGCCTTAGAATTCAGAAATTAGAAGCTTAGAATTTATATATACCTCTTGGCAAATAGCAACAGCACTACAGCAGAGGCGATGCTGTGATGGAATCCGCTAGGCGCTTGGCGACAACAGAGACGATGGCTGATGGAATCGGTTTGCTTCAACAAAGAGAGGCGACAGACGGACCGGCTTGGTGGCTTGCTTCCGCTTCAATCGCTCTTTCTAAGTTTCTGTTTGATTGTTTGTCAATTTCAGACTTCAATTGCTCAATCTCCTCTTTGTAATAATGATGAACTGATGGCTCGCAAGATGGGGCTGAAGGCAATGCCTAAAGTTTTTGTCCTAGTCAAACACTAAAGCGTAAATGTATTCTCCAGGTCCATAAATCAATTAACTAACTAATTGAAGGTTACGTTTTTGTATATTTTCTTTAGATTTTGTCACAAATTTTTTTATATCTCTAAAATTTATAAAAACTAACAAGGATATAAGGGTCGAACTTAAAAAATTATTAGGGTCTGGATTTTTTTGACTATATATAAAACGTAACAAAAATTTATCAGGATCGTTTGACCTCACCTGTTGCATACTGTCCGGCCCTGGGAGTAAACCATTTGAGAAAAGAGAGAAATAAACAAACAAATAGAAAGAGTATAACAATATTCTTTTATGTTGTTAAAATAATAATATTTTATTCTTAACATCAACATGTTTTTCAAGTCATGCACTCATGCATATACACACAAATGAATGAAGTATGACAAAGACAAGTAGATGAAAGCTTATGTAGCATCATTAACTTGTGGCATTCATGGCTCATTCTTTTTAGGACAAATTGTCAAAAAAAAAGTAACATAAATATCAATATTTGACGATGAATGTAAGGTAAAATTTTTTAGGCAAAGAAAATGTAACATAAAATTCAATTTTGTCAAAAAATGTATCAATGACCAATTAAGATGGTAAAAAATCAAATTTATGTTCCCTATTTCTGCAAAATAACAACATTTCATTTTATTTTTTGGGCCTAAATGTAAATTTCACATCCTTTCTTTAGAAAAATAAAATTTTATGTTACCTTTTTTGGCCTAAAATTTTTTACGATACTTTTATTGTCAAAATTTGTATTTTATGTTACATTTCTTGATAATTTATCATTCTTTTTATTTATAAGATTTATTCATGATATACCTTACTTTAAAAACTATTCATTACTGGTTTATTATCATGTCTAATAAAGAATTGACAACACACCCTTGTATTTTAGAAAACACTTTCTCTTATTACGTCCCAAACAACCCCATCATGTGTTTTAATAAGACAATAATAGTTTAGGGACTTAAACGGTAAGAATAAAAGCTTAAAAACTTAATCATGAAAATAAAAAAAAAAAGTTGATAGAGTTGTTTCAATATTAACCTTATATGTCATGTGAAATGAAGTATTGTTTGGTAACCAATTACTATCATGGGGGGGCCTAGTTTATATATACGGGTGTCACTCGATACCGATAAATTTTCAAAATACTGAGTTACGTATGTATCAAAAATTCGAGTGACACCTACATATTTAATTTATACTTGTTATTTTTATTACTCATATTTATTGAAATATTATTGAGTTTTAATCATAAAAAAGATAATAAAAAAAAGCCAAATTTCTGAAATGAAAGGTTTAGTGGTATTGTACTGTATACTTTTTTTAATTAGAAAAATCTTGTTATTTGTTAATTTTATGTGGCAATCCGTTTCGGTAACCCGATCCATCTTTAAGAATATTTCAAAATCTAATAACTTGCTCTAAAAAAGTGACACCCATAATAAAAATTTCTGAATCCGTCACTGATTAAGACTACAGTTAGGAGGACTTGATGGTTTATGACAAGTGACATGCCATTAGCTCACCAAAATATATACACTCGGATTTGCTTGTGTATAATTAGGTTTTTCTGTAACCCTGTTTAGAATAAATTGTTATTATCGAAAAATATTACATGCGTGATTTATGAAATTATCCGGTTTCTTGATTCCAAAATTGATTATCTATTTTCATCTTCTTTTCTACCACTCTTTTCGCTCTTTAGGGACATTGGCTCACGAAATGAATTGAAATTTGTTTTTAGGTCTCGTTTGGATTGTATGAATTTAAATGATGAATTCTAAAATTGATAGGATTTTGAAATATTTAAGTAATGATTGGATTATGACTTATGAGAAGATGGAGAAATGACGATTATAAAAATGCTAAATGAAACTAAATCCTTTCCTTTTATTTTTTTTTATCTAACGATATAAAAGAATTTCTAAATTCAAATTCTAAATGAGTTGTTTAAATCTATCAAACCAAACGACACCTTAATGTATCTTGAAATTTGTATTATAAAAACAATGAACAAAATTAGGTTTATCTTTTCTAGCTATTTGTAAATGAATTTAAATTTCTAACCTTTCGTACAATTCATAATCTCATACCTTTAGTTTGTCTTAAACATAATTTCACGATATGGAACCACTTGTTGGCATTGGCTTCTTGGATCAGTCCCTCATCTTTCTGAAGTGAAGTCGGCAACGAGGTAGATCCATTTGCTCTTCCAACAATATATACAATAAACTAAATTCCAATTCATTCAAATTTCATGTCGCGGCCAAAACAAACACTTAGGGGCTGTTTGTTTGCATTTTCAGTTAAGTTCTTTCTGAAATAAGTTAGCTGTTTGGATTAAGTTGAATGTCTGTATAATAACAATTGTCGTTTGTTGCATATGCTGAATGAACTGTCTGAATAAAATAAAATTACCAATTTATCCTTTTGTTTAATAATTTTTCTAAATCTTTAATGTACTTGTAGATATCATTTTATTAAAGAATAATTTTTTTTATTCCTAAATATGTATGTCATTTTTCTTTAAAAGTTAAAAACCTACAACTAATATAATAATGTATTTTCTAAAACAACCAATATATATGTATATATATACACTCTCTGAGAGGAGACATAAGAAAGCCACAAAATGACAAAAAAGAAAAAAAAAAGTCACTGTTGGCGTTGCTTCTTGACATAAGAAAGCCTGACAAAAAAATGTCACTTTGCTTCTTCACATAAGAAAGCCACAAAAGACAAAAAAAAAATGTGTTGAAAACCACAGAACGACGTGAAGAGGGAAAAGAGAAAAGATGGGTAGTATTGTAAAATTACATAGACTGAATGGGAACCACAAAGGTGTTGGTGACTTATCAAAACAGCTGACCAAAATTTTATCTAATTTAGACAAGTCATTATCAACCAATACTGATTGTAATGGGCTGACTGGATTTTTCTAGATTAAGCTCAATAAGTCGTTATCAAACAGACCCATCTTATATTCTTTCTGTCTGATAACATCCAAATGAATAACACTTCTATTCCTAAACCAAAACATCCTTTATGACATCAAGTAAGGTGATAGTTCTTAAGGCATCAATTTCAACCGACTTAACGAGTTAGGAGTTGTAGTTTACTTCTTAATAGAACTATTAAAAATTCATTCAAATGTTAAATGACTTCTTAATGATACAATTAAAAGATAAATAAACATAATCTTTAGTATATTTACCAAATCAAGTCATATTTTAGGCAATGTACTTTTTTACACCAACTAACAACATCCTGCAATCTCCTTCCATCTTAAAACCAAATGTCATTGGTACAACAATGCAAAGAACAATACATTAATTCATCAAATCTTTCATGAAACATTTCAAATAATTGGTGTAAACAAACACAAAGAGAAAGGTACAACTAAATGTTCCTCCCATTATTCTTTGCACCACCACCTAGCAGGCATACATGCCTCAAGAAAGGCATTGAGCCGGAAAAACCGAAAGAGTTTGTGAACGTGAGCATGGTGACCGCTTCCTTTCACTTACGTAATCCTTCTTTAAAACGAAAAAACGACTGTCCAGATGATGCAGATTCAAATTTGATGACCAAGCTCACGGCTCGTGATGGGAAGATCAAATGGGGTGCCCGTTTGGGTCATCTGCGTAAAACTGGAATGATATGAAACATCAGGGATTATAAAGAACTTCTGTATGGTTAATCAAATTAGTAATTTCAGAGAACGAAGAAAGGCTACCGGATTCCTCATGATTGATCTTCATCTGATCGATAACGGGTTAATCTGCGCCTACGCCTCCTTGGGTTCTCAGGAGAACGACGATCCTCATCGTTATCAGTTGCCAGATTCAACCCAAATTGATCATCGTCATCATCACCGTCGTCATCATCATCATCATCGTCTTGTAAACCCAATAAGCTTTCACCCCACAAGAGACGTCGGCGGCGTTGTCTTGTTGAAACCCGAGATCTGCCGCCACCTCTCCGGTCAGCAGGAGGTTCCATTGAGCCAATCATCTGAAACAAGAAAAAAGCAGTCCACCAGTGCCCATGGTTGCCTCCTTCGCCTGTACTCCTCTCCCTATTTTCACCAGGTAGCCTGTTATCCGAGTTCTCAATAGCGTAGTCTCCAAAAACAACCGCACCTGGCATGGCCGAGCGAATGGCACTGACGATATCACCGTATTCTCTCTGGTGCTCAAGACGTCTCCAAGCTCTTTCACGTAAAGGGTCGACATCAGAAGGTCGGGCAGTCGGATGGGCTCTCCTAGCATGCTGACGCAGTTCCCGGTAGTTGCCAGAGAATGAGCATGATTCCTGAGAACAACTGCGGGACTTCAGATTTAGATACTGCCTAGCATCTTCCACGATCTCCCAGCCTGCCACGCTTCCCCGACACAAAGGGCATTTCAGGCTAGAAATTGAACTTGATGTATTATCAGAATCTTCTGTAACTCCCGTTCCTAAAGTTACCAAGGTACTATCTCCAGATCCTCCTGCCAATTCCACATATTCAATTGCATCTGCTTCAATCGATTCATGACTACCGATAGCTTCAACTGAACTATCATTTAAAGGAAACAACAAACTATGTGGATTGGTGGTGCTATCCTTGCTGTTGGATACGAGTTTCTTAAATCGATCAAGACAATTTGAATGTCTGTAACTTGTGTCACAGATGAAGGATCTACAGCCTTTCTCGTGAGAACTGCACAGGATAAGAACAGCATTGTGCGGGTGGTCCATGCAAATGGGGCACGAAATTTCGTCCCACTCTTTGTGGAGTGCACTAATGTCAGCATCATTCGGGATTCTCCTTTTTCTACTGGCCATCGACTTCACTGTAATATGTTACTTAAAACATCCAAATGAGTAGAAACTAACTGATTCCCCATAAACAAATCCAGACAAAACCAAGGAAAACCTCACTGCAACTATCAACAAGATGCACGCACAACCATGAACATGAACCACATTAGATGGAACCGGCAATAAAATTAACCACAATATATGATGTATAAAGGAGTAATCCACAAGAAAATCGACACCGAAATAAAATGGCGGCAAGAACTGACGTGTTCGTTTTATCTGATATATGTTTGTATTATTTCAACAGTTGGACCAAACACTGCCTTAGGTTAAGTGGTTAACAATGCTATTAGAGGAAGCAATAACAACGCAGTCATCTAAAAATGGGTCAACTAGGGTTATATATTATCTTCAATGGGGTCGAAGGGGTAACATAAAACTTAGCTAAATGAAACGAGTCAAATGAGTTGGATGGGTCAAAAGAGTCGAGACTCAAGAGACTCAGACAACAACTTCATGCAGGCTACCCACCCCTATACTTGAAGAGGTGGTTTGCTTGGTCCTACGGGTTTGCAGGGTATTCGTGGGTGATGGCCCTAGTTTGCTTGCCAAGGAACAAAGTTGGCTTGGTGGGATTTCCATGGTTTATCCCAAAAAAAAAAGATTACTGCATCTTAAGTTACTTAATAATTAAAAAAATTATCATGTTAAAAATATAGTTTTTGAAATCATATTTAATACACCAATTATTTTATTAAATGGACAAAAAGGTGTTACTGGTCAACCCCGAACCATTTCGATTTGTTACCCTCCTTCCCAATATGCCATATCTATAATAAGGAGATCATCCAATAAAGTTCAGAATGGTACAAGTTGCAGTTCCAATTGATATCATGCTCTAAAATTGATTTAGAAGAGTTGATAAAGTAAGGCCTTGACAGGGAATATATCAAATACATAAGTTTTCCAAAAGGACTGAAATACCTTAGAAAGTACAAACTAAACTAAGCAAATTATTATCCCAAAAACGTATATCAAGAACCTCATATCCCCACTTTATCCTATAGTTCCTCACAATTCAGTAAAAATAACCCCAATGTAGAAGCAAGATAATGACAGGATGATTAACAATGATAACAATGGCCAGGTCTCATAATAGATTATTAGACTTGCAGCAAAACTTGCATGATTTTAAGATCAAGACGATGAACTAATTGCAATTGCACCAAAAAGGGAGAAATGTCTTAACACAATAAAGAAGGCACTATGCATTTGGGAATAACAATTTTATCTTGTATATTTTTAAGAGATTATATACTCCCAGTAACACTACAGCTATACCAATGACAAACTAACATGAGCGGGGAATATAGAAACAGTGAAGAAAAGAGTGTACACAAGTTCAGTCAGATAACTAGATACCAAAAGTTTGACCTCTAGTAGCTGTAGCAAAGCAAGAAGACCAACTGTGAGAGTATAACTAGCAGATTCGAACTCTCTAGTTAACATAGTCAGCGTCAAATAACAAATATAATATGTTACCCCAAAAGCTGAACAACATCTAACAAAGTACTCCATAATAATATGCCAGTGTGTGGGAGTGTAGATGAACAGAGTATCTGTAATGAAAAATAAATTATGTATATAATCATGAAATTTAGGGCTTCAAAGAAGAGGTCATTCGTTATACCTATACTCACCGCGAAAATGATATTCTGAGAATGGCCCTTGCAAGAATCTTTACGAATCGATCAGAATTATCACGTTCTAAATCTTTAATCGACCGTAATGTACCTTGGAAAATAGTTGTCACTCAGTAGTCCAACACATCAAATAAATTTACTGCCTTGGAATTGTAGAAAACTATTGGTTCTTAATCTACCTTGAATGATAAAAACCAATGAGTGCTAACACCTGCAGCTGTACTCCAGAATAAAAGGCAATAGTCATGTGCATAATATCCCAATCATAAACCAAAAGCTACGACAGGCTTTTTTAAAATTTTCCAAGTTCTAGAATTTTTTTCTCAATTATATAATGTTGATTTATACAAGGCAACATATTCATTCTAATTTCTAGCTATTGCTGGTGATTCACATACATGAGACTGAGAACAGCCTCTGCACAGACTAACAACTTAGAACACTCATAACTAGCACTACTCATTGCTAGGGTTGTAAATGAGCCTAGCTTAAATCAAGCGACTCGAGCTTGACTTGATCGAGTGCAGTTTTTATTGAGTTCAAGCTTGAGCTCGAGCCCAGTCCCAAAAACAAGCTCGAATAATTTATCAAGCGAACTTGGGCTTTTAATGGCTCGTCTTGAGTTCTTTTGGACCTGATATATGTATATATTTATAGCTACAAATGAGTCGAGCTTTTATCAAGTAACTCAAGATCAACGAGAAATTCGAGCTTTATGTATACTGAGTCAAGCTTTTATGGAGTTCGAGTTCGAACCAAGCATCAAATGGCAAAAGATAGGTCAAAAATAAGTTTAGGTGTCGAATTTGATGTTTATTAATATATTCGAGCTTTTCGAGCCAAGCTGGAGCCCAATTCAAATCCTTCTCAAGCTAAGCTCAAACCTACACCTTGAAAGCTCATCAAGCTATTGAACTGAGCTACGGCCTTATCTAGAGAGTCGAGCTGCTCGACTCGTTTGCAGCCCTACAGCCCTACTAGTCACAACAACCAAATTGCCGACCAAACATATACTAAAATTGGTTAAATCCTTAAGTAATGCAGCCATCTGGTAGCTTTTTATCCCCCCGCTCCATACTTACCATCTACTTTACATTAAAAAAACTTCCACCATAAGAGTCGGATTCGGTATCAAATGAACACTGCTTCAGCAAGTTTAGCCATCACATTTACATATTCCTTTGTCTTTCAGAACACACATAGTGATCTATACGTTTGGAAAAAAATGGAGTATTACTCATTTATTGACTTATGTTGAAAATCCCCCTAAATATCTGAAAAATAATAATATTTGCAAGCAACACTAGTTTAGACACTTATTCTATAATTGACTCATTTATGTAAAAATTCAGCTCTTAATGGAGAAAGTCAGCGTAGAATTCGATAAACCGTTCAGGATAAGCAAATTACAACATTTCATCTAATAAAAACCCTAACCCTAACGTAAAAACCCAATCTGTACAAATCTGACCAATTGTTGAGGAATCCACACTGGAATTGCACCTAAAGATGATCAACTAATGCCAACATCGACAATATATACAGATTAGATGAACCAGATCAACATATAATCAAAATAATCCAAAAATTAAAGGTAAAAATATGGAGGTTCGAAATTACAATTGAATAACGTCATGAATTCTTCAGGTATGCGTGTTCAATTGAAGAATTCTCTGAAAATTTACAAAAAACCAAACGAATTTTAAGTCAAATTGGAGCGATGAGAAAATGGGGACGAATATAGGAGAGTTTCAATGGTGTTGTCATCATGTGTATAATCTCGCCAAAAGAATTAAGAAAAGATAAGAAAAGAAAACATAAAGATAAAAGAGATGGAATAGAAATACAAAAAAAAAAAAAACATGTTACACCTTTTCTTTTTAAAATTTAAGGAAGGGCAAACTATACACTATAGCATCTCGTTTTTATTACTACAACCTAACAAAGATATCGTCTAAAATAGCATTCTACCATCTCATATTTTTTTATTAAAACATTTAACTCTAAAAATCCTTCCATGATAGCAACCCTTGATGACTGGACATGGTGGGGTGCTGACTAGGCATCCACGTAAGCTGCCATGTCAGCGCCGGATTTGCGCGAAATAGCAATGAACTGCGTAAAATAACAACGCACTCCTAAAATAGCAACATACTACACAAAATAACAATGTATTAATTTTATATATTTTTAATCTTAAATATTATTATTATTAAAAAACCGAAAATGTTTGTCATTTTTTTCGATAGGAATAATTAAAATTTGGATTGGTTCATATTTTTTTCCATTCGAAATAATTATAAAACAAAATTGTCGTCGCTTTTACATTTAAAAAAATTGAAAATCAAAACAATTCATCATTATTTTCGTTTGGAAAAATTGAAAATATGAATGATTCATTTTTTTCATTTGAACAAATTAAAAGTCATAATGGTTCGTTATTTTTTCCCCTTTAGAAAAGTTGGTTGCGTTTAGTTACTGAAAATTTTCGAAATTTGCATCTCACTTTCAAAAAAAGATGAAAACTTGTTTACTTAATGACAATTTCCTAAATTTTCATTTCACTTTTTAAAATACCACATTTTATATTCTCTTTCTTACTTTTCTGTTACATACAAGATATTTCTTTATAGGGAGAATTGCATACATATCCTTATAAAACTTAATAATTACGCATATATCCTTATAAATTTCCTTATTACACCTATATCCTTCTAAACTTTCAAAACTCTCATATATGTCCAACTATCTAATTTCTTATTACTAAATCATTTAAAAATTTAAAACACGATCTTTTTAATCCTCTTATTAATTAAATTCATATTAGTTTGTAGTAAAAAAATAATCAGTTTCAAAACCGAATGTATTCCTAGTTAAATTTTTCTAAAAAAATATATAAATAGAATAAATTAGAACACTTCATTTGTTCTATTTAGGTAATTGGTTTACTTCGACTTATAGTAATAAAAAAATTTCTTTACTTGTCAGTTAATTTTTTGTATAAAATTGAATACCATTTAATGTGATTTATTCTTTGTATATATGTAAACAATTAATGACGGTAAGTTGATGTCAAATGTGTAATTGTAGTAATACAATGTGTGTAATATTAGACATACATGCCAGAGACCAATCGTTTTTTCGCTTTTAAATTTTTTTTAAGTTTTTTTTTGGGTTTAAAAGATATACTTTGGAGATTTAACTAATGAAAGAATTTTTAAAAAAAAATTTTGAATTTTTAAATGATTTAATAATAATAATTAGATATTTGGACATATATGAGAGTTTTAAAAGTTTAGAAGGATATATGCGTAATAAGAAAATTTACAAGGATATATACATAATTATGAAGTTTTGCAGGGACGTGTATGAAATTATCCATTCTTTATAATACTCTCTTTCTCTCTCTTACTTTTCTATCATCCATCATATTTTTCTTATTTTATAATCACCTATCTTATTTTTCTTAAAACTAAAACTTTATCATCTAAACAAATTTTCACTTTTTATAGAATCCCTTGTTTTTTTTTTCTAAAAACTATAACATGAAAATTGAAATTGAAAAATGATTAGTTTTCGTTAACTAAACACAAATCCTAATGAATAGTTGTTTTTTTCGTTTGAAAAAATTTAAAATTGCAAATGAGAAATATTTCGGTTTTCTATATATTCGAATGAAAAAAAGAAAATAAATTCGTTTTATACTTCGAACGGAAAAAATGATGAGCACATCAAATTTTTAATTTTTTACCGATTGAAAAAAATTACGAACATTTTTTCGGTTTTAATAATAATAACAGTAATAATAAATTATATTAAATTTTAGGTTTAAGATTATAAAAAATTAATGCATCAATTTTATGTAGTATGTTGATATTTTATGAGTATATTGATATATTGTAAGTACGTTGCTATTTTGTGCAAACCATGTGCTGACATAACAAGTTACGTAGACGCCTAATCAGCACTCAACCATGCCCAGTAATCAATGGTCGCTATTATGGAAAGATTTTTTCAGAGTTCAATGTTTTATTTAAAAAAAATCAGATAGTATGATGCTATTTTGGACGAAATCTTTGGTAGGTTGCTGTAAGAAATACTTTATGCATGGTAGGTTACTATTATGTGCAGTTTGCCCGAAAGAATTTAAAAGCATGAACAAGTGTTCTTTGGACCATAAAATTTTAATAAAAAATGTTTTAAAAATAATAGGATTATAAAATATTTGAAAAGGTTGGATAATAAGAAAAGGAATAGCGGTAGAATATGAAACGTCTAGTGATTTGTGTGTTGTTCAGCCATCTCCAAACACGTTCACATCTCTAAAATGTGTTTTCTGTAAAATTATCATGTTTTCAATTTTAAATAAAAATACCAAACCAAATATTCTCGATTAAACGTGTAACACCCTCGAACTAATCCATAATGCTACGTAAATAACACATCATCCGTGACATAATATAATAATCCCTACACTATTCCCAAGATGTATGCATGAAAACCCGATAATTTTAAAACATTAATTACACAACAACAGTCACGGGGTTCCCTGAATATAACACAACCTATCCGAAGTATATACAAACAGTCCCCAAAATATAACTACCTCTACGGAAGGTAGCTAACTCCTCGATCACAGATAATGTAAACCTACTTCGGTGCAGCAGGCCTACTAGCAGTCCGGTCACCTGAGATATACACAACAACACACACAGGTCAGCTAAAGATGGTGAGAATGCAAGGGTTAGCGTACGATTATAAAACTCACTAAATAAATAGCTCGATAATAAAACGTTCAGCGTTCTCTACTGAACAAGAATATGAGATCCCACAAAGTAGCTCAATAGGTACTCAACTCGTGTGGATGAATCCACGTACCCAAATCCCTAGATCGCACAAAGCAGTCGTCAGGACTCAAAAGGGAATTGGGAGCGACCCAACCCCTGCCCAGCCGTACGGTTTAGTATCTCAACAGCTCAAGTGTCCCAAATCTCATATTTAAAAGATAAAGTTCACAATAGCTCAGTAATACAAGCATGATAGTATCTCAATAAAAACTCGTAAGAAAACTCATGATATCTCATAAGAAAAGCTCGATAAAAGATCATGCAAGTATCAGTGAAATAATCGTACAAGTATCTCAACAAAAACATGCAAACTCACCTGCTCAGCTAGCTACACTAAGTCTCGGTTCCCTGCCCTTTCCCTACCCTGTCAACGCGAGACCCTGAAAACACAATATCACAATCTCAGCCCAACAACTCTATACACAATTCTCACAAAACCCGAAAACCCGACCCGAACCCTCAGCCGCATCGCGGCCGTACTGACCATCGCGGTCGCAGTCACGCTGACCATCTCGGTCGCGGCCGCGCTCAGGCTAACCGCCTGCGATCAGCTCAAGAACATCGCGGCCCACGATCAGGGGATCGCGGCCGCGCTCACGGACGAACAGCAGCATACATGCTCTGTTTTTATCACAGCCAGGGGTTAATCCCCAATCATCAATTCCACTCGATTTTAGCTATACAAATATACTCGAATTTGCTCAGAATCAGATATAAACCCAATTCAACTACTTAACAACAACTAACATCAATTAATCCACAAATTTGAGCCCATATTACCTCAATATTCAAGAAAGATGATGATAAAGAAATTGGTAGCTTGGATCACGAAATGAAGCTTCAATCTCTGATTGTTGTTGCTGAAATTCACAAATACACACACACACACACACACCTTTAACTCTTTTTGAAGAAGATGAGATAATGAAATTACAAGCAGGGAGCTCAAACTTATATACGTTTTCAGTTTAACCCGGTCCGACACCCAATACCCGATCCCGATACCCAAAATACAAATTTATATCCCCGGGTCCCAATTTAAATAATTAATCCAATGGAATAATTCCACGTACCTATCCTAAAAATTGGATGTTACAAAACGTACCTACAATTTTTCTAAAAGTATACAAACATACATTATTATAAAAGATTTACAAAAAAATTTACAAAGCTTTTAAACATAACAACTCAGACGACGCACAAGTAAAATACTAACTTTTATTTACTTTTAAGTATGCAACGGATAATTGCTTTATAATGGGTAACGAAAATCGAAAACATTGTTTATATTTTTGTTAATTACGAAAAAATATAACATATTGTCAATTATTTTTTATATTGGGCAACATATCAAAAAAAAATATATTTCAATTAGAATATTATCCTATTGAAAACATATCAATATAAGTAATATTACTCGAATAAAATTTGTTTCAACATACCATTTGACTAGTAACTTGATATGACACCTTTTAAAAATTACGAATCATCTGATTATCAAACAGATTATCCCTTCATGTTGATGTGGGTTAATATAGTTTTCTTAATTAAAAAAATTACTCAAATTAAAAAATGGTTAATTACTAAAATAGCCATATATCACACCCCTTTATCACTTTTTAGCTATTAAATTTTCATTTTACCAAAATAGCCACACTTTACGTTACCACAATTACGTGATAGCCACCATTTACGTGATATGTACTTTTATTCATATTTTAATGCATTACGTTACAAAATGTGTTTGGTAACGTAAATGCTTGTACTTTAGGTGACCATTTTTAAAAATATGCTCATTCCCCATAAAAATGTAATGATTAAAAAGGGTTGGGTTCCGGTAAGAACCCTCGTTACCGTGAGAATGTGAGAACCACTCTAAGATGCACAAATTTAAAATTAAAAGTTTTACTTAAAATCATTATTAGTCTTAAATATTAATAAATATTATAATCTAACACTAAAATTACATTCATTAAATTATAAACTGAATGCACAAAGTTGTACATCAAATGCACAAATTTTCTTAAATGCACAATTCGTACATAAAATGGATAAATTATAGCATGAGATGCGTAATTTTTTACATGAAATGCATAAATTTATCAAAAATATTTAATTTTAGTATCAAATGCACAATTTTATACAATGGATACACAAATTTTGGAGTGGTTCTCACGTTCTCACGAAATATAGGGGTTCTCATATGAACCCAATCCTAAAAGTGGTCACGTAAAGTACAAGCATTTACGTTACCAAACACCTTTTGTAACGTAATGCATTAAAATATGAATAAAAAGTACATATCACGTAAATGGTGGCTATCACGTAAATGCGGTAACGTAAAGTGTGACTATTTTGGTAAAATGAATTTTTAATAGCTAAAAAGTGATAAAAGGGTGTGATATTCGGCTATTTTAGTAATTATTCCATTATAAAAAATGAAAATATGCCTTTTTTTTGTAATTAATCTTTTTGGCTCTGATCGAGCCGAACCGACGCTTTGGCGCACACTCTCCCCATTTGAAAAAACCAGCAAAGCACTCGACTCCTGACTCAGAGAATCCATGGCGCACAATCCTTCACAGCTTCTCCCTTCAGGTTCATACACTTCTCCGTTTTTCAGCAAGCATTTCTCGTTGCAGTATTCAGTAGATTTTATCGTTGATTCAAACCTTTAATCGTTCGTTTGATTCTGACGAAACAGAATTGATAGATCGGTGCATAGGGTCGAAGATCTGGGTGATAATGAAAGGCGACAAGGAACTCGTCGGTACTCTCAAAGGTTTTGATGTCTACGTTAACATGGTACTCGAAGACGTTACGGAGTAGTCAGTACCCCCAATCTTTCTCTCCTTTTTTCAGTATCTCTTTGTGTTTATGTTGGTTTATTCCTATAATCCTATCGGTTTTTGACATGCGAGTGAAATTTATCTATCTGTTTGCTTTAAAAGTGATCACCATGGGAAATTGAGTTGAAGAGTTGGCTGATTAAAATTCTTTTACGGTTTATAAAAGCCCTAGGATTGGGGTTTACAATGAAAAAGGTAACCCACCTTCCGGCAACATCGAGAAGGTAAATTCCCTAACTATAGTTAAAAAACCTGTATTGGGTTTTATACTTTTATTTCCCCAACCACTAAGCTACATGGCAGGGCCTCCACTAGAGTTTAGAGTGAAACAGGTTGAAAGCTCTGAAATGGATTAAGGTAGGTTTATAACTCTATTCATGAACTAGTTTTGCGTTGTTGGTAGTTTAGCAACATATCAAAGATGTGCAAACTCTAAAAAACTGATATTTTGGATGTGCATTTCAAAGTTATGATTGACTTGAAGAATCTGTAGAAGTCAAGTCACAGAGAGAAACTGTGCTGGTCCTGGTGGATAAGTTGTTCAGTACTTTAAGTCCTCTGAGATGTCACCTGTGAGAATAATATCATCTATATTCTATATACATGATGACAATTGCTTTACTCTCATCTGAGTGCTTGATGAACATCGTAAGATTTGTTTGGTCCCGAGTGAAACCTGGGCCTCTAACAACAAGTGAGTCTATCGAACTCGGCTGGGGGAGACTGTTTCTGTGTGTACAAAGATTTCCTTACCTGGCAACCTTTCCCTCGATTTTCAGATGATTCAAGATTGGGTATATGCATGTAAACTTCCTTTTCTAACTCACCATTTAGGCAAACATTTTTATGTCTAGATGCAAGGGACAATCAAGATTATTTGCAAGAGAGTAGGATGCAGGTAGTGTTGAGCTTAGCATCTGGTGCAAAAACTTTCCGCATAGTCAATGCTATAGGTGATAGGTCTGAGTGAAGCATTTAGCAACCATCCTGGCCTTAAATCTGCTTATGCTGTTGTGATGTTGTCTGTATTGCATTTTACTTAAAATACCCATTTGCAAGCTGAAGTTTCCATTCATTTGCCTAATAACAAGTAGAGTTTTGGGTCAAAGGAGATGTTTAGTTGCATGCTCAATGATATACCAGGATGGGGAAAGGAATGGGTTGGTTTTGGGCTACATGATATCCCCATCGATGATTACGTGGGAGACTGAGAGACTCTAAGGACTGGTAAATATAAAACAGGCATTGGGATCCCATAAGTAATTGCTATTAACTGTTACAAAAGTTTTGGATTCTTCATCTGAGGAAAAGGTGACTTTTTGGGAGTGGAGTAATCCATTCTTAGGCAATAATGCAGTTTCAAACTTTCAATAATGATAATGAAGTTTCCATAGTTGGTTCAATAGATTTGACAACAATAGAGTTTTCATATATTAATAATGTTCCATAAAATAAGGGTCCCAGGATGAGAAGTTTTTGTTGTTAATAACAAAAAACATGTATTTTTCAAGGTTATTCTTCTCTGAAATGACAGTTTATGGATGAAATGATTGATCTTTAAAGAATATAACATAAATCGAATGGTAAAATATTTTTTGTGGTAGGATTGTAACACTTGTATCCACTTTGGTTGTTTGGTTTGGGAATATCCAAGAAACATGCACTTGCTTATTGTGGCAAATGAAGAATTTCTTTAAGGTTACTTTAGTAATATCTTTATCTGAGGATAAGGCGATAAGCTGTGGTGAGGACTTGGAGTGGGTTCTGGACTTCTGGGTTCGAATAACACAAGACACAAGACGACATCCTATTGATGAGGAATGCCTGAGGTCATCACAACTTCCCTTCAAATATGATTTGGAACAGATTTAGCTTAATAGGAGAGATCGAACAACCTCAAAGAAATGCTTATTTTTCAATTCGGCAGCAAGGATCTCTAGAACATTGATAAAAAAAATCTAACGGAAGCATACATGTGATACTTAAAGTTTAAACATAAAGACATCGACATGCAACAAAAAATCCACACACCAAGAAGTGTGTTCCCTACCATGGATCCATATGCTGACCAACATGACAGGTAAAATAGATACTTAGAAGGTTAGATACCTCAAAGAACAGGTGTCAACACTAGAACTGATTGAATTTAGGTATTGCCGAGTTAGCTGTGACAATTTGTGATGCTGGAATTTACAAATAGTTATCCATTACTACTGTAATAGGTTTGGAGCCTGTTTACAAATAGTTATCTTTTATAACTGTAATCATTGAGTTTATGCATCTTTTTCAGAGATTGTACTATTCATTATTGATTAATGCAATTATGAAAATAAAGTGATTATTTTCCACAGATCGTGCTTGATTGAGAATCCACATCATTTCCCATGTTATCCAAATGTTAAGGCCAGGTGTAGCCGTATAGGAAAAGTAGTTGACATCGTGACAAATTAAGTGTAATTAAATAAGTCAGTGGTTTCATGATAGATGGCTCTTGCATGTGTTGTAAATTTTAGTAAGTAGAATTGTTGTTAATTGAAGGAATCATTCTTGCTGTGCTATAATTTATGTAAGATTAAGCATAAAGTGTAAGAAGCACGATGTTGATATTTTCTCTTCAAATATGACTCTCAATATCTCACGTGCACGTTATCAAACTTATTGTGTTTTAGTTGTATGGATGTATTGATTTTTGAACAGTAATGGGAACTTTGAAGGGTAGCTTGTAGATCTTCCTCGACTTGTTAAGTCATTGTCAATGTGTTTTGGCTTGAGCATTGTAACAACTATTACTGAGTTATGCTGTGACAATATGTGATACTGGAGTTTGTCTACTCACGTATTCAGATTATTTTTGCAGTGAAATCACACCTGAGGGACGCCGAATTACAAAGCTTGACCAGATTTTGCTCAATGGAAATAACATAGCAGTTGTAAGTATTCTATGTGTCTGTTTGCCCTTTATCCTTTGCGAGCCAACTCAAGATGGAATAAAGCATCACATATTTGTTATTTCTCACTAGTCACTATTGCTTCAGCTGTACTGTTGTCTGTTGATAAGCAACCAGTCAAATTGAATCGTAATTCTTGTGAATTTTTTATTACTAGAGAGCACGATTTCAACTACGAAAATAAGTCAATTTGGGGTATAGTTTATAAGTAAAGGTTCAAACGGCTAAAAATAAAAGATTTAGCTGAAAAGAGAACGGGTTAAACAGTTTAAAAGTTGTCCAAAGGTACCAAAACATACTCGATTATTTACTACATTCTAAATTAATTCAAGAAACGAAAATTAGACCAAAACAGCATCGACACATCAACCCAACCTGATTTTCTGTTTTTGAGTCTTTTGGCTCCTTAAACCACCCACGGACATGGTCCTTTTCCCTAATAGTGATAATGCATATGATTTTGGCATCACAGTTTTGTCATAGCAAAGTACTACTGACACTAATCAGATACAACTTTTTTGCCTGCATTTTCAACATTTTTTTTAATGTTTGATGCTAGCTGGTCCCTGGTGGTTCCCCGGATCCAGAATGACATGAATGGTGGCTTGCAAAATGGGTCTTAGGGTTATCTTTATCCAGGTCTCATATGCCAATCTTCCCCAACTTCAGCTGCAGACATGGGGAGTCAAATGATGGGTGTATGTTTCTAAAAAGGCATATTTTTCTCCAATTTTTTATTTACTTTTAGTCAAGATTTCAACTGTTAAGGATAATAGGATGCATTAAAACTTGTAGATGAATATCTGAACTAAGAAATTGCTTTGGTTCTATATAGATATTCTTATGCTGGATTATACATGTTTTCTATCCTCCATCTTTCACTTCATTTGCGACTAATACATCCTCTCACACTGTATATATAAACAGTAAATGAGACCCAGAAAGTGAAAATGCTAACTGATTTAAAAGAACAAAAACCTTATCGGTTGACACACCATGAGTTTGTTTTATATAAAAGATGCTTGATTTTGTCTAATCAGACTGGTTCTTAGCATTTTCATTCCCAGACAATATAGAAGAATAATGTCTCTTTAAAGATACAACTATTTTTTTAAAGGGGTTTGGTCGCTTCTTATGTTTGATTTAAAAATTAGACAAAATTATTTGATGGATAAATATAACAAATTTATAGTCATTTCTTCTAGTAGCCATTGTGTATTATTTTTCTGTCACTTGTTATATTTTCTAATTTCATTGCTCTCATCGTCTAAGATTATATTTTCTAATTTCATTGTTCTCATTGTGTATTACTGCACTGAAAAATTATGCCCTCGATGGTTTGATGTCCTGAGCCGTAGCCCTAGTGGCCCTCCCTTTAGGTCTGGCCTTGTGTCTATTGTTGTGAGCCTATATTCTGTTGGTGCTAATAGAGATTTGCATTATATAGTGCTATCCGTGATTTTAATTTTAGTTTGCTTTCTAAAATCACTCATTAGAGGCAAAATGAATGATCAGAAAGTGTAAATTATACAGAAAATTAGAGGCTAAATGAGTCGATCTCGAGATCAATGTGTAAAGTCAAGCTTGGCTCGTGACTCATTTGACAAGCTTGAGCTCGACTCGTTTATTATTTAAAATTATTATTCTATTAACTTAATTATATATTATATTTTTCATTGTACAAATTCAACAAATGTTTTTTATTTTATTATACATTTTATATATATATATATATATATATATATATATATATATATATATATATATATATATATATATATATATATATATATATATATATATATATATATATATAGTATATGTTATTATATATATTCTATTTAATTAATGACAATAGTTCGTTTAAGTTCGTTAGCTTATTGGCTGGAGTTGGAGTTTGTTTATTAAAATAAGTTCCTCGTTGAGCAACTCACAAATAGCTCTGCTACAGGGCCGTTCCTATCATTTTTGGGGCCCGGAGCAAAAAGTTAAAATGGGCCCCCTCTTTATATATATATATATATATATATATAGGGGTGAGTTCAATGGAAAACCACTATGCATCTGAAAACTATGGAAACCTACGCATACCGTCCGATTGGGTGCATTTCATGAAAAACTCGGTGGCATGATCGTAAATAAGGTGATGCGTCACGCGGGATATTGGTGCATCGCGCGAGAAATTTGACGCATCACACAAGATTTTGATGCATCACGCGGGGAATTTGATGCATTTGTGGTGGTGCAGTGCGGTTTTCACAAGTTTTTAGGTGCATGGTGGTTTTTCATTGAACCCACCCCTATATATATATATATATATATATATATATATATATATATATATATATATATATATATATATAGGTTCAAGATCAGTGGGGTACCAAGTTAGACTGGGGTACCGGGGTACCACTCACAGCCAATCATTTTTGCAATAAAATGATTATTTAATACCAAAATTCTGGTCAAATTAATACCATGTCGTTTTAATTAGAGGGGTAATATTGGGATGAAAAAAATTTAAATTGGAATAAAAAAGATTCTATAATCCCTAAACTTTCTCACCTTCTGTTGTTACTGCTCATTCCAAACTTCCATCTCCATTTCTTCTCGCCTTCAACCCCAGAAGTCCGCTCCAAACCCTACACTATCGTTTCGTCGCATCCCCGGGGGAAATCCATTTGGTGATTTACATTGATAAAATGTAAGTATCTTATACTCTCGTTTGATTTTCCGAACTCATGTTCATCATAATCGAATTCAAGCATTCTGTATAGATTCGAATGTTAGTTCAGCAACTCAAATATTGAAAAACCCATATGGAATTCCCTTTGTTTTATACCCATTGTGGTTTTTACATTGTCGATGCTTACAATTTTCTCTTACAAATCCGTTTGCACATGTGCAATATGCTCGGTTTTGCACTTGTTCATTCATTGCTATTTTTTATGCGTTATATTAGTTCAGCAAATCAAATATTGGAAAACCCTTATGGAATTCCCTTTGTTTTATACCAAATGTGGTTCTACAATGCCGAATCATTCAGTGATAGGTTTTGCACATGTGCAAAATGATAGGTTTTGCAATTGTTCATCCATTGCTTTTTTTTTTTGCCTTAATATGCAATTCATTATATTAGGTTTCTAATGCTTTTTATCTGCAACTTTATATGCTTATTACGCTATGCACATGTTCAAAAATTAGGTTTTTGCGTATAACGCTATGCACATGTTCATCTTGAAGCTTTTGCACATGTGCAATATGCCCCCTTTTGCACATGTGCAACATTTAAAAATAACTAGTTGGTAAATTGAATTCTGATTTGACATATTTTGTCCAACATCTCAGTCAATTAATGTCTGATAATAGACAAACCCATTGGGATCCAGCTCTTCATATACTCAAATACCTAAATAAGAATCCTTTTCAATGCATTTTTTTTTGTCTCAACTCCAATTTAGATTTTTCCCTCATAGCTTTTTGTGATTCTCATTGGGCTTCATGTCCTGATTCAAGAATAAGTTTCAATGGAAAACCACATATGTTTGTTTCAATGGAAAACCACAAATGTAAGTATCATATCAAACCACATATGTTTGTTTCAATGGAACACCACAAATGTAAGTATCATATCCCCTTACTGCACATGTTCAAACATTTCAAACCCTTACTGCACAATGGAAAACCACATATGTTTGTATGTAAAATGTTTACTACTGAACATGTTCAAATCATAAAATGTTCACTGCTTGATATATATCCACTGCACATGTGTAGTACTAAAAAATGTGCAGTAACTACACATTTCAGCGTGAAGAATTCAAATCTATATTGAACATGTTCAGTACTAACCATGTGCAGTAACTGCACATCTCAACATGAGGAATTCAAACATAAATTGAACATGTTCAAAATATAAAATGTTTACTACTGAACATGTTCAAATCATAAAATGTTCACTGCTTGATATATATCCACTGCACATGTGCAGTACTAAACATGTGCAGGAACCACACATTTCAGCATGAAGAATTCAAACCTATATTGAACATGTTCGTTTTATAATGCACATGTTTAGTATCCTAATTGAACATGTTCAATATCTCACAAAACAGTTGAACTTGTTCAATAAGTTTGAACACATTGTCGATTCATAAATATCGAACGATCATGTTGAAAATCTCATAAAGAAACCAAAAACTCAATGAATAGAATGATTAAAATTTAAAAAAAAACCCTTGTTGCACAAGTATGTTTGAACATGTTCACAAGGAAGCATTGTCGGATCCATTTGAGCATTGTAATGTGCCTCTCCATCTATTGATTTCAGTTTGTTTGGATTTAATCAGAAAAAAATGCTCCGATCAGGAATGAGACTTCCAGCATATGTGACCAGGGAGGGAAGAGGGACGATGGGTATTTTTGATGAAGATGAGAGATGTTTATCAGGAAGCGTATCATATCCCTAAATTTAAGGGATTTACCAAATCAATAATTATCATCTCTAAATTAGAATAAATTAAAATTGACTATACTACCCTTTTGTTGTTGTAACCAAACATAACCGGACTCCGGTTCCCCAGTCTAACATGGTACCCCATGGATCTCGACCCTATATATATATATATATATATATATATATATATATATATATATATATATATATATATATATATATATATATATATATATATATATATATATATATATATATATATATATATAAAAGAAAAACCGTAAACGAAACTTACAATTCGAAGCATTGGAAGGATGAAAAATCGAAGTCGGTGTCGCCGTTAGCCGTCCATTGATGATTGATCATTGATGTCGCCATTCACGCCTTGATTCTCGTCAATCGAAGCGTCGCACATCTTGATTCTTGATGAAGATTGAAGCGAACGTTGGGAGTTAGGACTTGGGGCATTATTTGGGCAGGAGGCCAGGAGGCAGGAGGGATCAGCGGACGTAGCCACGTAGGAATGAAGACGAGTAGCAGCAAGAGACAGAATTGGGCCTATAGGGTATGAACATAAAAAAAAATGTGGCCCCCTACTTGTTATGGGCCCTGGGCGGTGGCCCAGGTAAACGAGGCCCAGGGCTGGGCCTTGCCTACATCAGTACAAAAATTACATATAATGTAAAGGTCATTTCTAATTTATGATTCAAACTTTGAGAATCAACCATTTTGGGTCTGCACTTCCATTTTTTAACAGTTTAGGGATCATACTTTTATTCATTAACTTTGTCACATTAGGATCACTCAACTATGAATATTAATCTGGACTTCAGTAACTGTTTACAGATTACAATAATATTAAGTGTGTCAAAATAAGTATGTACCATTGTTATGCAGTTTGACCAGTCAAATCTAAATCCAGAGCTTTGAATAGTTAAAAGACATTATTCGGTGGGAGCATATTTCCATGTAGCCATGTACATTCTTTAATTTTTTTTAATTGTCAAAATTATTAAGTTTTTATTTTTTTTAATTAAATAAATAAATTTGTTAGGACCCATGTGATCCTGCATCATCCTTTAATTTTTTTTCACCTCTTTCTTTGTCTTTTGTCCTGTAAATTAACATCTTTTCGTATGCCCAAACTACTACTCAACATGCATAACACATCCAACCATCCAGGTATTATTTCACTTTTTTCCCCTTTAACTACTCAATGTACCAAAATACTTCCTATGGTTATCATACTGTCAATTCTTGGCCTTGAAATGATTTACTGTTTAGTCTCTAGATCAGAAACCAAAAATGCAGAAAAACCCGATCGCATGAACCACTTTGGTTACAACTTACAAGCGTAACGGTGTCAGCTGAATGTAAAAACCCTCTCTCTCTCTCTCTCTCTCTCTCTCTCTCTAGTTTTAAATATACAATCCGAACGTCAAAAAACCTAACCCGGAAGTCCAAATATAGTTGATTTTGGTTCAGTAACGATGTTGGTTTTTGGTGCCATACTTTTGATTATTGAAAAAAATGTAACCCGCTTCCTCGAGGGCAGCCGGGTAGGACCTACTGACTGGTCCTGCGGTTAACATAGAGAAGATAAATAGTGTAATGCATACTAAAAAGACATGTCACTATATATTTCATGTCTCCCTTACTAGGCTACCAGCATGGGGAGAAGTTGTTTCAGTTTGATGCATTTTACATTGGGAAACCTTAACTATGTTGAGTACGAGGGTATTATTTGGCAGCGGGGGAGGGCTAAGCACAGTTCTTTGAATCAAACGTTGAATGAAATAGATTCTTTTTTCGATATCAAAATAGAAATCGGGTAGGATAGATGGATGTTTTTCATTGCTTATTAATTACCCTATTTGTGAAATGTGTTAAGTGGTCCTTAGATTTTTTCTAGAAAAATATAACATTGCTTAATTTGATTAGATTGGATGTTAGTATTTACAAAACGGTTGAGAAGTTTGACGATCTTGATAGAGGATTTTTGGACCCTCGTGTCATTTCTCAAAGATCGTATGCAAACAATGTTCAGTCTGTTGGCAGCCTCTTAAGAAGGTATCAGCCCCAAAAGTTGAACTTGGGTCGTTTCATAAATTTGGACGTTATTAATATTAGAAAAAATAATGGACATTAATCAATTAGAGAGACCAAACCACCACATGATTGTAATTTGTCTCTTAAATAAAACAATCAAACACACATTTCACACACCCTTGCCTGGTTGTCCCGCTTTGATACAATTTGATATATTTAATTATTGAATCAATTGTAAAATATACCTTTTTTAAAAAATTTTTAAAAAAAATTAGCATTTTTCATGGACATCCACACACATGGAATCTTGATCCTTGGGCATCCATCACACACACGAAGACAGCACAGCTAGATCTCCTTTGTGCTGTCCATTTGACCCACCGAATGTCCGTATCTTTCTCTTCAAAAATCAATCAGTAGAAACCAATCGAGACCGATTACTAGTTACTAGCGACACTTGGAGATCGGGCTTACAAGACAACTCATCGGCAAAAATCTTGATCCCCACGACTTTGTTAAGCGTCAATTAGTTTGAAGTTGCAAAAACAATCCCATAGGAGTGGTTTTGCGGTCTTCAAATGAGATTCTGAGTTTTACTTTTCGAAGAGTTCAACACTTTTAAGTCATTTTGAATTTAAAAAAAAAAGTTAAAAATGAAAAGAAGTTGCAAAATCAAAACGATGTTAACTAAGAGTTGGGAAGGTGAAAGAAAGTTTGGATGAACTTGTAAGTTTAATGATGAAGGAAAAATGGTTTAAAAAAAAAAAAAAAAAACCCAAATCAGTTTTATACTTTTATTGAACTTTTAATCCAAAACAGGGTATTTCTTGATTGCTTAATACAAAAAAAAAAAAAAAAGGAGAAATATTACTGTATTACACTTTTTTTAGAAAAAAAATATGTACTACCATATAAAGCTCCCTAAACATCTAAATTCCATGTTTTAAAATTTTCAAATCCAATTTTCATTTAGTATATTTTGAATATAAACTAGTTTATTGCCGGATAGTTAAATAACTGATTTGTATAAATTAAAAAGTTAATTATAGAAACAACAAATAAAATAACAATATTATATTGCTAAAGAAATTATTGAAATTATAAAAAGATAACCAAAAGTAAAATACATAAATAATAATTAATAATTAAATAGTAATAAAGAAAGGAAAAATTATAGAAATCTAGTAAGTGGTCAAACTTAATTTTTCTAAATTAATTTAAAATTTTATTGTACCATTTTTTAAAAGTTTGGATAAGAAGCTAATAAAAGGAACATGAGTTGTAGACTCAAAATTAAAATAGAGTATAACATAGTACCCATCCCGAAAAGTAATCGGAGTTACCACATGGGTTGGCCATGACGGGATTACCATCCCATCCCCCTCGGCCCTGGTCTCCTTCACCCGCTCTATCCCGGTTTCTCTTTATATCTCTTTACATTTTAATAAATAATGAGTATTGTGATAGATATTTCCAAGATAGAAATACGAAGAAAATGAATGGAGAAAAACTTATGTAGTGCTGACGTGACTAGAAAGATTAGATTTAAAAGACCCGAAGAGTCCCATCACTCTTATAAGGTAATGGCTTATTACATTACATTATACCTCATGTCATTAATCATTTATATTTCAGTGACTCACTCCATATATAGTTGATTGAACATCTCATCAAATTTTCTATATCCTTATACCATGGAATCATTATCTACAAAATAAATTATAAAATAAATCATATTATAAATATGAACTATCATATAATTAAATTATATAAACAAATTTAGCATATAAAACTTATCTCTAATTATATTTTAATCAAAATCATTGATGGCACCATGTTCTTACTTCTTTATTATAAAGCTTAAACACACATGAACAGATCCTTCATACAATTAATTTGCTCTTCTAAGTGCCACATGAACCACCACCACCACCACCACCTTTCTCCTCCCTCATCCGCCGCCACGGCCGCCACCACCACCACCAACACCACCACGAATACCACCTTTAGTTATGTTTAAAGTCTAACTTGGAGGAATTCCGGTCAGATTACGAGTACATTGTGAACTCGATGAAGATGAAGAAAGAAGATATCGCTCGTGGGCTAAAGTTTGGTGGTACTACAAAGAAAGACGAGGCCATGATTCACGTCGGAAACAAAGTTTTGCCCATTAACGAGTCGACAACAATATCGACATCCTCCTCAAAGATTCCAAACCCGAACCACTCCAATACGAGTCTTGATCTCAAGAAAGAAAAAAGAGATCATGGAACAAAAACCATTTTCAGAATGAAAGAGTTGTTGAAATGGGCTGCTGCTGCAAAATCCGAAAAGGGTGGGAAGTATATTGCTCGAAAGGTTCGCGTGTTCGACTTTTTTTATATTTAGTTTTGAAAAGATTAATGGGTTAAGCTCTTACAATAGCAACCTACTTTTGAAAATGTATTGATATGGTACGTCTACTTTTTTAATTGTCTATATGGTACGTGTACTTCAATTTTCTGCATCGATATGGTCATTCTACATAATAGAGTCCGGTTTTTACATACGAAACATGGTTCTAATGGTATGAAAAAACAGGGGTCTATTACAAATATGGTCATATCCGTATGAAAAATTGAAGTATAGGTACCATATATGTCGACATTTAAAAAAGTAGACGTACCATATTGACAAATTTTCAAAAGAAGGTTACTATTGTATGACTTTACCCCAAGATTAATCAAGAAATTAAAGGGATTTGATCATTTCCTTCTTTGTAATTCAGGTGTCACAGTTTAGAAACAAAACTACACTTAAAACGCTACAAAACGATGATCAATCAACCAATGAATCTCCGAAGATTAGTTTCAAATGGGAAGTAGAGAGTTGTTCGACGTTTTCTTCTGCATTGTCGGTTTCTTCTACGAATAGGAACGACCAAAAGCTTAACATCGAGCTCCATCCCGATCCTGATGGCAATTCGAGCTTCGTAACCCTAAGATCAGGAAACTGGATCACAACCGATTCAGATTGTAAGTATCTGATCGATCTGTTCAAGTGTTCATACTTACAAAATACAAAGTGTACTCCCTTATAGGATAATTACATAAAAAGGCAACATGGTTTTCAAATAACAAACTAATTTTGCTACCATGAAAAGTTAACGCAAGTTTAATTAGAAAATCCTAGAAAAGACAGTTTCTTGTTTTTCATGCACCATTAACAATTTTTTTCGTGATAAATTTCCACTAAATAAGATCAAAGTTATTTCAAAAGTAGATTACCTTTTGTAGAAACTAAACTTAGTTTGTTACCTAAAATAGAAATCATTCTTAAATGGGAAAATGACGTCAAATAGCTATGTACTTTTAAGTTTATACATATTTATGTAGTGTACTTTTTTTGTGTACATTTGGTAGTCAGACATTTGAAAATGTTTCAATTAGGTAGTTGGGTGACCTGGAAACCGGCACCAACCGGTCGTCATGCTTACGTGGACGGTTTTTTCAAGAAAAATGATATCAAATAGCTATGTACTTTTAAGTTTGTACATATTTATGTGGACATGTTTTATGACATAAAATTAAAAAAATCTGATGTTACTTGTTTTTTTTTTCTTTTATAAATAACTCCTAAGCATGATAGGTATCAAATTCAAAACATATCATTTCCACTTATTACATTTCACGTTTAAGAGTTGAAAATTAATGCTCTAATATATTGTTATAAAATGAAATCATATCTTAATTATCAATTTCATACATATTTTGTTTATGAATTTTTTTATAGTTTTATAGAAAAAAATAAATCATCTTAGGTTTTTTTAATGGGTTAATTATGAAAAAAACCAACATGTTTTTATGTTTTTTTGCGGTTTCGTCCCTCCATGTTATTTTTTTCCATAAAAGACCTCAAGTTATTATTTTCTTTTTGGTTTAGTGAAATTTGGACATTAGAACCTGGTTTTTCAGTTTTTTAAAACCCGGTTCACAAATTATAACTGGGGTCTAATGTCCAAATTTCACTAAACCAAAATTAAAAGAATAACTTAAGGTTTTTTATTGAAAAAAATAACATGGAGTGACGAAAACGCGAAAAAGTGAAAACATGTTGATTTTTTTCATAATAAACCCTTTTCTAATTGCAAATTATAAAAGTATGTCTACATAAGCATAGTAATCGGTTGATATCGAATTTCAGGTAACCCAACTACTTAATTGAAACAATCTTAAAAGTTTGACTACTAATGTGCACAGAAGAAAAGTACACAACATAAATGTGTACAAACTTAAAAGCACATAGCTATTTGATATCATTTTTCTTGAAAAAACTGTCCACGTAAGTATGGTAACTGGTTGGTGCCGGTTTCTAGGTCACCCAACTACCTAATTGAAATATTCTCAAAAGTTTGGCTACCAAATGTGTACAACAAAGTACACTACATAAACGTGTACAAACTATAAAGTACATAGTTATTTGACGTTATTTGTTAAATGGGTTACAATTAGATGCATTTATCTCCATCTCTTATATATTTGTAAAAGAATGATTGAATACTTATTAATTATTACATAAACTTAACATAACATACAATAGAAAATTTCAATCACCCATGGGTTCAGTTAATTATCTGATTTTGTGTTTGTTTCTATGAATTGAACAGTTGTGGTCTTAGAGCTTTGACGTTGGTACGGAAAATTTCGAAGCGTTCAATGGTTAATTACGAAAATTTGGACAACAAGGATCATAATGATGTTTTAAGATATGTATTTCGATCAGTTTCTGTACATTCGTTGTGTTCAGAGATAGAACTGTATGTACTTTAGATGGTTGATTTATTCCGTTAATCTTTTAGATTATCTTAATTAAGTCTTAACTATCTTTGAAAATTTAATCACGCAATTTTGCATAATTTGTTGATTATATTGTATGCCCTCTTATTTCTATGAATAATTAAAGAAATTAATTCTTTGTATTTGAATTCATAAGCAAATTATTACTTTCATATTTTCCATATTTTGGTAACCAAAAGTTAGTGTTTAGTTATTAGCATCATTGTTAGACACTTTGAGGGCGAGGATCAAACACCATACCTCCACCTAAGAAGACACGTCATTGGCAAAGCTCGAACTCGAAACTTCAATCAAGGAGAACCACTCCCACCTTGATGGTGGCCTCTTGATCTAAGTCAAGTGGTTGTTTTGGTAACCAATTATCAATGAATACCGTAAATTTAGACATTCTTTTATTTTATTTTTATGGTTATTGTGAGATTTATATAACAGTTATAAAGTTTATTTTGACTCGTAGCTTATAGAAGCTTGAGCTTATGATTTTCAAAAGTTCCAACCCATATTTAAGCTGCGTTTGGAATACGTTTTCCTCATCAGCTTATGAAATTGTAAGCTCTAAAACAACACGCTAATTCAAGTAGTTTTACAAATACAAACTCTAACTTATTTTTTAAAAATACATTTAAAAACCTACAATCTTTTACTTTTACTTGTTTTTATATATTATTTTTCACATAAAAGCTACAACTATATAAATAAAAGTTTTAACTTGCCTGACCCAATGGTTTTCTATATATTATTTTAATATCGTGTCAAAGCTAGCTAGCTAACCCTAGCAAAATAAATCCTCCGCTACGGATGGTCCAATTAATGTCAACAATCAAGTCCATCCTTAGTTCCTCACATTGCATATTTGCATATTTTATTCGTCTTTTTTTTTAATATTAATGCATAGTTAGGTTTATCATTTAATTGCCTTAAAACATGTTTAATCAATTTTCTGCTTACTAAAATAGCCAAAAATCACACACATTATCAAGTTTTAACCAAATAATATAAATCTAGCCAAAATAGCCACACTTTACGTTATCGCATTTACGTGATAGCCATCATTTACGCGATATGTACCTTTTATTAATATTTTAATGCATTACGTTACAAAAAGTATTTGGTAACGTAAAGTAATGGTACTTTACGTTACCAAAAGGTGTTTACCATGAAATGACAAGCCACCTACTTTTTATTGGAAAGAAGCAACATTTAAATTTGGTAACGTAAAGTACCACTACTTTACGTTACCAATTACTTTTTGTAACGTAATGCATTAAAATATTAATAAAAAGTACAGATCACGTAAAATGATGGCTATCACGTAAATGTGGTAACGTAAAGTGTGGCAATTTTTGTTAGATTGATATTATTTGACTAAAACTTGATAATGGGGTGTGATTTTTGTCTATTTTAGTAATTTTCCCATTTATCAATGATCAAAGAGACCCATTAAAATGGTTTATGAATTATATCGAAACGGTTTGTAAATACAACGATTTATAAATTAATGACATGCAACGACACTTTATGATATCTCATGTCTAAATATGTTTAAATAACTTATCTATTTGAATGATGGTTATAGTGAAACCGAGAAGGTTTCGGCCTTGCCACATAGGGTGAAGGCCGTCGGCCGCACCGCCCTCCCTCCTCGGCCCCGCCATCTACCCCCTCCTCGGCCTCCCAACACTTCAACGGCCTTCTCTTTTACCTCCAACGGTCATGAGACCGTATAAAAAAATTAAAAATTTTCAATCTACAAATACAAACTCTCATACGTTAATACTCTCACATCTTTCAAGCTATACACCTCTCAACTTTATATTTTACTCAATTTTACTACTTTACTTTCATTTTATTTTTATTGTGATGGAACCATATACGTCTTCGTCGTCATTGTCATCACCATCTTTGGAGTCGTCAGAAGACCAATATGAACGTAAGCAACAAGTCCTTGAAGCATTTTTACATGTCGCCTTCGCGCAACGTAACCAACATAGACGAAGAATTGTAATTCAAAGAGACCGTGGAGCTGCAAATGAATGTCTTGTGCGTGATTATTTTTCAGAAAATACCCTCTATGGAGATGATATATTCAGAATGAGCATCCGGCTGTGCAAAGAACGAATCCTACGAATAGATAACAATAGGAGGAAATTTTTGAAAGTTTTACCTTGCGATGGGATGCTCGAGGTAGAAGAAGATTTACTAGTGTTACAAAAATGCACATTTGCTTTTCGGCAACTAGCATATGGCATAGTGCCTGATTCATTCGATGACGCTCTATATATGTCGGATTGGACTTCGCGTGAAAGCAGGGCCGGTCCTGAGAGTTTTGATGCCCAGGGCGAGAGTTTCACGGTGAAAGCTTGCAAGTATTTTGTAAGAGAATTATTCAGCTGTATGGACGAGAATACCTGCGTAGGCCAACCGAAAACGATGTTCATCATTTGTAAGCGTTTGTTGAAAGGTCTTTTTAATTGGGCTATTCAAGTTGATTTCTCCTGCTGGACATTTCTGCTAATTGGGCTGCTGATGGACTGGGCCTTTAATAGGTATTTTGGGCTTTCTATGCGTAGCCTTTTTATCTTGTTTGTATCTGCTAGGTTTTTTCTTTGGTGCCTATATAAAGAATGCTTGGGTTTTGGCAGCAGATTTATTTTTCCCACTTTTATATTGTTTTCATTTTCTTGTACGTCTTCCTCCTTCTTTATTTTAGGGTTACAGTTTGTTAGGGTTTGTACAAGATCTAAACATAGATCTTTTAGTTTTTTTTGTAATCTCTTTGTGTGGTTGGTTCTTCACCTATTGGTGTTGAATTGCAAGAGAGTTGTAGTGAGGTTCTTTATGTAAGTAATAGGGTGGTCTTTTGACCGGTTGTTTTTTAGGGTTTTAATGAAAGTTTGGTTTGCCATCTGAGTGCTTGATATCTTTTCTTCAGCGTTCCATAAAGCAAAACATGGATTTCATAGAATGCTCGGCAGCATCGACTGTACATATTGGACATGAAGAAATTACCATACAGAATGGTGAGGTCAATACATACGAGGCGATCACCAGCATCCGACAATTATGCTAGAAGCGGTTGCATCGCAAGGGCATGCATTCTTTGGCATCGCCGGTTCCAACAACGACATCAATGTGATTAATCAATCACCACTATTCAACGACGTTTTAAATGAGATCGCACCGGTTGTTCCTTTTGTTATTATCAGAACACAATGTAGAGTGGACGACTTTTGTGAAAGCTCTTTCGTGTCCAACTGATGATGAACGATAAAGATTTAAGGCAACACATGAGTCGGCAAGAAAAGATATCGAACGAACTTTCAGTGTGCTCAAAGCTCGTTTTGCTATAATAAACAATCTCGTACGACCATGTCACCCACAAAAATTAGACATATCATGTATGCTTGTGTCATATT
This sequence comes from Centrapalus pauciflorus, assembly GCA_020465985.1. Lineage (NCBI taxonomy): Eukaryota > Viridiplantae > Streptophyta > Magnoliopsida > Asterales > Asteraceae > Centrapalus > Centrapalus pauciflorus. The sequence goes on along the minus strand of JAANYP010004790.1, from coordinate 844,575 downwards.
ACACAATATGATCTTACAAGACAAGGCGTTGCCATATGTTCATTTCAAGAAACCGAGCTTCCACCCCATCAACATTCTGCTTCCAATGAATTATATCAAAACACCTTATTGGAAATTTGTAATCGGGAAGAACACAATAACCTTCGATCAGATCTCGTGGAACATATTGTACTTGCCCACAGGGGCGGATGTATGCATTGAAAAGTGGGGGGCTGGGCCCTCTATGAATTGCCAATGTCCTTCTTTAAAGTCCATAGTAAAAGAGTGAGGCCCTCCATGAAAAATTAATTAAGCCCCCAATGCACTATAGTAATATATCTTATTGGTAAGCTACTATATCCCTGATGGTCAAAATACTGGGCCTAGGCAACTTCCTTACGGTATTTTTAATTACAATAATTTCTTTTAAAGAATAAACAAATTTAAACTTATAATTACCGAAGAATTGTTAACCATTAGTATAATTGAAGAAACAAAAATAAATTGATTGAAAATACAATAATTGACCAATTGAATATAATAATAATTGAAATTAAAATTATCAATATTTTTTGGAAACAAAAAGGAGTACAAAAGGTCCCATAAAAGATTGTCCATTATAAAATGCTTGCAAGGATCATAGGTAGAGTTGTTAACAAATTCAAATATTCGATTTTGATTTGAAATTGGTTTCTATGATATTGATTTTTTTATTATCCGGACCAGATTTTATTTGATTTGGTTCTATTGAATTTTAATGGTTGGAATAAAATAGAGAGACTTGTCAGTCATGTATGTGATATACGTAGTTTCCACAATAGGACACTAAAAAATGTGAAGATCTAATGAAACAAAAGCAATATATTTCTGTTGTGAAAAAAAAAATATCGAATTTGATTGGTGTCTACAATTGAGGCTTGTAGATATTTTCAAGTTAGTTGTTTAGTTAGGTATTGTATAACGTTGCTATCATTCTGCTTTATTGTATCGCTCAACCTTTTTTATGCTTGAGGTAAGTTCTTTTTGCCCCCAATGTTATAATTTTCTAGATCCGCCACTGCTTGCCCAACTACCAGATTTAGACGGCTAGTTTGTTTTTTTTTTTTTTTTTTTAATATTCATCTTGTTTTTGTACATGTACTTAGTTTTGTAATTTTCATTCCGTAATTTTAGTTTTTATTTATTCTTATGTATTTTTTTTGTTTGATTAGGTAATTTTTAATTTTTAATTATGTAATAGTTTTAAATATGTATGAAATTAATTATTTTAGTTTTAATTATTTTATTAATTGAAATGAATTTCTTTTAAAAAAATTAAGATAGAAATGTTTAGAATGATGGGTATTTCCAACTTAGAAATATGGAAAATATGGAAAAAGAAAATCTAAAGTGACACTAATGTGTACAGAAAGATGGAAATTGGAAAAGGGGAGTACTTCCTTCACTTTTATGTATGCCTTTATTGTCTTACTGCTAACTTTACATGAAGGATTAAAAATCTATGTACTAGCTAAATATTTCATAACTTTTATGGATGCCTTTATTGTCACATGAAGAATTAATAATATCGTACTAGCTAAATATTTCGTATATTAAAACTTTTTATACACTTCGTAGAAAAAGATCGTATTTGAAACATAAAGCTTGAATTTCAACAAAATCAATAGAGAAGAGTCATAAAAAAAAAAAAGTTAAAATCAAGAATTATTACACATGCAAGTAAAGATTGTGTAAAATGGTCATGACTCATGATCAAAATATTTCAAGAAACCCAAATTGATTGTTCATCTATCTAATCTCTTCTTTTTGTGTTCTTTAACTTGGTCATCCTCGTGAACCCAATATACCTCATCATTTCCATCGAACAACTTATGAACCTTGTCATCATAATTTTGACTCAGAATATGGTAGTTTTCTCATTTCATATTCTTGTATAATGACTTCTTTCTCATAGCATTTTATAGTTGTGCTTTACATTTCTTTAGAACACTCAAGAAATTGTTTTTAGATTTAGCTTTTTCAAAAAACAATTGAGAATTCTGAAACTCGTTCATATTGTAACTTGATAACTCCGTGTTTTCGTTTTGAGTTAGAAAATGGTTGAAAACATGTTGAAATTGTTTTTAACATTTAGTTATAAATTTTGAATCTTAAAATTTCTTAAAAATGAAAATTTATTTTAGAAAATATGTAAATCAACATGTTTTCATAAAACCATTGTTTTCGTTAAAAACGAAACCTGAAAACACTCTGTGTTTCGTCAAATGAACGCACACTTAATCTTATATTTATTAAAATTCATTCCACGTGTAAAGGTGTCACAATCTTATTCGTCAATGAATAGAAAGCCATTCAAATTTCTATGAGACGGGTGTGATGTGGCGGGCCGAGTGGTAGAGGTGGACCAAGTAATAAAATTGTGGATAATATCTATTACAAATTTATTATTTATAATATCTTTAGGAACTTATTCAACCACAAATTTTTGAAACATTAAAAGCATTTGTAATCATCACTCTATTGGCCCATGGGCCATGATAATGATAGTTTGGCCCAGGTTGGACAATTTATTTTAAATATATGTTTTAAATACTTTTTTGAATATTAGTAAATACGTGATTATATATATATACATACATTTATCAAATTATATAAAACAATGACATTCTGCCAATTGGTTTTTTTTCTGTTTTAAATTTAAATTTTTTTTATAACACTCTCTTATCGTAATGTTATCTTTTATTTAGCCTTTTTATTTTAATAAATTTTTGTTTAGTCTTTTTTTTTAACATTTATTATTACAACATTTTGTTACACAAATAAAATTATGTATTAATTATACTTATGTTTGAAGTTTTGTTTAGAAACTACCATGTTATGTTTAATTATATGAAAAAACTATTATTTAAATGCACAATACAAAATTCTAATGAAATTGTTTTATAATTAAAATGTAACTATTTAATATTTAGATTTTTTTTATTAAATATGATCATGTAGAACATTGAACATTACTATTATTACAACAATTTTTTACACACTTAAAATTATGATTTTAATTATACTTATGTTTGTAGTTGTCTTTTGAAACTATTATGTTACGCTTAATTGTAAGAAAAAGACTTTATTATTCAAATGCACAATACAAAATTTTAATTAAATTGTTTTATAACTAAAATGTAACTATTTAATATTTAGATTTTTTTATTAGATATAATCATGTATCCCTTTGAACATTACTATTATAATACTGAAACTATATATATTGACCGGGTACGGGATTAGCCGGTAAAACAACATTGATATAACAAAAAGTTTAGGGACTTAATCGCTAAAATACGAAAAGATAGTGAGTTTTTTCTAACATAAATTAGGTAAAAAAAAATAAGGTTACGTGTTTAATAACCGGTCAAACATGTTAAATATACACTTTTGGATAAGACAAAAATAGTTTAAGGGCTTAAACAATAAGGAAATAAAATTTAGGGACTTAATCATGAAAATGAAGAAAGTTAATAGGATTATTTTAAATATTAGCCCTTTTTATTTTGTATACTTTTAGTTTATTTAAATATTTAACTGGTTTGATGTTTAATTTGCTTTTGTTTAGTTTCTAAAATATTGATATAATATGAATATTATTAAAATATTTGATATAATATGAATATTATTAATAAATGATATCATTTTTAGGTTTGTTGTCACATTTAGTTATTATTGTAACCTTTATCGTAATTATTTCATAGCATTTATATATTCGTATATTTTATGTTTTATAAAAGTAATATTTAGATTTATTTTTAAATGATATGTTCAAGCTTCACATTTTTGATAATTTTTTTTTAACTAAATGGTTTTTTTTGTTCCAGCCGCAACGCGAGTCACACAGGGTTAAAAGATCTAGTTACATACAATTTGCAACTTAAGTGGTGGGTTTTGCATTTTGACAGAGATTATTAGATTATCACGTTACAATAACGTAAATATTTGGTTTAAAGTGTTTGGATTGGATACGTTGATAAATGAGCGTTTAGAGTTAATCCTACCACACTTTTTTATAAGTTAAAAAATATAACTTATTTGCTTAATCAGTGATTATTTTGTCATTTTACAAGTTAAAACGCAAATTCAAACACTTTAAAAACTGATTATTTGATAATTACGATAGCATATAGCAGAAGATAACCCCAAACAGGCAAACAGTACCTTTTATGGTAGTACTTTTTGTTACAGCTATTATTTAATTATTAGTTTTCAAAACGTTATAACAATTTTTCGAATGCAAACATAAACACCTTTTTGGCAGGTAATTACCTTCCTCCAATTATATTTAGGGTTGAATATCGACTTTTCCATTTATACTATAAAAGATAAAAGATGCTGTAGGTCAAATGGTAGGTGTTCAGATCCAATGGTTGGCTTTTGCTTCTTTTTTTCCCCTATACGTAGGGATAACAATGAGGCGGGGCGGGGCGGGGATCTCAGTTCTCGTTCCCATCTCCGCTTCATAATCCTCTCCCCCATTCCCAGCCCTATCCCCGTCGGGAAATGAGTTTCTATTCCCGTCCCCGACTGGGATCCCCGTCGGGGAATCAGGTTTTTCAAGCTCCTAAAGATTATTTAAATTTAAACTATAAATAGTAATTTAGTATAAAAATATATGTAAATAAACATTAAAAAAATTAATTCAAACATATTTGAGGTATTTACATATATAACCTATAATTGTAATAAAACTAAAACAAAGAAATGGATGTAAAACATTTATAAAACCAATGAAATGAAAAATAACAATAGTATTTTAAACTATAAAAAAGTTATATACAATGACATTTAATATATTATATAAAATGTAATGAATAATTTACATTGTAAAGTTAAATATACATAATAATTTATATTAAAACATAATTTATAACCGGGGTCGGGGTCGGGGATTAAAGTGTCTCCCATCCCCGTCTCATCCCCATTATTTTAAATCGGGGATTCCCCGTCCCCATCCCCATCCATGGTCATCGGGGATTCCCCGGTCAAATCGGGGTCGAGTTACGGGTTCTCCGTCGGAAATGGGTTTTTTTGTCATGCCTACCTATATGCTGCAATTTTCTTTTACAATTACATTCTTTAACTTGGTTTTTATTTGGTTCCTTTTTTATATCTACCCTCTTTTTAAATTTTGTTTACAAAAACAAAAACAAAAACATTCATGTTTTTATGTTAAATTTTCTGTTTTCTTAATAATATTCCTTTTAGTTATTCATAGTTTTTAAAGATATTGTTAGTTCCTTTGTTCACAAATTAATTAAATGAAACTTATCTAACTAAATATCATTAGCTTGTAAATTTTCTAATGCGACAATATCATTGTTTCATGTTAAGAAACAAACGTACTTATAAATATAGCCCTGTAGTAACGTGCGGATAAAAAACACTTAAGTTCATCAATAAAATTTTTTCTTCAAATTCAATGTGATTTTGTCAAATAGCAAGTAATGATCGGTTGGTCTTTAAGTTTTTTCTAACTTTTCCTTCCAAATTTTTTACTTTAAAATACCACAATTTATATTTGTGTTATTTTTTTTTTTAAAAAAAGCCTTATTTTCTATTAACTTTTTATTTTTTCGTATTTAACATATATAATTATAATACACCTTATACCTTTGCGCTAATTTATGATTTTCATATTGAAACATGTCAAGTGATGATTGGTTACCTTAAAACAATTAATTTTTTTTACCAACTTACACGTAATGTTGTTTTCTTCTCTTGTTTTATGTTTGCTTTTTTTCTTTAAAAGCTTCAAATATCACACTTCATATTTGCGTTATTTTCAAATAGGTCTATTTTAATAAATTTTTTCTGTACTGGGTATATGTAAAAAATAATAACAAACTTTTTGTATTTTAACCGTTTATTGCTACATTATTTTTTATCATTAATAGCAATAATTTTTGTATTTTTACCGATTATAGTCATTTTTACATGAAAATCTGCTATAGCAAGTTAGCATCCATAAATAACAACATTTATATGTTTACCAATAATAGTAACAATATTTTATCTTTTAACCGATAATAACAACAATTTTTAAATTATTATCAATAAAACGACATATCTATTTAAAACGTAATTTATCTTTAAATAAGTTCATGATCTATATTTGTGTTCAATTTTTGTTTGAGTGAACAAATGTAATGTGCAGTAATGAGAGAGATAATGAATAAGTTCTATAAACATTAAAAAGAAAGAATATTTTGATATGTCATATTATCATGTAACGAATCCGAAATATATTGTCATCGTAGGGTTTATCTAAACATATTAGTAATTTTCAAATAAAAATTCAACGCAACGGAATTAAAACTAAGTAAAAAAACAAAATTGTATCTAGAAACCTAGGAGTAAGACATAATCATTAATAGAATAAAATTGTGTCTTTATTCTAATGATATGAGCAAAAAAATTCAAATGGATACTTTTAGTATTACCGGTGATGACACGATTGAACAATTGTCGGATGATCGATCAAAGGAACAAAAACCGAAAGGTTTTTCATTGCTTAGGAAAAAACATGGGAGAGTGAGAGATTCAGTCATATAGGGCAGAATTCTTTGTGTGTTGTGATGGATGATCAAAACCTTAGACTTGACCTATATTTGTAGGGCTAGAGTTGTAAATCATATGCACTACATTTAAACTTGTATTCTATCCTTTAATTGGATAACTGAATCATATATAATTATCTATAAATTAAATGGATGCTTCTTTGTAACATTATCAGTTATTTGTCAAATAAATGAAAGACTAATTATCAATAATTAAATCATAACCATTTATGATATTATTCATTTATTTATCAAATAAATAAATGATGCAAATATTGTTAAAATTAAGTATCTAAAAAATAATACAAATGTAGCAAAAATGTGTTCATTATATTTAAATCACATCCAACACAAAATTAAGTGAGTTTTCACGTTTTCATGTTACAGTAGAAAAAAACAAGTATCGGCGAGACTCGAACAAATCGGAGGCCTTGAATGGTCGCCCCTATTGCACGCCAAAAAAAAAACCGGCTATGTATGACAATGTGACATATCAAAATATTATTTATTTTTAATGTCTATAAAAACAATGTTTGTAATCTCTTTTATGGGCATACATTGCATTTGATTTCTCTTTCTAACAAAATTTGAAAAAAAATATAATTATGAACTTATTTGAATGTGTTTCAGTTTTCATATATTTATTTTTATGAGTTAATAATTAAATATGGATTAAGAGATATTTTTTCTGATATGTTACTATTGTTGGAAAAAAAATAAAAGTTTTTGCTTTTATCAGTAAAATGATAGAACGTTGTAGCTATTATCGGTAAAAAAGATAAAATTTGTTGCTATTAATGGATGGTAACATGTTATAGTAGATTTCTAGGTCAAAAATGGCTATAATTGGAATATATATATATATATATATATATATATATAAAAGCTATTGCTATTAATGAAAAAATACAATGTAGCTATAAACGATAAAAATACAAAAATTATTGCTATTTTCGACATATAACCCTTCCGTATTTAACATATATTATTACAATACTTCCCTTATAACATAGTTTAATTTTATGATTTTAATACAAGCCCTGCATATAACGTTAATATATTTAGGAATGTTTGGAGCAGTCATTTGAGAATATTAGGGGGCGTTTGGTTCATGGATTTCTTGGGATTCATTTGGAATGCATTTTAAAATTCTGTGTTTGGTTCGCAGATTTCAGTAAAAATTTAAAATCTCAAGATTTTTTAAATCACTTTCTTCTTTGTTATTTAAAAAACTCAGTCTTCCCCTATGATTTTAAATATCAGTTACATTGTATTTTTCGGATTAACACATTTTTATTAAAAGATAATGAAGATTAGTTGATAAAGTCCGGACAAACGTAAATTTCAGGAAAAAAAAATCTGCGAAACAAACGCTCCTTGGATTGTGTTTAGTACTTCGGTTACTTGTTCATAACTTTTGGTATATAATAATTTATAATAGCCCGAATCTCACTTTATTTTTATCTACATTTAAATATAAATGTTATCACATTCATACTATTTTTGTTATTTTTTAAAACAATGTATTTTGCTGTATCTAAATTTTCGGGGGCATTTAACTATTTTTATTTTTCTTAAATGCATTGTCTATTTCATTTTTATTTATTTGACATTTTTAATTTTATTCTTTTACGTTTAATTAAACACATATAACGGTGCAGATGCATGCTCGGTAACAATAAAATTAAAAATTCCAGTGACGATGATTAACAAAAACACATAAAATCACAAAGAACATTATTTTAGATTTTTATTAAAATGAGGAATGTGTTACAGGGTTAACTACTTTTTTGACAATATAACTTTCAGATTAATCTTATTTAACTAATAAACTGTTTTTTGTTTGATCTAACCACTAAACTAGTTTTGTGTACGCATTTAGCCACTAAACGTCTTTGTTCCGATTTACCCACAGAAACTATTACGTATTTGGCCACTAAATTAACATATTTTGTACTGATATAACCATTAGTTTTATTCATTTTCTACAAAAGTTTAATAGCTAAATCAGTTCAAAAAATAGTTTAGTGGCTAAATAAGACAAATCTAAAAGTTAAATAATTAAAAAAATACTTTAACATATCAGTTGAAAATAAGTTGTGTGTTAACAGGAAAGCTAACTCAATTAATTTAGTGTTAACTGTTAGATATATTTGAATAATAAACCAGATCAACCATATTGGCATATTGCTAAATCATAAAAGATTTCATACCTGAATTAATCCATTGATATCGTCTTCTTTATGCGGAAACCTCACGATGAATGAACAGGGTTGTGAGAGCCTTCCTCACCTAAAGTCTTAATGTTCTAGACCGAACAACAGATCTCTGATAGATGGAGATTAGGGATCTTAGGGTTGCTTTAGGGTATTGGGGACCCTCACTATATATAGAATGGGAATTAGGGTTACCATCAAACTCTAAAACCCAATAATATTAGTTTATTAATTAATAGCTCAATAAGTCTATTAAAGATAAAGTCCAATAATTTAAACATATAAGTCCATCCAAATAGAAATTATAACGTTAACCATTGCATTTTGACGTAATTAAAATTGTGTCATGTTTAATACATATTTTTTGGTGGAGTGGATAAGTTACTACATCAATATACATTCATTCAAGATGTTTTAGGTCAGAGTCCTTAGCATCTTTTTTTTTTGTTCGTTCTCTCTCTTTGCATATTTACTATCCTCCCCTCATCCTCAACACTATTGGGTATTGAATTCATGTTTCCATCCCTGGCTTCATCGGGTACTAGTTAGTGACCTGTGTATTACACGGACTGATTTTATTAATTTGAATATATAGACGTACAAAAAACTATAACAAATGGGATGGACAAAATATAGAAACTGATGTGGATTTTAAACACATGGGAATAAGAAGTTAAGAACAGATATGTCGGACTCAATTTTGAAACAGATATGACGGACTCAACATAATCTCTATAAAATAATAAAACGATGTGGAGTATTAATATTAATCATTAAAAAGATAACTTTGCAACAAAATCCCTAGAAAATAGCAACGATTCTTTAAATTAATATAATTTAGTTATTTAATTAATTAATTTTAACATAAAAGTTATAGTTTACACGTGTCGAAAGACGGTTACGCCAATTGACGGCCTAGTTAAGTGACAAGTGGAATCTATTTACTCTTTTAATAGAATAGATAGATTTAATTATTTTTTTAAACATTTTAACAAATTAACAAGATTAAACTGCAAATTGTATGTATGTAAAATTTGAACACAAATTATCTCAACATTTCTATATAGATAACTTATAATTCATAATACAACACAAATTATCTCAACATTTATGTATGTATGTAAAAAGCTTATAAATATATAAAATAAAATAAAATAATCTAATGATATCTATAAAAGTTTATACATAAATAATTAATAATTTATGTAAATTATGGTGGATAATTTACACATAAAATTACATAAATTGGATCTCGGTCGGGTTCGAGGTAAGGGACTAAAGTGTTTCCCATGCCTATTCACCTCGTGTTCGAGAATTTCCCGATCAAGTCGGGGTCTAAATTTGAGTTCTCGATCGAAGATGAGTTTTTCTTATGTCGAGATTAGTTGCACATTGCCTTCTTTCCTTTTCATGTGTTTAATTTTATACTTTTTGTTAAAGATGTATTCTTTTAAATTTTTTATAATTTTCACTTTGTTAATATTGAAATATGATACATCTAAAATTGTTATTTTTAAAATTTAATATATCTTTTAATTACAATACGGGATTCAACTTACATTTTTCTAAAAAACATCAACTTTTAAAAATAGAGGTTTTTAATTTATTGTATTCTTTTTTTCCCTTTTTAAAAAATCAATATATTAAGTTGTGTTTGGTACAGAGAATAGAATTGCAGATAAATAACTTAGAGAATGAAATTGTAGAGGAAGAAATAGTCTGGAGAACGAAAATTAATTCATCTTCTTGGTAGGACAACAAATTTAACAGAATAAGATAACAAAGAATCAATTATCTAGTTTGACAGAATAAAAAATTTAGTAAAGAAATCCATCAACTTTATCATTTGCAACCATAACAATATTCTAACGATAACAAGTTCATAACAACCTTAGATTTATACCTTATAACAAACAACAACAAACAATTTGAGAATTATAAAATCATAACAAACAACAACAACAAACAATCTCAGAATTATAACAAATCTAGGAATTTTTTATAATTGCAAACAACAGATAAAAGTCTCATAAATCTGGAAGCTCATACGAATCTGGAAATCGAATGACAGAGGGAGGTAGAGGGGTCCATACCTTCGACAAGATCTAGAAGAAGATTCAACTGAAGGATAAAAGCTATTGACGAAGCCACTGGAGATAAATCAAGTGATGGAAGGCGGCGAAGAGAAGCTGTCGACAGAGACCATGAGAGAGGGAGAGACGGCAGAGGTGATGTGGTGGCGGCCGACGACGGCGGCGTGAGGAAGAGGATGAAAGTGACATTGAGGATTTGTATTCAATTTTTTTAACCACTTGACATAGATCAAGTGGCCACCACCAAAGGTGGGAGGGTTTCCCATTGGTTGAGGTCTCGAGTTCAAGCCTTGCGAATGACGTTTTTCCTTAGGTGGAGGTGTGAGGTTTGGTTCTCTCCCTCAAGGTGTCTAACATTGGTGCTAAAACTAACTACTGAACATCAAAATTCAACTCTCTTTCATTTCTCCCCACTTGAGAGGGAACTAAAATTAGGGAATAAGAAACCATTTATTTCTCGATTTTAGATTCTCAGCTCCAAACAAACAAGAAAAATGTTATAATTTTTTTTTCTTTGACTTCATTTTTTTGTACCAAACACACCTTAAACATCATGAAAATCCTCTGAGGAGGAGACATACAAGCTAAGATGTCCCCAAAAACCATAGGTCCACTACTCCACTTAGGGATGGCAATGGGGCGGGGCGGGGCGGGGATCTCAGTTCCCATCCCCATCCCCGCTTCATAATTCTCTCCCCCATCCCCGGCGGGGAATGAGTTTCTATTCCCATCCCCGTCCCAATCGGGGATCGGGGATCCCCGTCGGGGAATCGGGTTTTTCACAGTCCTAAATATTATTTAAGTTTAAGCTATAAATAGTAATCTAGTAGAAAAATATATGTAAATAAACATTAAAAAAATTAATTCAAACATATTTGAAGTATTTCGTATAACTTTATAATAAAACTAAAACAAAGAAATGGATGCAAAACATTTATAAAACCAATAAAATGAAAAATAACAATAGTATTTTAAATTATAGAAAAGTCATATACAATGATATTTAATATATTATATAAAATGTAATGAATAATTTACATTGTAAGTTAAATATATATAATAATTTACATTAAAACGTAATTTATAACCGGGGTCGGGTTCGGGGTCGGGGATTAAAGTGTCTCCCATCCCCGCCTCATCCCCATTATTTTAAATCGGGGATTCCCCGTCCCCGTCCCCATCCCCGGTCAACTCGGGGATTCCCCGGTCAAATCGGGGTAGGGTTACGGGTTCCCCGTCGGGGATGAGTTTTTTTGCCATGCCTAACTCCACTACACACCAAAAGACATAAAACTAGGACCGGACAAACGATTTTAAAAAACAAATCTTCCAAGAACAGGACATCCAACATTTTTATTTTTATTTTTCAAATCTTTTTCCTTTGAAGACTTCGTAAGCACACATTTTTTTAGGGTAAATTACAAATTCCGTCCCCGTGGTTTATTAGAAATTATGGATTGAATCCTTTAACTTTAAAAGTTACACTGACAGTCCTTATCGTTGAAATTTTGTTACGGATATGGTCTTTTGACTATTTAAAATGATCAATTTACCCTTACTTGTTTAATAATAATTATTAGTGTTGTTTATTGATAATTCTATTATTATTAAATAATAGACTAATCTAAAAAAATTATAAATACTAGTAAAATTAATTTAATATAAAAGACATAATTTTAAATAATAAAATATTAATAAAGACAAATTTATAATTATTATTATTAATTAAAAACTAAAAAATAACTTTTTGAGTTTATATTTTTTTACTTTAAGAAAACGTAAACCTTTTTTAAATAAAAAGATAAATGTAAAAATAGTCGAAGAGTATTAAAAATATTTTTGACATTTTTAAAATTTTTACATAAACAACTTTTTAACACTTTCAATAAACTTTTAAAAACACTTTTATAGTTTAAACATTTTTTTAAAAAATGTTTAAAAACTTAAAACATTTTGAAAAACTTTAATTGTTTTAAAAAGTTTTAAATATTTAAAAAGTTATTTTTTGAATGTTTTTAGAAAAGTTATAGAAAACTATCAAAAAACATAAAAAACTTTAAATTTATTTGTTGTCCATCAAAATGTTTGATTTTTTTTGTTTTCTTATTCATGAAAACGTTTAATTTTTTCAACAAAAAATCAATAAGGAAACCTATAGTTAGAAGATTATTTTATTTTTAGTTTGTAATTATCAAAATGATGAAATAACAATTTATATGTTTTTATAGTCGTTTTGATCCTTATTAAAAGTCATTTAACGTAAAAATGATAAAAATGAATACTTAATAATAATAATAATTTATTTTATGATTTACAAAAGGTTTACATTTTATTTTAAAAAATCTAAACTCGAAACGTTATTATTTTAGTTTTTAATTAATAGTAATTATTATTCGTATGTCCTTGTGTTTTGATGGTTTATCCGGATTTAGTCCCTTAGCCTTAATAAGGTCAAATTTCATCCCTATTTTGCTAATTTTGTGCACTTTTAGTCCCTCGTCCGTTAAACTTAACGACACAACTGTTAAATTTTTAAGAATGACATTTTTACCCTTTTTATTGAGACGCTTTTAGTCCCTATGGTTTTATTATTTACCTATTTATAATCCAACATTTATTTTATTTTATTTTATCTTTATAATTATATTATTTATAGATATACTTAATTCATTATAAACACACTTATTTTATTTATAAATATACTTATGTTTTAATATTTTATTTACATTTACTATTGTTCGTATTTTATTTAAAATTTAACTTTTATTTTAATTAAAGTTATATTTTTTATTTACTAATTTATTTAAAGTTAATCTTCTTTATTAATTTTAATTTTTATAATATTATTGTTAACATTTATATATGTAATTTTGTTAGTTGTGTTTAAGTTTTATAATATCGTCGATATTTTTCCTCTCCAAAGTCACTATTTCTTCAAGTATCTTCCAACCTAATCAATTATCGACACATAAATTATATACATATGTGAATATACTTGAAGAAATAATGACAATGGAAGATACTTGAAGATATATATATATATATATATATATATATATATATATATATATATATATATATATATATATATATATATATATATATATATATATATATATATATATATATATAGGGGTGGGTTCAATGGAAAACCACTATGCATCTGAAAACTATGGAAACTTACGCATACCGTCCGATTGGGTGCATTTCATGAAAAACGTGGTGGCATGATCGTAAATAAGGTGATGCATCACGCGGGAATTTTGATGTGTCACGCGGGAAATTTGATGCATCACGCGAGATTTTGATGCATCACGCGGGGAATTTGATGCATTTGTGGTGGTGCAGTGCGGTTTTCACAAGTTTTCAGGTGCATGGTGGTTTTCCATTGAACCTCCCTCTCTCTCTCTCTCTCTCTCTCTCTCTCTCTCTCTCTCTCTCTATATATATATATATATATATATATATATATATATATATATATATATATATATATATATATATATATATATATCCAACACATATAATATAATTTATGTGTTGATAATTGATTAGGTTGGAAGATACTTGAAGAAATAGTGACTTTGGAGATGAAAAATATCGACGATATTATATTTACTTAAACACAACTAACAAAATTACATATATAAATGTCAACAATAATATTATAAAAATTAAAATTAAAAGAAGATGAACTTTAAATAAATTAGTAAAGAAAATATATAATTTTAATTAAAATAAAAGTTAAATTTTAAATAAAATACGAACAATAGTAAATGTAAATAAAATATTAAAATATAAGTATATTTATAAATAAAATAAGTGTGTTTATAATAAATTAAGTATATCTATAAATAATATAATTACAAAAATAAAATAAAATAAATGTTGGACTATAAATGAGTAAATAATAAAACCATAGGGACTAAAAGCGTCTCAATGAAAAGGGTAAAAATGTCATTCTTACAAATTTAACGGTTGTGTCGTTAAGTTTAACGGACGAGGGACTAAAAGGGCACAAAATTAGCAAAATAGGGATGAAATTTGACCTTATTATGGTTAAGGGACTGAATCCGGGTAAACCATCAAACCACAAGGACCAAAAATGTCCTTTACTCTATATATATATATATATATATATATATATATATATATATATATATATATATATATATATATATATATAATGTTTTAAAAATTAAAATCTCTAATTATATATGTCGATTAAATATATATAAATTTAGAAATAAAAGTTTAAAAGAATGTTTAAAAAAATTTCCATCGTTAATGAGTATTTAAAAAGACAGATAAATAATATAAATAACAAATAAATGTACTTATGTTTTATTTTTTACGAGAATTAACTTTATATGATTTATTTTTAAGTTTATGTATATTTTATCTAGGGAAAATGACATCAAATAGCTCTGAACTTTCGATTTTATACACATTTATGTAGTGAACTTTTTTTTGTGCACATTTGGTAGTTAAAGTTTCAAAATTGTTCCAATTTGGTAGTTGGCGTACCTTTTAACCGGTTGCTTCCGGTTTCGATGCGTACGTGGACAATTTTTTAATGACGTGACAACCCGTTTTTATATTATACCCGGTTTTATCTACGTGGCAACCCGTTTTTTAAAATCACCCGGGTTTATAACCGGGGTTTTTAAAAAACGACGTTATAAACCCCGATGATTTCTTAATTTCATACGGCGATATAAACCCGGGTGATTTTAGAAAACGGGTTGTCACATAGATAAAGCCGGTTATAATATAAAAACGGGTAGCCACGTCAATAAAAGATTGTCCACGTAGGCATCGAAAACGGAAGCAACTGGTTAACAGGTACGCCAACTACCAAATTGGAACAATTTTGAAACTTTGACTACCAAATGTGCACAAAAAAAAGTTCACTACATAAATGTGTACAAAGTCGAAAGTTCAGAGCTGTTGATGTCATTTTCCCTTTTATTAAAATACATTATTATCTAGCTTCCTCTACTATAGGTGTATGTATATATAGATTTGGGTTCAAGATAGAACCATTATCTATTGGTAAAACCAGTAGAACCAAAGTTTCTAAAACTTTTTTTTTAACTTTTTTTTAATTTTTATGGTTAAATAAACATTATAATAAACCATCAGGGTTTGCTTTAGTGGCCACCAAGTTTTCATAAGGGGCTTGGGGAGGGTTGTTACCCGGGTTCGAACCTCACTAGAGGCGGATTTTGGGGTTTTCCCTTCAGGTGAACTAATTTAACTATGAAGATTTTAATCTAACTAGGAGATTGTGGTGGGGATCGAACCAAAATCTGTCGGCACTTGGTCCTAGGCGATAACCACTACAGCAGCCGTTTAAAAAAAAATAAACATTATAATATTATTTAAAAAAACATTCGTATCGTTTCTAGTTTCGCAAGAATGAAATTAATATATTTAGATCACATCAAAAATAAAAAATAAAGAAAAGAGAAAGAAAAAAGAGAGAGACTCTATAAATTTGATTGCACATTTGCACTTATTACAGTTCAAATCGATCAAATGGAAGATTCAATAGAAGCAAATTCATCAACCAATTTCTTCAATTTCACCAACGACGATGTAACCCACCTCATCTTATCTCAACTCCCAATCCCTTCCATCATCCGTTGCTCCGCCGTCTGCAAACTTTGGCGCTCAATCACCACCGCGCCGTCGTTCTCCGCCACTTCCACAGCCGTAACAACCCCCTGGTTCTTCCTCTACACGCCCACAACTTGAGAAGTAATCGATTGTTCGCATTCGATCCATATTCAAATGAGTGGATCAAAGTCTTTTCAAACCTTTTCCCGGTTCGATTTTCTCAGGATTCATCGTTCATCATCGCCGGTGGGTTTTCCTTCTACACCACTCTGAATAATTTTAGTTTTTCCCCAATTTTGAAACCCTCATGGCGAGAAACAACACCTCTGAGATTCCCACGATTAAATCCTCTTGTTGGAGTTATTAATTCTGAGTTTTCATCTAATTCGAATTTAGATAATAACGGTTTTGAATCGAATTTTAATTTTCCTAAAGTTATTGTTGTTGGTGGTGTTGAGTCTGTTGGTGGATTAATTGATATTGAAGATGACTTGCCTGTTGAAATTTACAACCCGGATCTAAATTCATGGGAACTTTGTCCGCCGTTGCCGTCAGATTTCCGGTCAGGCAACTCGTCACAATCGTTATCATCAGCCATACACAAATCGAAATTCTACGTATACGATGTAAATTCATGTTTTATTTCATCGTTTGATTTGAACAATCGAGTTTGGAGTGAAGTTCAAAAACTCCAGCCACCGGATGTGATCATATCGTTCTTGGTTTCTTGTCGGAACCAGCTTATGTTAGCCGGATTATGCTACAAACGTTGTGAAGCATCGTTTAATGTATGGAGAATTGATAAATCGATGGAGGATTTTAGTGAAATTGGAATTATGCCTCAGGATTTGCTCAATTTTTTGTTTGACAGCGATCACGATGATGATGATGATGATAATGATGATAAATTTGGCAACTTGAAATGTTTTGGATTTGGGAGTTTTATATTTGTGTTAAACGCAGGCGATCGTCGGAATTACCCTGTTTGTGTATGTGAAATTAGCTCCGGTTCCGACGAGTGTTGGTGGAGGAGGGTCCCTGATTTGCCTGAACCGGTGAACCGGTTTCGTAAAGTCGCCGGTTTTTGTTCAAGTGTTTCTCCTTACCCGATTCTCAAAGGTGGTTTTGCTTCGGATGTAAATTAGCTTCAAATGTTAAATCACTTGTTATATGTTATTATTACATAATAAAATCCTTGCATAGTTGCAATAATATTTAGAGGTGTGTAGTCGTCCAAAATTAAATCAGAACGAAGCATCCAATCAGTGAAAATTAACATCAAGAAGCGGAACGAAATATAGTCGTTCGGTCTGAGTTTTTTCTCGACTTTTACGATCAAAAAAGCAAAACCAGATATTGTCAAACTGAACCGAAAATGAATTTTTTTTAAATGGATAGACAGGTCTGGTCCTAAGCAAGGTTAACACGAGCAACCGCTAAGACCCATGATTAATGAATCATTCCAGGGTTGGACTTGAGCAAGGTTAAGACGGGCAACCACTCTGGACTGTTTTGTCATATGTCGTCATTTTCTATTGTCATGTGACTTTCGTCCTACCATATATTTTATATATATAATTAATCTATATCAAAAATAATTTAAATAATATATAATCAAATATAAATCTAAACTAAATCTTATCAAATATAAAACACAAACTTGAATTTGAATTTAGATTTAGTTTAAGTTTGTTATATTATAAAATTGATAAAATATTTTTAAAGTTTATCCTATAAGGGGGTGTTTGATTCGTAGATTTTTTTCTCTGGGATTTGCATTTTGTCAAAGGATTTGCATTATGCATCATTTGCATTTGTCAGGATTTGGTCAAAGAATTTGCATTATCTTATTGAAAAAATTTGTTAATCTGAAAAATGCAAGGTAACTGGGATTTTAAATCCTAGGGGGGAGGCTGAGATTTTAAATAACAAAGAAAGGAATGATTTAAGAAATCCTGTGATTTTAAATCCTTACTGAAATCTGCGAACCAAACACAGGATTTTAAATGCAAATCCCAGTGAATCCCAGGAAATCCACGAACCAAACGCCCCCTAAGATTAATAAAATTAATTTTATAAAATTATATCCATGTTATACATGGGTCTATAGACTAGTTAACAATTAAACAAATTTATTAATTTGCAAAGTTTTTTCTTTTAATGTTATATGATTATAAGTTTTTTTTTTTGTTAATTTATCTTTTGATTTGAATTTTGTTTATTTTAAATATACATATACTATTTATAGGACTCATATTAAGTTTTTGCCGAGACCCCGAAAATGATTGAAACGACCCTGGTCAATATTTGCTTTATATATATATATATATATATATATATATATATATATATATATATATATATATATATATATATATATATATATATATATATATATATATATATATATATATATGGAGAACCTCCATGCATCGAAGAACCTTGAAAAACCTCCATGCACCACCACAAATGCATCACAAATCCCCCGTAATGAATCATTATTTCCACGTGATGCATCAAATTCTCGAGTGATGCATCGATTTTTACATTATTTCCACTTGATGTATCAAATTCCCGCGTGATGCATCGATTTCTACGTGATACATTTCAGTTTTTCTAGCGATGCATTGTGGTTCTCCAAGGTTCTTCGATGCATAAAGTTCTCCATTGAACTCACCCCTATATATATATATATATATATATATATATATATATATATATATATATATATATATATATATATATATATATATATATATATATATATATATATATATATATATATATAAAAGATTTTGTCTTGACTCCAAAAATGATTGACATGCCCAATGGATAAAAAACCGAATTGTATACAATTAGTTTGCTGATTCGGTCTGGTTTACTGGATTGAACCGTGAAATGCTCATTCCCTATATTAAATATTTAAAGAAGCATTTTAATGTTATCTAAATGAAAACCATCTCAACGGTTCTTTACAAATAATTTTTTATCTTCAACCTTTTATTGCAATTATTTGCAAGTGTTGATAAATTATCCTCATTTGCATGATGTTAGGTTTTCAAATTCTCACGCACAAATAGACATAACTATGTCAACTGCACATGAATGAAAATAAGTCAACATAAATTGTGTGTGTTTGATTTTGGAAAAATAAATTGGATTTTAATTAGGAATGGATAGATCATAATGTTGTTGGCTTGAATGTGAAATATTAGAATTTAAGTAAATTTGAGTTTTTTTTTTCTTTTTTTTAAATCCAAATAACTAAACGCTTTACTTTTCATTTAGTGAGTCACACGCACCCTAAAATCCAAATACATCATTAGAAATCTTGACTCCCATATGCACATTGTCTTTTAACCCACATACCTTCAAGCTCTTAGTATTACCATGTCTTTAATCCAAGAATGACATCATCCACAACAGCTCAAAATCAATCGATCAAAATCTCTTGTCCCCTCGTAAATAATGAACCATGTCTCCTATGTGGCCATGGATGCACCACATACGAGATTACAATAATCAAGGGTACTCTTTAATTCCTCATTCCATAAGCTGTTAATGAAACATGTTTCTCCTGTCAGTCGTCATTGCCAGCACCGATGAGATGAGATTTTATTCTCTCATTCACGACCATCACCACCGATGATATTATGTTTATTCTCTCTGTTGCAACCAATAGAATAAGGTTTTGCTACAACTCTTTTTTATATTATAGTATTCCAGGAAATAACTCAATTTACTACCATTTGATAACTCCTTTGTGTATTATCGAGTGGGATGTTAGCAATTTTTATTTAAATATACATAAGTGGAATGGTGGAAGCAAATGTGATTTTATACGTTAAATTACAAATTTCGTCATTGTGACTTATAGAAACTTATGGATTTTGTTTCTTGATTTTAAAAAGTACACCGACAGTCCTTATGATTGAGATTTTGTTACGGATTTTATCTTTTAACTGAGCAATTTTTTAAAAATGATAATTTTACCATTTTATTTTGTTTCACTTTTAATCCCTCATCAAATTAACTTCTTTTTTAATATTATTTTAAGTTACTTTTTAAAAAGACGACATGTCGACATATATGGTAATCCCTTTATAAAAGTGGATTCCAATTTAGAGCAATGGGTATGGTCACCCCATAATGCATGCGGCCTAGCCACCTCACCCCAAGCCGGCGGCTACACAAATCATGGTGCCCGGCCCCGTGAAAAACCCACCCCAAGCCGGCTTCATGAAGTCGCTCGGCCCTGCTGCTTCATCCCTCTTTTCTTTTCTTTTTTGTTTACCAACACACACATACAACATACTCACCCCTTTTTTCCTTTTTTTTTTTTTGTTTACTATCAAAACACCCACACACACACACACACACACACACACACACACACATATATATATATATATATATATATATATATATATATGTATATGTATATATATAATTTTAGTTTTATAATTTTTTTTATTTTTATTGTTGTTTTTTATTATAGTTTCGTAAATGTTTATATTTTTTTATTTTAGTTTCGTAATTGTTGTTTCGTTCGTATAGTTTCGCATTTTACTTTCGTAATCGGGATCCACACAATAATCTTCGATCAGATTTCGTATAACATATTGCATTTGCCCAAATACCAAATTTTGACGGTTAGTTTGTATTTTTTTTAATGTTTATTCGTAATTTTAGTTTTTATTTATTGTTATGTATTTTTTTATTTTTAATTCGGTAATTTTTAATTTTTAGTTATCTAATAGTTTTTAAATATTTATGGAATTAATTATTTTAGTTTTAATTGTTTTGTTAATTAAAATGAATTTATTTTAAAAAATTAAGAAAGATGGAAAGATTTAGAAAGATGAGTATTTCAAGTTAGAAAGGTGGTGAAAGATGGAGAGAGAAAAACTGATATGACGCTGAGGTGTACAGAAAGATGAGTTTGGGAAAAGTATGTATACTGTTCACTCTTAAGGTGGTCCTGTGGTGGCCGGCAGGACGGGGCGGGACGGAGTTATGACATTAAGACATACACAAATGTTTTTATGGGGTGGGGTTGTGTATGCATGTGGAGGCATAGTGATACGAGGAATTATTGTTTTAATTTTAGCTTTAGATAAAGAAAGATTAAAAGAAGGAAAAAAATCAATAGATTTAGTAGATGATTAATTCATTATATTATTTTAAAACGATCAACTCCCTTGATATTATAAAAATAAATTATTGACACTTTATATTTTGTAAAATCTTATAATAACTAAACTTAGTCGTTCATTTTTATATAGGAATATAGCACATGAAGTTAATTAATTATTTAGTTATATAGTACAAATACATTTTTAATATAATTCTTTAGGATTTATATTATATATAGATCAATATAGTATTCAGGACTTATATCGTATATAGACTACTTCATTGAAAACCTTATAAAGAAAACCCAATGGTAAAAAACTTGATGAACGAAAAAGTATGTAGTGCATATAATACTCTTCTTTGGCTATTCGATATGTATTGTTAAAATCTTACTAAGTAAAACTCAATGAGACAAAAAGCTACAGAAGGAAAACTAGTACATAATTCTTTACAATGCTCAGAGTTGTTGCTTCATTAAATAACTAGCCTGGAAAAAACTCTATTATATGGGACAAAAGCCACGACCTAGGTAAAAATAGTGCATAACATATATTCTTACCCTGAAGATCACA
This sequence comes from Centrapalus pauciflorus, assembly GCA_020465985.1. Lineage (NCBI taxonomy): Eukaryota > Viridiplantae > Streptophyta > Magnoliopsida > Asterales > Asteraceae > Centrapalus > Centrapalus pauciflorus. The sequence continues at coordinate 822,352 of JAANYP010004790.1, read as the reverse complement.
TCATCGAATTCATCGGATTGGCACAATCCAATATCATGAACCAACTTATTTGTTGTTGATAGCATCAAGTGTCTCAATAACTAAGTCTCACTTTCGTGATGATTCTTCATATTGATCAACCATATATCATGTATTTGCAAAACTAAAGCATCTCCAACAATGAGTTTTTATTAAAAGGTTTTGATGATATGGAGGTGATGTGGAGGTGAGATGGCAAACCCTTTGCACATAAGGTTTGAATTTAAAGAGTGGTTTGACAAAATGGGTTGAGGATTTGAGTCTATATGACTATATATCTCATCTCTCTTACTTTTCACCTTCCAATGAGGTTTTTACTTGTTTCTAAAAAAACTTATAACGATTTGACCCTTGGAGATACTCTGATTAAACTTGTTTTGATGCATTAGTAAAGTATAAAGTCTTATTTCTTATTTTCAAAAGATATAATAAAATATTATCTTATTTCAACCTCTCTTCATCAAATACATTGATATTTCGTCAATAGATTTAGACAAATCAATATATTAAGTCATATATGACCCACAATAGTAAACAATGTCAATGCACTTGATTATGATACTTTTGGATCAATAACATCGTTGTTATCTTTCGGAGATTAAAGTCAATCTTTTCAACATCAAGGAAATTCATTACCACTGGAGTGATGTTAAAATAATATTTAAATCTTTATATTTTAATTTATTGTATTTTATGTATATTAAAAATTAGACTAAATTACATAAATCGTCCATGTGGTTTATAAAATGTTATGTATTTGGTCCCTCGAACAAACTAAGTACACAAAAGGTCCATAAAAATGAATTGTTGTAACAATTTCGTCCCTCAGTCCGTTAGATTTAACACCTCTCTGTTAATAATATTAAACTAACCATTTTACCCTTCTAATAAATTTCATTTTAAGTCCCTTAAAGGCTTAAAGACAAAACATATTTATTTATTATTACAAATATAAATATTTATTTATATGGTCAATTTGGTCCCTCATCAATTCCGACCACCACCACTGCCACCGTCCTCCGGCCAACCACCACCACACGCTCCGATCACCACTAAAAGAATCGAAACACGAAAACTAACAGATGCATCATTCAAACGACATTCAAAAGAGGTTTATCATTCACGTAAGAAGATATGTAAAAATCAAAAGCAGATTTGTAAACTGAAATCAAAATCATACACACCCTTAAACACAAACTAGATCTTGAGTATATTCTTGAAAAAAAAAAATCCAGATAGGGAAGAAAGCTTGAATGAAGAAACTATTTCAGATCTAGAAATTGGAAACCATTTCAGATCTGGAATAAAGCTCGAAACGAAGATACTGAAACGAAGCTCGAAATCGAGAAACCATTTGAGATCTAGAAATCGATTTAGCGAGCAAACATTTTTAAAAATCCTTTGCAAAAAAACTTGTTTTAGATCTGACCAATTGCAAGAAACTATTTCAGATCTGCATCGATTGATGAAGTTGAAACCATCAATGAAGAAATCCTCAAATAACCCACATCATAAATCGCAACCCACACAAAAAGAAAGAAATCAGAATCGAAACCCAGATATGTTGAAGAAGAAGAAGAAACTCAGAAAAGAAACTTCATAAGATTATGTATTGTTGAAGACGAAGACGAAACTTGTATATCTGTTGAAGATGTAGACGAAGATGAAGATGGTGGTGGTGTGTTGTTAAAGACGAAGACAAAACTCCAAAGACAGTTTGATAAAGCATCCATCTTTCAATGAAGATCAAGCCCTCATGAATTACATCTTCAATGAACCTGTTGTTTGCCTTTTCTTTTGAACTTCAATTTTAATAATATTATTAATAAATTATATAAATAATTTATATAATAAAGAAATAAATATACTTTGTCTTTAAGCTTTTAAGGTACCAAAACTGAAATTTATCATAAGGGTAAAATAGTCATTTTAAGACTATTAACAAAGATATGTTAAATCTAATGGTCCCAGGGACGAAATTGTTACAAGAATTTATTTTTATGGACCTTTTGTGTACTTTGTTTGTTTGAGAGACTAAATCCATAATCTTTTACAAACCACATGGACGATTTATGTAATTTACTAAAAATGATTAAACTAGTTCTAAATATATCCATGAATTGGAAACTCCAAAATTGGAAAGCCATTCAATGAACGGAAGTGTGGTGCGGAAGGTGTACCAATTCGTTGAATCCTCCGCAACTCATCGTAGTCTTCCATTGAAATCGTTCAATCTTTCCACCACAATTCTTTTCAATTCCTCTTAAAACCATATATAAATTCCAATCGAATTCCCAATTTTCCTTCATCAATCAATCAAATGGAAGCTTCCATACCTCCAAAAGAAGCCGATTCATCCAACAATTTCTTCGATTTCCTCAGCTCCGATGTAACGGAACACATATTATCTCACCTCCCAATCTCTTCCATCATCCGTTGTTCCGCCGTCTGCAAGCTCTGGCGCTCAATTACCACCGCGCCGTCGTTCTACGCCGCTTCAGCAGCAACAACCCCATGGTTTTTCCTCTACGGCCAGAACAATATCTTCGTGAAAAACAATCAATTGTTCGCGTTTGATCCAGATTCGAATGAGTGGATCAAACTCTCTGCAAATAACCTTTTTCCGTCTTCAATTTCTCAGGAATCGTCGTTCATCGGTGCCGGTGGGTTTTTCTTCTACACCACCGCGAACAATTTTAGGTTTTCCCCGATTTTGAAACCCTCATGGAGAGAAACTACGCCTTTGAAATTCTCACGATTAAATCCTCTTGTAGGTGTTATTGGTTCAGAGTTTTCGTCGATTTCAAATTTGCCTAAAATTATCGTTGTTGGTGGTGTTAGGTTTATTGGTGGATTAGTTGATATTGAAGATAACTTAGCTGTTGAAATTTATAACCCTAATTTAGATTCATGGGAACTTTGTCCACCGTTGCCGGCAGATTTCCGATCAGGCAACTCGTCACAATCGTTATCATCAGCTTTATTCAAATCGAAATTCTACGTATACAACGTATATTCGTGTTACATTTCGTCGTTTGATTTGAACAATCGAGTTTGGAGTGAAGTTCAAACACTCCGGCCACCAGGTGTGATCATATCGTTCTTGATCTCGTGTCGGAACCAGCTAATGTTGGCCGGATTATGCAACGAACCTCATGGACCATCGTTTAACCTATGGAGAATTGATGAATTGACAATGGAGTTTAGTGAAGTTGGGATTATGCCTCAAGATTTGCTGAATTTTCTGTTTGATAGTGATGAAGATGATAAATTTGCTAGCATGAAATGTGTGGGATTTGGGAATCTTATCTTTGTGTTTAACCAAGAACATCGCCGGAATTACCCTGCTTGTGTATGTGAATTTAGCTCATCTTCCGACGAGTGTAGGTGGAGGAGGGTCCCGAGTTTGCCTGAACCGGTGAACCGGTTTCATAAAGTTGCCGGTTTTTGTTCAACGATTTCGCTTCATCGCATTCTAAACAGTGGCGTTGTATAGATTGTATATTTTATGTTTGTAAAATCAAATATTCTGTAAGCCAAACGTGAACATATATTAAGTGCTAAAACCTTTTGTTATATAACAAAGTTTGGAAAAAGGTATTATTATGATAGATTATAAATTGTTAATATCAAAATAAATTTACGAAATAATTATTAGAGTTTTAATTTACAATGTTTTACAAAAAAAACTCAAATTCCTTTTAATTAATATTTCGTTACGTTGCCTTTAGTTTACGAAAAGTAGTCATTTTAAATTTCAGTTTTCAAAAGAAAAAACAAGGGTTTTTATAAAGGAAAAAACTGTTTAGATGATGAAGTTTTAGTTTTAAGAAAAATAATGTGAGTGCTTATAAAATAAGAAAAATATGATAGTTGATTAAAAAGTAAGAGAGAGAGTGAATTTTATAAAGAAATACAGGGGGTAAGTTATAGATTAGCAAGAGAGAATATGAAAGATTGTATTTTAGAAAGTGAAATGAAAATATTATTAAGTAAACAAGTTTTCATTTTTTTTTTTTAAAGTGAGATGAAAACTTTAGAAATTTTCTGTAACTAAACACAAGTCTTTTAATTATCTTGGATTCTAACAAACCAAACGTTATAAAGTCTAAATATTGACATGTAACCCAAATGATACTTTGAAAGTTAGGGTTTTCACGATTAAAGATACACCAGACGGTCTCCTTGGTTATATGACTTGTTGGTAGGGGTGAGCTCGGTACCGTACCGAACCGAACTGGTACCGATCCCGAAAATACCGAAACCGAAATATTAGTTTTGGAAGAACCGAATACCGAACCGTATAAGTTTATATGGTGCCGGTTCGGTTCCGAAACCGAATACCGAATACCGAATTTTAGCTAATTTAAAAACCGAATACCGAACCGAATATATTAATTCGGTATCGGTCGGTACCGATACCGGTTCGGGTTCGGGAAAAGGTACCCGTCGCTCACCCCTACTTGTTGGGTAGGGATCCTACCTCTTCAAGATGAGAGGAGCAAAGTTTTCTATGTATTAATTCAAGAGTTATTATTGAAAAACCATCCAAACTTTGATGATTTTTTTGTTTAATCATTCAAATTTTTTTCCATCCGAAAAACCACAAACCTTATCATTTTTTATTGGTTTGACCATTTTACCTGTGATAACAAGTAATTTGGTGACGTGACATCTTTTTATTAAAGAAAAAATCAATCCATACTTTCAAGATTTTCTTGATTTAATCACTACCTTTTTAAACTAAAAGTTAAAACTACAAGGACAGATAATTCAACGAAATCAAACAATAACAAAAATCGATCCTTCAACAATATTCAATAGATAAATTTTGAAGAAACAAGCACTAATTGAAATACTAATCGATAAAGTTTCTTTATCTAAAACTCTAACCACTTAACATAATCCTACGAAATCATGTAAATTTTGATTTAATCCAAAATAATTTTTTTCTAGCGTCTTGTGCGCTTGGAAGTTAAGTATTAATGGTTCATTTTCAGTAAAGTCATTGTCAACTGTGGTGACAACAAATTCTAATTCACAAACTTTTGGATTCATGGTTTATAACCACGATGGATCAAGTCTGCCCCAAGAACGAGAAATGTGTTATGTTGGAGAGTTTCAAGAGGTCGTCTCCCTATGAGTCAAGTTCTAAACTTATTTCTATGCCCCATGTGTAACGATCTAGTTGAGTTTTTGAATCATTGTTTATTCAAATGCTCCAAAGTAATATCTATACGAGAAAGAAAATATCCAATTAGTAGGACACAGATATAGCCCCTCCAACAAACTCATTACTATATCATCATGGAAGATCATATCTATCCAACCTTTAGCAAGAGAAATGGTTGGGTATATGGTGTCCAAAATAATCGAACCCGAATAACCCACACGAACCGAATTTTAAACGGGTTATTTGGGTCCGGTTTTCGGTTTTGTTAATCGGGTTAAATGGTACCCGAATAATATATTCGGTTCGGGGATCGGGTAGAGTTCAAGTTTATTCGGGTACCCAAATAACCTGAATGACCCGTTTAATTTTTAGATTCCTAATTTTAATTAGAATTAGAGTTGTTTATATATATAAATGTAAAGATTTAAATACCCAATTTTAATAGCCAAATCATTTAACCCGTGTACCCAAATCACCCAACCCATTTAGCACGTTTAAACTATTTTGTAAAGCATTTTATTTTCTATATCAAAACCGAATAACCTGTTTAACCCAAACCGATTAACCCGATACCCATTTAACCCGAAACCGATTAACCCGTTTTCTTATTTGGTTCGGGTTCGGCCAAAAAACTCACACTCTCAAACCCGAATAACCCAATACCCATCTAACCCGTCCGAATAACACTCCAAATTGGGTCTTATTTGGTTCCAAAGAAATCTATCTATTCTATTAAAGTAGTAACTAAATGCCACATGTCATTTGTATAGAATGTCAATTGGCTTAATGAGGATTTGACAAGTGTACATTACTATTTTTACTTATAATGAATCTATATTTATATCCATTAAAATCTCAACAAACAACATTTAAAAGATATTTTAATAATAATAATAAATTTAAAATTTATTAATGAACATATTAGTTTTTTTTTTCAATTTTAAGTTTATATGGTTTTAAGGAAAATATAACTATTAAAATTTCCGTGTAATACACGGGTTAATAAACTAGTAGGTTAGTATTTGAAGGTCTCATATTAAATTTTGATGATTTATTAAAGACACTTGTGTGTCGTAATCTTTGGAGTGTAAAGGACATGTCTAGTATTGTTTGTTTGTGGTAGTTAACGTGGTTATTTCATCTGTTGTCAACTTGTCATACCTTCTTCTTGCAAACTACAGTACGGTTTGTTTCGTGATTTCTATATGATATTATTTGTCTTTCAAAAAAAAATTATGATTATTTCAAATTGATAAACAAAATTAAATAGAAATATTGCAAATAATCTGAACCACAAAAATTGGTAAACTTCATAAATTATACCATAGGATCCCTAGGTCTCAGACTCTCAGCAAGCCTCTCTCTCCCACACACCTGGCATGTGCCAGTGGGGCGACATCTCTTTCTCTCTCTTTCACACGCACACATGATCGTATGCGAAATTCAGAAAATTGTGCGAAATGTGAGAAATTTTAAATTAAAGAACAAATATGTTAAATCAACGTGTTATTACGTGATTCAACACAAATGATGAATCAAAAATAAAATGATTAATATTTTTGTTGAATCATGTATAACACACTGATTCAACATTTCTGTTAAAAAGGCTTGGGCTACAGCCTTGGGCTACTGCCACTGGACTGCAAGTTAAGTGTGCAGTGTTTTCCAAGCCCAACCCAAATTCATGTTCTGCCCTACTATTAGCAATGCAGTGAAAAGATTTTGAACAGATTGAATGCTCATTTCAGATTTAAAGCTCGCTTCATCTCCTCGTCTCGTCTCCTCGTCTCGTCGTTTCTCTAAAAGGCTTGCTTCGGTGTTCCGTGTTCTCATCAGTTAAAGTCGTTGTAAGTGGTTAGTTAGTTTAGCTTCTTGTTAGTTTTCTTGTTATTAGTTGATTGGCTCTCTCTATTTAAAGGAGTCCCCCTTGCATAGTTTGACACATAGATTGTTCATCTGGTATTCTTCTTCGTGTTCTTAAAAGTTCTTGTAGATATAAATCAGGTGTGTATAAGTTTGTTTTGTTGAGAGTGAGCTTCATCTGTCGATGAAGTCTCAGAGTGTTATGTAGTGAGGTTTCGTATGTAAGTAATAGGTTGGCTTTGTGCCGGTTGTGATTTAGGGTTATTATATGAAATTAGTTATTGATAATTCTCGTCGTTGGTTCTTGGTATAATTTTCACATGGTATCACAGCCTAGGTTATCGATTTCGATTGATTAGGGTTTGATAATTTTTTATTCTTCCTTCCACTGTGTCGCCTGGTTCCATTCTCTTGTCGAGAGTCTTGCTGTGTAACCTTGAGGGTTTCCTCGCCTAGTGTGGTTGATTCTGGTTTTCCGCTGCTCGTAAGTTTGTAAGGCTTGGCTGATTAAAAAAAAAAAAAAGAAGAAAAAGAAAGAAAAGAAAAGAAAAATCAAGAGGTGGAGTACACTGTAAGTCTTCTACCCTTTCTTGTGTTGTAGCAAGTTCTTGGCCGTGGGAGTTTCCGTGCTTACGGGAATTAACTGCCCCTACGAGCTCATACTTGGCCTATAGACAAGAACACTTTTTGTTGGTTAATTATTTCCGATTTTGAGGGTTCGATTCTGGACTTGACCGGGCATTTGAATGCCTTGGAATCCTGTCCTTTAGGAATCAAGTCTCTTGTGTGCGTTTGTTTGTGTGGAAAATTGTTCCTGTTATTTCTTTAAAATTCGGTCATCCTTGTCTTAAGTGTGAAGAAATTAATGGTTTGAACTTAAGTAACCTGGTTTCTAATATAACAATGCAAGTTGTATCTTACATTGATTATTCTTTGTTATAATGGGCTATAGGATAAAAATTCAATCCTTCTGGAAAAATTGTCTGTTAGTATATAAGGCTCTTAGTTGCTAAAGGGTACATTAACATGAATGGGGTTTGGTTTCACCTTGATATAAATAAGGTCCTCTATATGGGGTGTTAAAAGAAGATGTTTATATATCTTTTATTCCTTGATCTATCATTTGTTAAAGATGAAACCACGTCTGCAAACTGGTTAAATCCTTATAGAAGTGACTAAATTGGTTTTGTTATGAGTGGATACGTATGTTATTTTTGTGTTGGCATAAGCTGATGATTTTTTTATAACTGGCAATAATGTTGTTGAAATTAAAAAGGTTTAAAGTGTCTTTAAAATCAAAGTTATAGAATGAAAGACTTCAGAAAGTTAATGTTCTAGTTTAGGTATTGAAATTGTCAAATATGAGTAAGGGATATGCTTATCACAAAGAAAATTTTGTGTTGTCTTATCTCCTGAATTTGGGTTATTGCCTGTGAAATAATTGTTGGCAAGATGTATAATCTGTCAAATAATTTGTTAAAATAAGATGGTAAAAATTGTTTCAAGAATTCAAGGTGATTGTTGAAATGTTGCTGTCATGTTTACCACTGGTAAAATGGTTTGTTAATTAAGTTGGTAAAATGCTCGATTTTTGAATTGAACTCTTCATATATATGGAGATTTTTTTAGAAGTCAGCACTCTAATAATATTGCAATTCATATTGCTGTTTTAAAGTTGATGTATGGTTTGTTAAAGGGTTTCTCCATATGAAACCTTGTAATAAAGTAAATCTGTTAAATACCTTATATTTACAATTAACTAAAGGTTGAAATGTTAAAAATAAGTTAGTAAAATGTGGTTCAAGTTAATTGTAAGTGTGGTTATGGTTGTGGTTAAAAGCTTGTTGTTGTTTGGTTCAAGTTAGTGGTTATGAAAATGGCCTGATAATGGACTATCATTGTTATGTTCTATGTTGGTTAAATGTGGTTCAAGTAAATTGTGTTAAAATCAAATGTTTTGATGATAAAAATTTCATCTGTGTGGTTTAGTCAGTCCCAATGTTGGAGGCTTGTTTCAACCAAACAATTGTGATCAAATGATCTTCTGTTAGTTGTTGTGTTAGAAAAGGTTTAAACTGGTTTAAAATCTAAGTTTTTAAACTAAAGGACTTAGGAAAGTTAAAGTTTTTTTTGTGTTGATATTTGGGAAAATTGCAAGGATTTTGTTTCTCAGAAAGAACCTTTGACTAGTATTACCTTCTGGTTTTTTTTTGTGGGTTCTGGCCTTTAAACCAGCCCCATGTCCCTTAGATCAAGGGTACTCAGATGTCATGTAGATGAACTAGTTAAAGGATATAAATTTTTTGTGTCCCCCTATGAATTGGTGTATGTTACATGCATTTGTTTGTATTGTCTGGGCTATGTCATCTTTGTTGAGAAAATTTTTTACCAGGTTACTTGTGGTTCTCATAGCACTTTTATTTCTTGAAAAGTAAGAAGCGAAAGCCGAATACATGTCAATACGTGTTTTTTTAACTCTGCTGTCTGAGATAGTTCAGACTGTTTGTTTTGAGATTTTTTTTAATCTTTCTGGTGTTTTATTTTAAATGTGTTATGAACTGAAATGTTGCAATTCTAATGGTGGTCAATTTTGTGGTTGAAGTTGGTCTCTATGTTGGTAGAAAGAAAGTTTTGGAAAGGGTTGTTGAAGTAAAAAAAAAAAAAAAAAATTTGTTGTTCTTGCTGATAATATCGCAGAAAGGTGACATTGTCATTCTGTTAAAATAAGTTGGTTAGTATATGTTTCAAGATAATCATTGGTTAGTTTTGATTCAAAGTTGTTGTAAATTGTGGTTCAAGTTCATTGTGGTTAGTTAATGTGGTTCATGTTAATTGTTGCTTAGTTCACGGTTAAAAGTTATTAGTTGGTTTACTGTTGAAATGAATAATAATAATGTTGGTTCGTTGGTTGTTGTTGCTTGGCCTGCGGCTCCACTTCCTGTCCTAATTGTATTTGTAGGTCCACATGAGCTCTAAGTTTGACATTGAACTTGTTTAACATGTATGACTGTTAAAATTTTTTGTTTGGGTTAAGATAATAGTTTGTTCCTCAATTAACTTGAGGGAGTGTTAAAAATACGGTGCATTCATTTAACAAAAACCGGAGTGTTTTCGGGTTTCGTTTTTTTGACGAAAACAAGGGTCTTATGAAAACAGGTTCACTTGCATATTTTCTAAAATAAATTTTCAAGAATAGAAAATTTTCATTTTCAAAATTTATAATTAAATGTTAAAAACAATTTCAACATGTTTTCAACCCTGATCTAACTCAAAACAAAAACAATGAGTTTTCCATGTTACAATATGAACGCGTTTTCAGAATTCTCAATTGTTTTTGAAAAAACTAAAACCATTTTCTTGAAAACTAAAATTGAAAACAAATGAAAAAAAAATCAGGTAAAAAAAAATATATTGTTTTTCAAGTTGGTCTTGCAAGTTAATTGATGGGTTTATGCAAGCTTTGGGTTGTTGGTTTCTCTGTATCATTTTCAGTTCCTGTTTCTTGGGCCTCTCTCAGTTAAAGGGCTTTCAGCCCTTGTTTATAGGTAGAGCTGGTGGTTATGTTTTCACTGGAAAGATTGTAGCAAGCATTCCTTTCATGGTTCTTGCTTATTTGTCTTCTTCATTTGCAGGATGGGTCTTCCTTATTGGTAAGTTGCTGATTTAGTTCTTGTATATTTGGTGATAGTTGTCGGGCCCTGCTTTGAGCTTGTTATTTCTCCTGCTATTATTAGCCGTTGAGCTAACAGTTTTCTTTAAGATTGTATGATTTCTACATTGCATTGCATCTTTCAGTGTTCTGCACTTATGCCCTTTCAGCTATCATGTTGCATGCTTAATATTAATTATGAAGTTCATGTTGTTAGCCAGTTTATGCATGAATCAAGATATTCTCACTTAAAGTGTGCATTAAGAGTTCTAAGACACTTGAAAGGTGCTCCTGGAAAAAGGAATTATGATTTCTAAAGTTAAGTCTGGAAAATATGTCTTAACTGTTTTTTGTTGATGCAGACTGGGCTAAGGCAGTCATGGTAAAAAAAATATATATATATATGTAGCTGAGTTTTGTTTATGTTAAATGATAGTTCAGTAATTATTAAAATTAGTTTGAATTTTTGAAGTTTTTAACTGAACTTAGTAGAGCTGGTTTTTGCTGCAAATGTTGTTTTTTATTCATGAGCAAATCAAACTGGTTGAAATAGATTTATTCTTTGTTTGTGTAAAGGTGTCATCAAGACTGTCAAAATAAATTCCACTAATAATGTGGCTGATGTTTTTAACCATAGGTTTATCTGTTTCCTTCTTATTCAAGCTTGTGTGGGAAGTTAACTTTGGTAAATCACTTTCACACTTAACTTGAAGGGGGGTGTTAAAAAGGCTTGGGCTACAGCCTTGGGCTACTGCCACTGGACTGCAAGTTAAGTGTGCAGTGTTTTCCAAGCCCAACCCAGATTCATGTTCTGCCCTACTATTAGCAATGCAGTGAAAAGATTTTGAACAGATTGAATGCTCATTTCAGATTTAAAGCTCGCTTCATCTCCTCGTCTCGTCTCCTCGTCTCGTCGTTTCTCTAAAAGGCTTGCTTCGGTGTTCCGTGTTCTCATCAGTTAAAGTCGTTGTAAGTGGTTAGTTAGTTTAGCTTCTTGTTAGTCTTCTTGTTATTAGTTGATTGGCTCTCTCTATTTAAAGGAGTCCCCCTTGCATAGTTTGACACATAGATTGTTCAACTGGTATTCTTCTTTGTGTTCTTAAAAGTTCTTGTAGATATAAATCAGGTGTGTATAAGTTTGTTTTGTTGAGAGTGAGCTTCATCTGTCGATGAAGTCTCAGAGTGTTATGTAGTGAGGTTTCGTATGTAAGTAATAGGGTGGCTTTGTGCCGGTTGTGATTTAGGGTTATTATATGAAATTAGTTATTGATAATTCTCGTCGTTGGTTCTTGGTATAATTTTCACAATTTCTTATATTTCTCAGCGATATATATATACACACACACACACACAAATATATATATATATATATATATATATATATATATATATATATATATATATATATATATAGAGGGAGGTTCAATGGAAAACCACAATGCACCTGAAAACTTGTGAAAACCGCACTGCACCACTACAAATGTATCAAATTCCCCGCGTGATGCATCAAAATCCCGCGTGATGCATCAAATTTCCCGCGTGATGCATCAAAATCTCGCATGATGCATCACCTTATTTACGATCATGCCACCGCGTTTTTCATGAAATGCACCAAATCGGACGGTATACGTAGGTTTCCATGGTTTTCACGTGCATAGTGGTTTTCCATTGAACCCACCCCTATATATATATATATATATATATATATATATATAGAATATGGTTCGTGTGAATACCTAAAAAATGCAAAGTACCGTGAAGACCTGTGAACACACGGGTTTCAGATGTGAACTTGCTCCGAAAAAAAAGTTTTTTTTTTGAATTTTTTTTCATATTCATTTAGATACAAATAATATAAGGCTATTCGTAAAAAAATTACATACATTCTCACTTTCTAGTATCTTAAAAGTCATGTGAACGTGAAAAAATTCATGTGAACATGCTTAGTTGTGAACACACGTTCACAACAGCAGAGTTCATGTGAACACACACGTTTCACATAGTTCTAGTGTGTGTTTATGTGTGATTTTTTGCAAGTAGTCTTGTATTATTAATTTAAACATGATTATGAAAAAAATTTCAAAAAAAATGGTTTTAAGCGAGGTACCTCCGGTACTCCGCAAAACTAGTGGTACTCATTTGAACCCATATATATATATATATATATATATATATATATATATATATATATATATATATATATATATATATATATATATATATATGTATATATATATATATAGAGGGGGTTCAATGGAAAACCAACATGTATCGGAAAACTTTGGAAAACCTCCATGCACCACCACAAATGCATCACAATTCCCGCGTGATGCACCAAATTCGCGCGTGATGCACCAAATTCTCGCGTGATGCATCACCTGATCCAATGGCTATAAAGTGGTTCCCGGGTTTTCCGATGCATAAGGTTTTCCATTGAACCCACCCCTATATATATATATATATATATATATATATATATATATATATATATATATATATATATATATATATATATATATATATATATATATATATATATATATATATGTATATATATATATATAGGGGTGGGTTCAATGGAAAACCACTATGCACCTGAAAACTATGGAAACCTACGCATACCGTCCGATTTGGTGCATTTCATGAAAAACGCGGTGGCATGATCGTAAATAAGGTGATGCATCACGTGAGATTTTGATGCATCACACGGGAAATTTGATGCATTTGTGGTGGTGCAGTGCGGTTTTCACAAGTTTTCAGGTGCATTGTGGTTTTCCATTGAACCTCCCTATATATATATATATATATATATATATATATATATATATATATATATATATATATATATATATATATAGGGTCAGGTTCTATGGGGCACCATATGCATCGGGAACCAAAAAAAGAACCAACCACAGCCTTTAGATTAAATGATCATTGATGCATCACGCGATGCATGTATTTGGTATGCATAGGGGTATTTTGGGAAGAATAAATATAGCTAGTCAAATAACATTTAATTTATATTAATTAAATATTCAATCAATACCTAAACAATAAATGCTAATTAATATTAATTGATACACTTCCAAAATTACAAAATCTAAACAAATTAAAAAAAAAAAAAGATTTGATGTCGATGCATCTAATATTATCCTTCAATTCGTGTTGCATCTCGGTTTCTTCATCCTCATTTTTGGTCATATTCAACATCTTCTTCGTCCAACCATCATGTATCATCAAAATGATGATGCATTTTCATCGGATTTATCTTCAAAACACGATGCATCTTTATTTAATTCATCAAAAATCACGATGCATCTTCATTTTATTCATAAAAAACACGATGCATCTTCATCGTATTGCATCTCAGCCATAAAAAACACGATACATCTTCATTCGTGATGCATCTCGGCCATATTCATCCAAGATGATGCATCTTCATCGGATTCATAAAAAATCATGATGTATCATATTCGTCTTCCATAAATATCGGATAAACACGATTAATCTTTCGAAAATTTCCATAAAGAAAATGCATAAAAAAACAACTATACCTTTAAACGATATCATTCCATCATCATCATTGCGAAATCATCATCATCTTCATTAAAATGGCACCATGAACCGACTGCTATGCATGGGGCGGTGGCCGTCGACTTTAGAGAGAGGGATGTCAATGGGGCGGCGGCCACCGAGAGAGAGGGTGGTGGCCGCCGGCTTTAGAGAAAGGAGGATAGAGATAAGGGTGATCATCATTTTCATTAAACTGCACCGTGAACCGACTGCTATGTATGGGGTGGTGAACGCCGACTTTAGATAGAGGGGTGGCAATGGGGTGGTGGCCGCCGGGAGAGGGGGGTGGTGGCCGGCCGCCGGATTTAGAGAGAGGGGGAGAGAGATAAGGGTGAGTGAGAGAATGTGGGAGGGATAAATGGAATGTTTGTTATTTTGTTAATTTAATGATTTAATTACCTAAATTAATTCATTCTATTTAGATGATTCTAAAATATATTTTAATTATAGTTAAATATAAATTACAAGTTTAACATTCCTAAAACGCCCTTAATGCATTTTTGGTTCCCATTTGGTTCCCGATGCATATAGTGCCCCATAGAACCTCAATCTATATATATATAAAATTAAATTAAATAAATAATGTATATTATTAAACTTATTTAATTAACAAGTGGATTGAAGCCGAGCCAAACTCGGACATGTAAATCTACTCATGAGCTAAGCTTGAGCTTGAGCTCTTTATTAATAATTGAGGTGGGATAAAACTCATCTAGACTTGAGCTTGACTCAACTTGTTACACCCCTAAGCGTGGTGATAGGTTTGTTTGGTTTTGGCATGTGGGATGTTGGTAGGATATGATGTACGTTGGATTAAAACTAGTTTTAATTGCATTTTAAAAGATTTTGGAAGCTAAAAACCTTTGTTTTGGAGTTGCAACTTTTAGTTTTATAAATAAGTTGTGCCAAATTAGTTTTAATTGCAAATCATTCGACTAACCAGTGTTTCATGGGCCTTATGGTGGGGAATACAATCGTGGAGGTTAACGAAACAAACTCTAACTCATGTCATTAATTACGGATTACACAATAACTCACTTCATGTTAGTTGTGGAAACGATCGATTTGGATGTAAAAGGTGGGTTATCCTTTTTGGACACCATTATTGAAAGGGTAAAAATATAGTTGTATACTTCTAAAGCTGAATATATAAATATGCTGGTAAAACGAACATGTGACTTGTTCTCATAGTAGGGCTGGTTCTTGGATGGGGAGGGAGGGAGAGGGGACGACACAAGACCCTCAAATTAATTTGTATTTCATAAAAACAATATGTAATTATTTATCATCACCTAATTTGTATTTCACAAAAACAAAAAGAGTACATGATTAAAGTATGCATTAAATATAATGTTTTTTTTAATTGGAAATTCTTCTGGCTAGAAATCTTCAAAATGCATAATTTTAAAGGGGGATTCTATACTTACACCTTGTTATCCTCGTTATGCTAATCACACCTCTCTCTCTCTCTCTTAATTTGAGGGGGGGGACTAAGTTTAACCAGTGGGTCAATCTCACTACATTAACAAACAAATGTAAGATGATAGGTGTATGATTAGCAAAAGTTAACGACAGGAAGGGCGTAGGTATAAAACAATCGTATTTTTAAATATATGAGAAGCTAGCCATAGGTTAACGCAAATTTAGCGATGAGTCAAATACTGGCATTTGTTTATCACCACAACTTAATTTTCAAAACAGGCACCATAAATGATAGTTGAATATCATGTTTTTTTTTTCCTTATTTTTAATACTCGAATATATTTAAAAAAAAAATGAAAATGATGTTTATACATGTTACAGTGGATGAAGGCAGACAAAGGGATAATGAAGTCTATTTCAAATAACTTATCCTATAAATTGACATTAATGTCATAAAATATCTTGATATAAATGCCTTCAAATTCATTATTGTTCTCGTGAGACCCACCCCTCTATACCATTACCTCCTCATTGTCTGTATTTTACTATTTTTTTAATGTGAGAGATAGTGATAGAGATGTGTGAGTTGGAATCGAATAATAAAAGGAAATGATTGTTCCGGCTAGGCCCTAGAGAGTAGACATGACATCGGTATGGTACTGAGCGTGGCATTGGGCACACACCGCCCACCCCTTTTGCATTGGCAACAATCTCAAGTTAACGAGTTCCAAACAAAACAACATTGATCGAACAAACTAACATAAAACAGTTTAACAACGTCGACTAAAATTGAACACTCAGTCACTCACTAACACGTTGATCATTGAAAACTATCAATTGGACATGATATGGAGGAGTGAACACTCACAATGAATCTAACTTTGATAAAGTTTAATGAAGCGGTTGTAAACATGTGATGAGTTCATTGACATAAGATGGCTTCGATGTATAGTTAATTGATAGATCATTAGAGAATAAGATCTTTGCCCTTTGAACATTGAAGAAAGGAATGAGGTTGAGATTAAGATGTCGATTAGAATTTTGCACATCACACGTTGCCCATTGTCGCTTTGTTAAAATCAATTGACCCTCATCAATTTTGGTTAGCGGTCACAATCCCTAATTCTATCATGCAATATGGGCTTACTAAGAAAAGCGTCATTGAATCAGTACATGTATGTGTGTATGTATCTATATGTGTGTGTGTGTGTATATATGATATCATTGTAGATACTAAATTTAGTGTAGAGCTGTAAAACCAATATCGTCCATAGATTAGATTAATTTAATGGTCTTGATTAAACAATGAAGTTTGTAATTAGTGAAAAAAGTATTGGTATTAGTGGTATTTTAATTCAGGGTAAAAAAATTTTTGAAATTGCAAAAGATTGAAATTAACAAAATAAATATCATTTTTCTTTAAATTAAAATAACATTTATATTATTAATTTTTAAATCACAAAAACTATACCATAAAAACGAGAATTTTGTACTCTTTAAAACGAGACCGATCATGATATATTTTTTTTGAAAAAATTTTACGTGTTTATTTTTCGTAAAATTTTTTTTCCCAGACCACAATGCAATATAGCATGGGGAGATCATTCATTGTCGAATGAACACTTGATATCGTATATTCAACGTCGAAGTAATACTATATATCATACATGCAACACTGCATATACATTTAATATTAAAAGAGCCAAAATAATTGTCAAAATTAGTAGTTAAAGTTGGTGGATTTGACGAAAACGGTTATGATATATTTTTTCGAAAAAATTTACGTGTTTATTTTTCGTAAAAAAAATTTGCGCTGAAGACCATTCAATATATCATATCGGGATCATTCGATGTCGAATTACAATTTATACAACATATTCAATGTCGAAGTACTACAATATATCATATATGCAACACTACATGTACATTCAATATTAAAAAAATCGAAATAATAGTCAAAGTTAGCAGTCAAACTTGGTGTGCTACCCTTAATTTAATGTTAATTGCATATTTATCATCCTATCCCTAGTGTTATATTATAATCCTATGGTGTAGATTGGTTCTATAGTTCTGCACTAATTTAAGGCTCTGCCATTATCCCAACCATATATATATAATATGGTTCGAGAGAGTACTACCCATTATGCAGCGCACCAGAAGGTACCACCTTTAAAAAAACATTTTTTAAAATTCTTTATAATAAACATATTTTAATTAACATTATGAAGATCATATGTAAATTTGACATACATTCACATCTCCTAACTCCTAAAAAGTGATGTAAACGCACACTTACATAATTTTGAATATATGTGAACGTGCATTTATGTGATGTGTGATTTCATGCACTTAGAGTGTTTCGGATTTGCGTGAAATTTACATATGATTTTTGTAATATTAATTAAAAATGTTCATGAAAATTTTTTTAAAAAATTTAGTTTTAAGGGTGGTACCTTCTGGTGCGTTGCATAATGGTTGGTACTCACTTGAATATATATATATATATATATATATATATATATATATATATATATATATAGAATATGGTTCGTGTGAGTACCTAAAAAATGCAGAGTACCGTGAGTACCTGTGAACACACGGGTTTCAGATGTGAACTTGCTCCGAAAAAAAGTTTTTTTTTTTGAATTTTTTTTCATATTCATTTAGATACATATAATATAAAACTATACGTAAAAAATTATATACATTTACACTTTCTATCATCTTAAAAGTCATGTGAACGTAAAAAAATTCATGTGAACATGCTTAGTTGTGAATACACGTTCACAACAGTACACTTCATGTGAACACACACGTTTCACATAGTTATAGTGTGTGTTTAGGTGTGATTTTTTGCAAGTAGTCTTGTATTATTAATTTAAACATGATTATGAAAAAAAATTTCAAAAAAAATGATTTTAAGCGAGGTACCTCCGGTACTCCGCAAAACTAGTGGTACTCATTTGAACCCAAATCTATATATATATATATATATATATATATATATATATATATATATATATATATATATGTGTGTGTGTGTGTATGTGTGTGTGTGTGTGTGTGTGTGTGTGTGTGTGTGTGTGTGTGTGTGTATATAAAGGCCTAGGTCAACAAGTTTTGAGCCCTCTTTGCTCTTGCCTATGATATATCGGGTTAAGAACGTACTTGTTTCTTGAAAATTGTCCTACAATTTATTTTAATGAACAATATACATATACATTATTATGCACACAAAGTACCTTTTTAACTAACAATAGCTATATATAGGGTTATATGTCAAAAATATCAACAACTTTTTGTAGTTTTACCGTTTATATCCATATTATTTATTTTTTATCATTAATAACAATAACTTTTGTATTTTTTTACCGATTATACCAACTTTTGACCTGGAAACCTGCTATAGCAGGTTTCCATCCATTAATACCAACAGCTTTTTATCTTTTTACCAATAATAGCAACATCGTTTTATAAAAACCAATAATAGCAGCGACTTTTAACTTTTTACCAATAATAAAAACATATCAAATTTGATTTTCATTTATATTTAACTAATCATTATTTAAAAAAAAACTAAATTTATGAAAATCGAAAACACAATAAAATAAGTTCATAACCCATATTTTTGTTTAAATTTTGTTTGTATAAAAATGTAAAAAATATGTTTTCTATAGATATTAAAAAATGAAGATAATTTTGATTAGGGGTGAGCATGGATCAGTTTTTGGAAAAAACTTCAGTTCGGTTTGGTTTTTTCCGGTTTATTTTGACCTCCAAACTGAAATTTTTGGTTTTTGAAATTTTTATTGTGTTCTCGATTTTCATAAATTTAGTTTTTTTAAAATAATGATTAGTTAAAGATAATAAAAATTTAATTTGATATGTTTTTATTATTGGTAAAAAGTTAAAAGTCGCTGCTTTTATTGATAAAAATATAAAACGTAGTTGCTATTATTGGTAAAAAGATAAAAAGTTGTTGGTATTAATGGATGGTAACCTGCTATAGCAGGTTTCTAGGTCAAAAGTTAGTATAATCGGTAAAAAATACAAAAGTTGTTGCTACTAATGATAAAAAATAAATATTGTGGGTATAAACGGTAAACTAGAAAAAGTTGTTGTTATTTTTGGCATATAACCCGCTATATATATGATAAAGAGTTTGGTAAATAATTATAAGTTAATATTGAAAAATTGTTTTTCAAGTTTCATTTTTGCGATTAAGTCCTTGCAATTTTTTTCGATTGTTTAAGTCTATGTACAATTTTTATTCTATTCATAACTATATATTTTTAACTTGTTACTAGTTAACCGGTAAAACAGTTATTTTATCGAATGATTTAATATTGACAATAAAAATTTTCTTTTCTCGTTTTAATGATTAAATCTCCGGACATTTTTGTTTACTGTTTAAGTGTTTGTACAGTTACCGGCTAGACCAACTAAGCACGTCAAATATATGATTTTAAATAAGACAAAAGATATCGGGAGTCTCAAACAATCCAAAAAATTCTAGAGATTTAATTGCAAAAATATAAAAAGAAAAAAAGGTTTTTCGATATTAACCTTGATCATAATTTAATACTAATAATAATAATAATAATTTTTTTTTTATCATTTTTGTTTCTATGCCAGATGAAGGCTGGCCAAGGGGGGTATCGTCATAATCTCGAAAAACGTCATAAAAGCATATGGATGTATTTGCGTCCAGATTCATTTGGATCATTTCCCCCCACGCTACCCCTTTCTTCCTCCTCATATCATATGATTATTGCCTGCAAATTTCTAGAGACAGAAAGAGATGGAAGTGAGCTGTAGAAAGACAGAAGACGACGACGCTTTTCATGTTCTTCACAAAATTCCCTGTGGAGATGGTCCTTATGTTCAAGCTAAACACGCTCAGGTTCGTAATTAATTAATCTTCTCCTGCCTTAATTAGTTAATTAATTAATTTTCCTACTTAATTATCTACAGATCGATCTCTCTGTAAACTACTACTAGAAACAGATATGTGTTTACATGATCGATCGTGATCGTGAGTTGCAAAAAAAATCTGAAAATACGCAGACATTCATCGTAGCTGTACAACTCCTTGTTCGCATCCTTTTGACTTTGGTTTTTAATCTCAAATTAACGAATTAAGATCCACAATCGTTTTAATTAAACGATCAAATGTTGATCGACCTGAACTTGACAGGTTAATCAGTATTTCGTTTCTCGAATCATGAGTTTTGTCGTGTTAGCTGTTACAAATGCCATGAAATTTTCTGATCCATCGATCTCATGTTTTTAATTAACGTCACAGGTTAATTGTTACTTCAAACGATTCATCGATTTTATTTTTGTAATTGATTTTGACTGCCTCGATCTCAATTTGAGTTAGGGTTATGGTATATAAGTGCAACTTCTAAATCACTAAGGTTTGAGCAACCAAGTTTTACTATACGTACGTACATTGCTTCAAGTCCTTGGGCCTTTTCCGGAGAACATTAAGGCCGGATCGGAAATAAATTTGAATTACCGGCCGTCAGCATGAATGGGGTGTGCATGGGTTTACACGTTTAGTTTTTTAGTTCAATTAATTTAACCATTTAATGAACCAAAATAATTTAACCACATACTTAATTTCTACAAATAATAAGTTCGACTTAAATTAACTAAAAAAATTGATAAATTTAAGAATGCATAGAATTTTGATAAGACTCTTTGGATCTTTATACCTCACCATATGTGTTAAAATCTTTATATATATCATATCGTACACTTCAAAAAGTATTTCATTATGTGACTTTTAACTTTCATATAACTTAATGTCGGGTACTAGTCGATCGGTTAACATATGTTTTTTTTTTGAACGGCAAACTATCCTACTCCTAATCCTAAACTATTCGTTTTTTACCACAAGAGTTACTTTCTCCACCTAATTTACAACTTGCCTCCGACGGGAGGCGAACCCATAACCTCTCACTTATATCTTCACCTCCTCTTGCCGCTAGGCCAAAGGGCAAAGGCCCTTTGGTGGTTAACATATGTGTCACATATATTGCTAAACAAATGCTAGTACATCAAACTTTTTGACATTAGCTAACCTAAAAATACAAGCACCTTAAAAAAATTAATGCATCACATATATATAAGTATATTTGGAAATATACGTTTGTATTATACGGCCTATAACATATATAATCGTTATCTGTGACTTGACTCCTATGTATGACTGGTGACTTGGCTAGTAAGAGTAGTTTAGTAATAATAATAACAATAATAATAATAATTAGGGTTTAACCGTTTAAGTCGTATAATATCAACGTGTTTTTGTAAATATACCGACATCTATACTATATAAAATAAGAAAACCACTTGGAGTTTCTGGACCATTGGATGGAAAAAAAATCAATGGTCCAGATTAATGACAACTCATAATTATTTATGAAATGTCTCTTATACCTTTAATTAAAATCAATAGTTATACCTATGTCATTTTATCTTTCTTTCCTAATTAAAATCAATAATTAAAAAATATATAAATAACCTTTTATCTTTCTTTCCTAATTCATTTTCTTACATAAATCACTTCAATTTATTATATTAAAAACAATTAACCAATAGGTTGCTAATAACTAAAACATATATATTGTCTTTAAAATTCGAAACATGCATATAATAATTGTAATAATTTTGTATAATTTATATCTTAAAACAAATATTTATTTATTAATATAACATAACTTTTTTAGTTAAATCATATTAAGTATAAAATGTTGACAAATTAGATACAATTATTCATTCATATATTTTATATGTTTTCATTCATAAATATTCTACAAAAGTATTGATTTTAAAATTTAAACTAATTTATAGAATTTAAAATCTACTTTTATTCTTAGAATTTTCTATTATTATTACTTATTAGTAGCAATTATAAGAAATTATGAATTCTTTTTATCAATTCTAAAAAATCTGAATGAAAATATGAATTGATATAAATAGTATACTTAATAATCTAGCTAATCTATATATCTATAATAAATACTAACAAAAGAGTAACTTTACTATTTTTTTTTGTGAAATCACGTGTCATCACTATGAATCGATACGTGACATTTATGGGTTTTAAAAATAATAAAGAAATTTAATTGAAATCTATCCAAATATAATATAATTGTTAGTACATCATGTGTGACGATAGCAGTCTAAGTTTAGATAGCATTTTGTGTAAGTCAATTTACTTGATATTGAATATTAACAAGTGTTTGATATATATGTTTGATTATGTATTGTTTGATATTGATTGATTGTATGTTTGAACTTAGGGTAACGTATTACAATAAGTTCAAACATAAAACTCAAAGATAAATTCAAACATAAGATAAAACATAAGTTCAAACATAAGTTTGAAAGATAAGGTTCGAGTTTAGTTAAAAGTCAGATTCGAATTTGTCTAGGAGGACAAGTTCGAATAGGCCTTGGGCCTAAGTTCGAATTTGTCCTAGACAAAGTCGAACCTGTCAGTATAATTAAGGGTTAATTCGATTAATTAACAGACTTTTGCAGAGACTTGTTAGATTTTAGAGAGTTTAAACAAAAGGACGATCTCGAACTTGCTAGCATTTGGAGAGTTTCGTTTGGAGAGAATCATCGTGTTGGGACGTTCTAGTTGTTCGTCTATCACCATGGTAGTCTCCGTATTTCGGTGTGCGTGGTCTTTCCGTCAAGCCACTAACGAGGATTCCGCACTCGTTGGAATGTGTCGCGTCAAGATAGATCCGTATAGAGCAGACCTTACAATAATCCACTTTAAAATTCAAGTCAAATCAAACAAAATCTAATACTCTACTAAATTATTAATTATAATACAATATAATAAAAGTTTAAAAAATATAAACAAATAATTACTATTCATATATATTTATATAGTTTTGTTAAAAAAATAATATTTATATCTTTACCTTCTAATTTATTATATTTTATATATATATATATATTAAAAATATCCGCGTAATACGCGGGTAATAAACTAGTTGTATATATATATATATATATATATATATATATATATATATATATATATATATATATATATATATATATATATATATATATATATATATATATATATATATATATATATATATAGAATATGGTTCGAGAGAGTACCAACTTTATGCAGCGCACCAGAAGGTACCACCTTTAAAAAGACTTTTTAAAATTTTTTTTCATAAACATGTTTTAATTAACATTATGAATATTATATGTAAATTTCACATACATTCACATCTCCTAGCTTCTAAAAAAATGATGTGAACACACACTTATATAATTTGAATGTATGTGAACGTGCATTTATGTGATGCGTGTTTTCATGCACTTAGAGTGTTCGGATTTGCGTGAAATTCACGTATGATATGTGTAATGTTAATTAAAACATGTTCATGAAAAAAATTTCAAAAAAATTACTTTTAAGGGTGGTACCTTTTGGTGCGCTGCATAATGAGTGAAACTCACTTGAACCTAAATCTCTCTCTCTTTCTCTCTTTCTCTCTCTCTCTCTCTCTCTCTATATATATATATATATATATATATATATATATATATATATATATATATATATATATATATATATATATATATATATATATATATATATATATATATGTATATATATATATATATATATATATATATGTATATATATATATTTATATTTATATGTTAAATATACTTTGGTTTTCATACCAATATAATATCTTTTTAAATAAAATCAGGCTTCGTTGGTATGACAAACCGAACATTATTGGTATGACAAATCAGTGTCTATGTAAAAAAGGGTGTTTAAAATATTCTGAAACCGAAAAATTGATACGAAAACCCAAAAACCCTTTTGATTTTGAGGTTAACTGAACCAAATTTTCTTGTTATTTTCAGTATGGTTAACCAAAACGAAAAAAATCTCCAGTTTCTGTTTTGGTTTAGGTTCGTGATTTTTGTGAGATTGGTTGACCGAAAAACGGATACGAAAACGAAAAACCGTTTCGATTTTGAAGTTAATCGGATTAGAATTTTGGTGAGGATGGTTAACCAAAAAAACCGAAAACTCTTTAAATTTATAAAATTTAACTTTTAGGCTTATAAATATAACATTTATCCCAACAATAAAATATAATTTTAACTTATTTATTAGTCTACATTAAATATTAAATCCCAAACAACAAAAGACTACATTCTAACAATTTTATTTAGAAAGATTATAAAATATTTTTTTGTTTCTATTAGATTTTTTAAAGATAATGTTCAATATTATGAAGATATTTTATAAAGAATTTGTAGTTTTGTCTCTCGCATTTATTTTCTTGGACTTTTGAAGTTTATAAAAACTAACTGTTAGAATTTTTCTAATTTAAAATTTAGTTTGTCAAATAAAATATGGTTGATTGGTTAACTGGATAAACGAACCGAAAAAAGTAATTAACCGGTTTTTTCGATTTAGGTTAGGTTACCGAAATTGCTCTGTATCTCTAGTTAACCATTTGAAATGCATTTTTGGTCGGTTAACCATCCATGAACCCCCATATTGGTATTGAAAACTGAAAGACATGTACCATATATGTTATAGGGATGGCAAAAAAACCGAACCCAATGGGTAAAACCGAAAACTGATCTAATCGGGAGGGTTTCCCCGAACCTGATTAAGTTAAACGGGTGATGGGGCATGTATGGTATTGACAATACCCGTCCCGTATACCCGATTACATAAACCGTTTAAATCCCCGATTACTCCGATTAACTTTTTAATAGCAACATGCTATTTATACTGTATATATATTATATATAAAAGATGAATATTTTTTATCTATTTTTTATATTATGCATAAAAATGATTATGTGTCATTTAAGAACTTATTTATTTATATATAATTTATTAAAAGAATGTTTTTTCGTTTTCATTTGATAGGAATACGAATTTATTTTAATATTAGTATTGTAATTTTTAACACATTGACGTTTTAAGCTTAAATTATAAACCATGTCGTTAAATTACATATTATCGATTTATAAATGGGTTTTCCCTAGGGGTGGCAATCTTGACCCAACGGGCCAAACATTTAAATGGACCCATTTTAAAAAACTAAGATAGAACATAATTTTTTTTAGAAATGAAAATTTATAAAACGGTGTATTTAAAAATTGCTCTTTGAAATTTTTTTCAAAATTATGTACAATTTATGACTTTTGGCAATTAATACGATTCATTTATATAATTGTAATCGTATTATTTCTGTAAATTGTAAGTGTATTATAAGTTTTAATAATATATGATTGCGAATTTGTTTATATTGATTGGCCGGAAAACCAAAGTGGAAAAAGTGAGTCGAAAAAACGAAACGGAAAAACTGATGATCCTAACTGGTCCAAATTGAAAAAAGACGACCATAAAAAGACTTGTCCGACAATGACTGGTCTGTAAAAAGACTGATCCGTCCGTGAACTAGCATTGTAGCATAGCACATTGTCCATTTTGCTATAACAAAAAATGATGCAGATGAGTTTGTTGATGTATTTGAGTAATTGTGAATCTGTTTTACTCAATTATTGTTTATAATAATATATTCTAGTGTTACAAAAACCATCACATACTCTAGATTTCTTTTTTTAGAAAGGGGCATATTCTAGACTTCTAGTAGGTTACTATTATTATTATCATTAGTTTTTTAACAATCACATATAATATATTTATAAGTATGTTTACTTCTTAACAAACAACATTACCTCTTAAGGATTCCATTATTAAGAGAGAAAGAATGTAGTAGCCTCTCTTGAAATCCAGCGGGTTTACGGTTCAAGGTTTAACCATCTTCCATCAAATTCAATCCTAAAACACTTGGTTAGATTTGAGAAATACATGTCGTCTACTACTATTTTGATTTGTGCTTTAACCGGAAGTATACCTGATGATGATACTAGTACTCTTGGCAGGGCCGGTCTTGACTATTTTAATGCCCTGGACAAGATTGAAGAAAAAACCATTTCTAAAAAATTTAAAATGCAACATATTTTTTTTAAAATAGGTTTGGCCAAGCTAGAAAAAAATGTCTCTTAAAAAATACAACATGCTAATTTTAAAAGTTTTTGGTCAATTACTGGGTTGAAAAATTTTAAAAATACACATGTTGACCTAATATATAACATATTGAACTGAAAAAAATGTTGCCCCTTCATGACTTGATGCCCTGGGCGGTAGCCCCCCCCCCCCCCCCCCAAGGGCCGGCCCTGACTCTTGGGCAATTATGTAGATGACTAGTTTGAATGGCCGGTTCAACATTTTCATGCAATATATGAAGAGTATCATAAATTGGTTTCACTTTTATTGTTATTGACTTCTTTGGTAACACTCGTATAGGCTCCAGCCGTGGAACTCCCTACCCATTTCAAACTTGTGCCCTCGATTTCATCGGGAAAATAACCACTCCCTCGAGGGGAAAATGTCGCGAGTCTGTTTATAGTCGCGACTGTTGTCATAGTCAACAAGGTTGAAACTTCCAGGAAAAAACTTCGAATTGGGAGGGCGACAGAAAAAATGCCACTATTTTAAATTCAATATAGTAAGGCGTTTCTAATCTTCCTCGCAGCAAGACTTCTGAAAGCCAGTTGTTAAGAAAAAGATTAGAACAAGAGGGCTCTGATCGGGAAGCAAGGCTTCTGAGTGTAAGTAAGTGAGCCAAGCCAGGAGTTCGCCTTTGAGTTCTAGTTGTGAGTTCCAGTCTATAAGATGGGACCTGTAGTTCCGTAGTTAATAAGTATGAATCCCTCCTTGGCCACTCCACTAGTGGCTCGGCTTCGTCCTAGAAGCTACTGCTTCCGGTCCTGATGGGCAAGTATAAATAGAAGAAGCAGCTCCTCTCACTGCCCCGTATAGGGTTCTAGGCCTCGGATTTCAAATAAGGACTATTACTAAGGGAAAGCAACCCTCGGATATTAATATACCCTCTTCACTTTACAAGTTATCCTTTAATGCCTCGTTCTCTTCTGTCTACGTACCGTTTGTCATAAGAACAAAGCTTAGACTGAAGTAATTTTTGTTAGATCTTGAGGATTTGTCATCAAGTTTCCTTAATTTTTACAATTTTCTAGAGTTAGGGGTTGTTTGTTAATTTGCTTCTTAATGTGAATCATTTAGAAGCCACTTGAAGGTAAAATGATCTCTTAATGTTTCCATCAAGAGGTAAACAAATAGAACCTTAGTAGGTCTAAGTAGTTAGGATTTGCAATCAGCATTTCCTATGTTTTAGATGTTGTTTGTTTTTAAAAAAAATTACATATCTAACTGAAAGTAAAAGTTGGACCTAATATTTGAAAATCATTTATGAAATTAAAAGTTTGCCTTAATATTTAAAAATAATATCTGAAATTAAAAGTTGGCCCAAAAATAAAAGGGATAATGACACCAAATACCTATATACTTTTAAATGTGCTTACATTTATGTAGTGTACTTTTATTTGTGCACATTTGGTAGTCAAACTTTTAAAAATGTTTCAATTAGTTAGTTGTGTGACATGATGACCGGTACAACAGGTTACCCTGATTAGTCTAACTTTTTTTTGTACACATTTATATAGTGTAGTTATTCTTTTGTGTACGTTTGGTAGTCAAACTTTTGAAAAATGTTTCAATTAAGTAATTTGGGGACCTGATGATCACCCAATAACCTAATTGAAACACTTTTACAAGTATACTACATTAATGTGCACAAAAAAAAAATTACATTAATGTGTACAAACTTAAAAGTACATAGCTATCTTGTTTCATTTTCCCAAAATAAAATACTTAAATTGGCTCTATGATCTAAACATACGCCTTTTAATTTTTTCACACCAACTAAATTGGATTGATCCCATGAGGTTTGAATACTAAATCCGTCACTGCCTTCAAGCCTCCAACAACAATTCATGGATTTGGATCCATCATTGAGATTGGGAATCGTACTATCATACCTTTTAGTCTTCCACCATTTGTCTCCAGCGATCACACGTACCTTACAGCAACAACATTAAGCAAGTCCTAGACTCCTAGCCGGTGCGCAAGCCCCCTGGGCCCTGGATATGACGGTTTTTACCCAATTAACAACACCTAGCTGGCCGTCATCTCCTTGATGTGACGGTTGACTCGATTCAGAACAACCGTGTCAGTCAATAACTCGCGAGTTTTGGTTAATGGTTAGAGCCAGGTCAATATACGATTCGATGCACAGATCTAGTCACGTCATGTTAGGCATATATATATATATATGTATGTATGTATGTATATATATACTGATTCTGACTTGTACGATTGTTAAATTATATATGTTCTAATACAGTAGTTAGTAATTGTTAAAACAATTTTAAACAAATACTAGACAATGATGATGGGTCAACACAACCAGACTCGTCTAGCTAGCTAGGTACCGTTCAATTAACTGATAGTTTTGAAGTAATTAAGTATATATAATTAATTAACCAATAAAGAAAAACTTCAAAATAATTTATGAAAGTTGTACGATAATTAGTTGATTGAAATTACATTTACATGCATGCATGGATGCATGCAGGTGGTAGAAAAGGATCCAGAGAGGGCAATTGTATGGTTTTGGAAGGCGATAAACGAAGGAGATAGAGTGGAGAGTGCACTAAAAGACATGGCTGTTGTTATGAAGCAATTGAACAGAAGTGAAGAAGCCATTGAAGCCATCAACTCCTTCAGATGTCTTTGCTCCAAACATGCCCATCAATCTCTCGATAATCTCCTCATCGACTTGTACAAGGTACCGCCATCTACATACCTTAATTCATGTATTAATGCATAATCTTTTTTCAATTCCAGTTTCAAGATTTGCAATAAAAGAATGGTTTTTAATTCCGTTAGCATAATTAACTTTCCTATATATAACAGAAATGTGGGAGAATGGACGAACAAATAGCTCTATTGAAGCAGAAGCTTAGAAAGATTTATAGAGGAGAAGCTTTTAATGGAAAACTTACAAAAACTGCTCGTTCCCATGGCAAGAAGTTTCAAGTCTCTGTTAAACAAGAAACTTCCAAGATTTTGGTATATATTCATTCCTTCCTCTAGTTGATTACTTCTTAGTTAATTATGCTACTCGTATCTAATAAGATAAACGAGTTATATAATCGAATACTGGTCGACACGTTTGTTAATTTTAATCGTAGGGATGTGCCTCGAGCTTGAAAATAAAAATTAGTTTTTCAAGTTTGATATGTGGTTCTATCACTTGTGTAGTGGTATTTGTTTGGAACTCAATTACTCATGTGACACAAGCAAATTTTCTAGTTAAACCTAAACTAGATATGACCACTTTAGTAGCCCTTTTTAAGAAGGTGGTCTGGTCCGACTTAGGGGTTGTTTGTTTGCTTCTTAACGGAATCATTAAGAAGTCACTTAAAGGTAAAATGACTTGTTAATGGTTCCATTAAGAGGTAAACAAATAGTTAGCCCTTGTTTGTTTAGTGCTGAATGGAATCATTAAGAAGTGGTTTAACCTTTGAATGAGCCTTTTAATGATTCCGTTAAAAAGTAAACAAATAACCACTTAGACAACAATGCATCACACTTACTGCTATGTAAAGGTCCAAAATAGAACGAGACCAAATCAAGAACCGAAAAATTAAAAAAGTAGAACCGACAACGAAACCGGAGGGTACTGATCTTGGTTTTTCCTGTCTTTTACCATGAAAAAAGTATAAAAATGTAACGGACCGAACAACACCACAAATTACTAAAATCCTGAACTTAGAACCGTACTGGATCGATGCCCTTTGTGGATCCAATCCTAAGTTCTACACATTCCTATTTACACTTGTATTGTTGTACTAACACGAGTGTGGATTATTTTAGGTGGAATGGACTCTGACATTTCGGATTATTGGACTGGTTTAACACTTAACAGGGTAATTTGGGCTGGGCCTACATGCAAAAATCTAACTTTATGGCAGCAGAAGTTGTGTACAAGAAAGCCCAAATGATTGATCCAGATGCAAACAGGGCTTGTAATCTGGGCCTGTGCCTAATGAAACAAGCCCGTTATAAAGACGCCCAACTAGTCCTTCAAGACATCGTTAACGGTACATTTCGTGGAGCCGAGGACGCCAAGGCATGTGTCCGTGCACGGGAGCTGTTGACGGAGTTGGAAAAATGGCGGCAACCGCCTTCGGGTTCGCCAGAGAGCGTACCGGGCTTGGATCTAGACGATGACTTTGTTGACGGGCTTGAAAGATTAATGAACGTATGGGCCCCCAATAAGACGAAAAGGTTACCAATATTTGAAGAAATTGAGAAATTTAGGGATCCATTGGCTTGTTAGAATTTGCAAATTTATTTTTTAATTATTCCGAGTCTTCCTTTTCTGGGGGTATGAAATAATCGAGCATCATCAGCTCATGTTGTAAATTTGGCACTGGGTTTGGGTGTAAATTAGTTTTGGTTGTTGATTCATAGTACAAAAGTGAGTATATGAGTTTACATAGGTTTATAACATTTATAAATTTGTAAATCTTTAAGGTTTTATTGATTATTTGATTAAGTTCCAGTTATTATTATTCTTTGATTATTTGGAGTATATAATAATGCATTTAAAAACTTAATTTCATACTAGTTGTATCAAAATTGACTTTCTTAGATAAATAACTAGATTAACATGCTAAAATATATTTAAATTGAGATGGGTTCAATGGAGAACCTCCATGCATCGAAGGAACCTCCATGCATCACCACAAATGCATCACAATTCTCGCGTGATCGATGCATCATTATTTCCACGTGATTCATCAAATTCCCGCGTGATGTATCGTCTTGAATACTTTCATGTGTATCATTCTTAAATATCATAATATAATATATACCGAATTCAAATTCATAATATTATATATACCCTTTGGAAAGTTATATATATATATATATATATATATATATATATATATATATATATATATATATATATATATATATATATATGTGTGTGTGTGTGTGTGTGTGTGTGTGTGTGTGTGTGTGTGTGTGTGTGTGTATATGTGGTGAGTTTAGTGGAGAACCTCTATGCATCGAAAAACCTTGGAGGACCAAAATGCATCGCTAGAAAATCGTAATGCATCACGTAGAAATCGATGCATCACGCGGGAATTTGATGCATCACGTGAAAATAATGATGCATCACGGAGGAATTGTGATGCATTTGTGGTGGTGCATGGAGGTTTCTCAAGGTTATTCGATGCATGGAGGTTCTCCATTGAACCCACCTCTATATATATAGAGGGGGTTCAATAGAAAACCACCATGCACCTGAAAACTTGTGAAAACCGCACTGCACCACCACAAATGCATCAAATTCCCCGCGTGATGCATCAAAATCCTGCGTGATGCATCATCTTATTTACGATCATGCCACCGCGTTTTTCATGAAATGCACCCAATCGGATGGTATGCGTAGATTTCCATTGTTTTCATGTGTATAGTGATTTTCCATTGAACTCACCCCTACACACACACGCATATATATATATATATATATATATATATATATATATATATATATATATATATATATATATATATATATATATATATATATATATATATAGAATATGGTTCGTGTGAGTACCTAAAAAATGCAGAGTACCGTGAGTACCGGTGAACACACGGGTTTTATATGTGAACATGCTCCAAAAAAATGTTTTTTTTTAATTTTTTTTTTCATATTAATTTAGATACAAATAATATAAGCCTATTCGTAAAAGAATTACACACATTCACACTTTCTAGTCTCTTAAAAGTCATGTGAACGTGAAAAAATTCATGTGAACATGCTTAGCTGTGAACATACATTCACAACAGTGCAGTTCATGTGAACTTGCACGTTTCACATAGTTATAGTGTGTGTTTGGGTGTGATTTTTTGCAAGTAGTCTTATATTATTAATTTAAACATGATTATGAAAAAAAATTTCAAAAAAAATGGTTTTAAGCGAGGTACCTCCGGTACTCCGCAAACCTAGTGGTACTCATTTGAACCCAATTCTATATATATATATATATATATATATATATATATATATATATATATATATATATATATATATATCCAAATCATTAATTTAGTAATTATTATTAAGAATTTAATCATATTTAAAATTCTTGATGACTAATTATCACTAAATGATAACTATACATTTGTTTATTTCCATCATACTTAATTTTGTTGTCCCTCCAAACCATGGGTGGATATTCGCGAGAACACAAGAACCATTTTTATATGCATAACATTAAAGTTAAATTTATGACACAAAAACTTTATTACTCTTAAATATTTATAATCATCATAATCACCTCTAAAATTTAGGTGTGAAATTTAATTTGATTAGTTTACCCTTGAAATGCATAATTTAAGTTAAATTCTTAAATTTATAAATCAATGGTACAAAATTAAATGTGGTTATGAATATGATGTGTTTTATATTATATGAATCTGATTCTATTAAAATAATATATATTTGTAAGGTTGTGTTATTCAATTTAGTGTATCTCAGAGTTTTAACCAGAAGTACTACAGAGTAATAAGTTTTTTTTTTCTGAATGCAAAAAGAAAACCAACTTAAAGTTACGGCATTGTCATCACCTCATGTTAGGATCCATCAAAAAATTGTTCAAATTAGCAAGATGCTTGAACACATATTACAGTACGAGATTAAAAGAAAGATGATGGACTAGAACACCACATTGACCACAACAAAGACTTACAATCCACCACCCTCCCCCCTCTAATACTTTAACCATGTAAATAAATTGGCTTGAATCTCATCCTTGATCATTGAAGCTGATACACTTTTATTCTTGAATACCACATTATTTATTGTCATCCAAATAAACCATAATAATCCACCCATAGCTACTTGATAAAACTTTTTCTTGGCTTCGACTTACCACCATCTAAGATCATACCACGAACTTCATCTAGCGATTGGTGGTTGCAAGATTCAACTTCAATCCAGTCCAGCAGCCAATTCATAGGTTATGGTTAATCAGACAACCATAAAATAGATGATCTTCCATCTCTATCGATCACTGATCTGCATATTTGACACAATACCGATGATATTGTAACTCCTCTATCGGATAGATTCTTACGCGTTGGTAATCTCCGCAAAACGAGTTTCCTCATAAAGCGGTTGACTCTAGATGGCAACCAATTAGTCCAATACATTCTGATACCATCAGCCCCTCCGGAAAGGCTATCGATGATGCTTCTAAGTGATTTAACTGAATAAAGACCGCACTTTTTACCATCCATTTCCAGCCATCTTTTTCATTACCCAGCACAATAGAGCATGTCAAACTTTCTAGTAATTTTGAATCATAAATTAACAAGTAATAAGCTTTATTTTGACATTTATCGTTCCCTAATTAAATTAATACCACGTCATGGCTGGTATTAAAATGACGACTTTTTGCATGGACTTTGACCACACGAACCACGTCCCTAATTTTAAATCATAAAAAATTTTAAATCAATATTTAGGAAAATGCACGGAGCATGGATAATTCAGTCTGAACATGTTATTTATTTAAGTTGTGTTCGATGGAAGGAATCAATAGAAAGAAAATAAAGATAAATTATTAGTTAGGAGTCTGGAATGATGTATATTAATTCTTTTTTAATTTTCAAGTTATTTCAATATATAGTTTAAAATTCAGTATTCTCTCATTTCTCTAAGGATTATGGAGAATCAAGTAGAAACTAAAATTAAGGAAAGATAATTACAACAATCATAAAGTTATTGTGTTTTCAAGTTTCATTATTTAAAAAACAAAAAATTATATCTTCATTTCTTATCTTTTCAATTCTCTATACCAAACGCAACTTTATATATGTCTCACTTTGCTTACTTTGCTTTGCTTTCACAATGGATGAAAATCAACCTCAAGAAGGGCGGGCTTTGTCATGTGATCAAATGGTTTGTATCATTTTTATAATTGTTACATATTCTATCAAAAATCTTGTATCAAACACTATTAATCTCATTCAAATTTTTTTAAAAAAGATTACATGACTAGTAAATTTAAATCATTGACATCTTTTAAAAAAAAATATAATTGTTACATATTCTACCAAAAGCTCTTTAACCTAACAGGATCAAAATATTTCTCCTATCAAAGTGGTTCTAGTAAAAAAAAAAAAACCCAAAAGCCCTTTCAACCTAGCAATACCAATATATTTTTTCAATCAAATGATTGTGTGGGTAAGTCTACTCGAGATGTGTGTGGAAGCAAGTCTCGATGCCTGCTAATTACTCTCACCGTCCCAAATTGTTCACATTTGTTCTTAAATTTGATTCTAAGAGGGTGTTTGGATTTGCGTTTGAAAAAGTGTTGTAGCGTTTTGGAAACTAATAATCAGATAATAGCTGTAACAAAAAGTGTTGCAGGAAATGTAGTGTTTGGTTTAGCTTCTGCTGTTTGCTATCATAATTATCAAATAATCAGTTTTTAAAGTGTTTGGATTTGCGTTTTTACTTGTAAAATGACCAAATAATCACTTATGAAGCAAATAAGCTACAATTTTTAACTAATGAAAAAGTGTGGTAAGATTAACGTTAAACGCAAATAATCACTTAGTAACGTATGCAATCCAAACACTTTAAGCTAATTATTTGCGTTATTGTAACGTAATAAGCTAATAATCTGGTTTATAACGCAAAACCAAACACCCTCTAAATAGATAATAGTATCCACGGTTTACAGATTTTTTTTTTTTGGAATTAGCATTTTTATCGAAGGATTTGTAATATGCAACATTTGCATTTAATAAATTTTGTCAAAGAATCTACGTTATCGGTTATCTCATAAGAAAATTTTGTTAATTTGAAGAATGCAAGTCTAGTGGGATTGATTTTAAATCCCAAGGGGAGCTAGGTTTTTAAATAATAAAAAGTAAAGGTTTATGAAATTATGAGATTTTAAATCCTCAATAAAATCAAACATAAAATTTTAAATGCAAATCCTAGTGAAGAAATCCGCAAACCAAACGTCCCTAGAAGTTGAATTTTTGAAGCTATTAATTTATGATTAAAAGTTGTAATCTTTATTGACTTGGTAAAATATACGTTTTTATCCCGTGAACATTTGGATGAAGTAGTTATTTCAGCCAAATTTATGCTATTAAGCATTTTATAATCTGGCAACTTCTCAAAACCTATTATATACTTACAAGAAAACAGACCCAGATTAACCAGACATTATTACGACTTTAACTCAGGTAGGGATGGCAATGGGCGAGAAAAAAACCGAAACCCGTGGATACCCACCCGTTATGGGTGGGTAAACCCGTGAAAACACACCCGTGGACATGAGTATGGGTACAAAATCATACCCGCTGGCGGGTGACGGGCGGGCACGGGTTTACTATTTCGCCCGCGGGTATACCCGCCACCCGCCACCCGTACCCGTGAAACCCGTCACGTTCACCCGCGGGTATACCCGCCGATTTACCCGTTAAACCCGCGTAATATAGTCATTATATATATAATTATTATTTGGAAACATTAATTATTATTATGTATTTATGTTTGTATGTTTGATATTATTATAATTTGGATGTGTTTGCAATATCTTTATGTTTAGTTGGAATTGGATGTGTTTTAGTGCTAAAATATGTTTCATTGGGTAAAAAAATGTTTATAATTGCTAAAAAAAGGTGAAACCCGTGGGTTTACCCGTGCCCACGGGTATCCGCGGGTGGCGGGCATGGGCGAGAAAATCCACCCGTTGGCGGGTTTTTGGCGGGTGGCGGGTATTGAAATACCCGCGGGCACGGGTGACGGGTGATATGTATCCGTGCCCGCCGCCCGCGGGTGCCATCCCTTACTCAGGCTTACAAAACACATCCAAACAAGGCTTTGGCAAATAACAATGCAAATTAACAACCCTCTTAAAGAAAAGGTTTCAAACAAGATCAAACCAAAACAGAACCAATTTTTCAAAATGCATAGAACCTAAAACAATATGAAGAACCATACGAACTATAGCTGGTTCGGTTCAGTTTCCTGTTTTGTTGTTCCGAACAGTTAGAATGAAATAATCTCAGTAGAACAGCACAAGCATTCTCTTGTAGGAAAATGCAAAAACAGCAATCAGATTGTTTCCCCCTAGTAAGATGTCAATATCCATGGTTCTTAAAAGGTACAAACTATACAACCCACTATATCACAATGTAAAGCTTTTTCGACACAAAAGATAGGCCCCCTGTCGCCCCCAAAAAAAGAAACTAACAAAAGAAAATCATCGGCAAACAAAAACAAAATAAACATGGGACGACGAAGCCATAAGTTTTGTTTTTTCATGAATGAGATTTTTTTTACCTTCCTAAATCCCCAGAGCAAACATGTTCTTCACTTACCACAGTTGAATCCACCACAAGCAGAAAGAACTATAATGAGAATCAAGGCGATAATGATTCCGAGAACTATCAGTTTTATCTTCATGTTCTGCAACCACATCTTCCTACGTATCTGTGTGCCTTGCGTCCGAAAATCTTGTGCCTGCTCAAGCATACAACATGAAAAGCTCAAGCCTGTTATGAATTTATGTATCTGTTGATGGTGTTTGGTTGCAACTTATTTTAACATGTAGACACTTATGTGGTAAGTTATTAAGGGTTTGCTGTCTTGTTAAGCTCTCAACTTTTCCCACAACGCGGTAAGTTATTAAGCCTAGATGTTGGTACCACTACCCCAAAAAAATAATCATTCAGGAATCGGGACACTTATCAAACAGTGATTTTTGAATTGTCACTTATTCTAGACAGAGCATGCATCCGTAAAACTGCTTTACCCTAGCAATGTTTGTTCACAAAGGTAAAGACTAAAGAGACATACCATATATGACATTCGCTACATGACTGACAGAACTTGTAAAATTCATTTCCAAATTGAAGCACAATGCAGAAAGAGAAAACAGCGATTTTATTTTACCAGCTATTCTGAGAACTTATCCGATTTAAAACCTCTTCACTAAGACACTGCTTAATCATAAAGTTTAAGAGACAGACCTAATATTCATTACATACTGACAGGCTTGTCAAATTCAGTTTTCAATTGAAGCATGACTTGAAAAGAAAATTGAGCATGTATTACTGACCTGAGAGCGAAGGTTCTCTGTTTTATCAACAAGAAGCTCAATCTTCTCACCACGGTCCAGAACCTATAGATACAAGATCAATTAGAATGGTTAAAATACGAACATCAAGATACACCACAGACAAGTTATCACACAAGGAACATGTGTTCTGTTATTCAATTGAAACATTTGTTAATTGTTACCTTCTCAATGTTTTCCATCATCACACCCTTGACTTCTGAAACCTGCGCTTTCACCTTTGCAAGTTTGCTGATCTCTTCTGGATGGTCCACACAGTACTGCATCTGCTCCTTCAGCTTGGGACTGGCATTAAAGAATTGTGTGTGAGTGGACATTAGACTGTAAAAAACGATAATCAAAATAGAGGATGAGGTTACCCAAATTCTTTGCTCAGACTATTGGCAACAGCTGTTGCAGCTTTCCCACCTCCATATTTCTTAGTGAAGTCCTCCTTCACCCGTTCAAGAAAAGCCATTGGAACCTGTCTACCAACGGATTCAACGGCGACAACACAGTATGCTTCATAATTTAATGAGATGTTAAAGATAGAGTTAGTCAACCGTGTTGGGAAAAACAAACGAAGTATGCCAGATTCCCAATGTAAGAATTATTCATCAAGTAAAACTAAAATACAGCTCAAAGAAGAGATTTATGTATATTCACATAATCTATAAGCATAGAAGAACTTGGGATACAAATTCATAGGATACATCTATAATAGGAAATACAGAGACCAGATCAACTAACTAACTAACTGGCTAACTACTCAAAACATACGCTTTTTGAACATAGACATGATACTTGTTTCAAGTATCAAAAATTCAAAATAAGCATAGCCTATAAAGTTACCATAACAGTCTAGCTATTAACCACTTCAATTAATTTATGTCTCTATGCAAAATGAATATATATAGATAGAAGGTTTATGGTAATGGCATCATAAACCTATTAGCTTTTTTGCATGATTGCATATCTAGAGGATAGAAATATGTGATCTTCCACATGGTTGAACAAGTGATGGAACATGGTTCAAGAGTAGAAACATGAAATCTTCCTAACATAGTTGAGCAAGTGGTGGAACATGGTTCAGCAATCTAACTACTGAAAAACCCTCAGCTGCAGAGATGCGTCAATTTTTCCCAAAACCCCTAACAAGTTGGATGAAAATATGAAGTATTAATTTCCTTCTTTAACACTAACATTTGAAGCATAAATGCAATGAGCATAACCATATGCTCCAAGCAGTGGCTGCCAAGTAATCCCATGTCATAACCAGACTCCATTAAGATATGAAATAAAGATCAGTGCATCCAGAAAGGAATGTAAAAAGATTTTGCAAGGGTAAATACAACAAATCAAATCAATATCTCAATACATCTACAAGTCAAAATCCTAATTTTAACTGGCTAGTGACAATAACAAGCTAAATAGCACGAATTGTTAAAAAAAATTACCCCGTGTATCACCCATTAAAACAAATGCTATAAAAAGAAAATAGTTCCAACAGCAAAGAACTAAGCTAAGCTAAGAAGTAGAAGTGAAATGAGATACATATTCATATAACTATAAATAACATGACATTAGTGTGCTTATTAGCGCAAATAAGATAATGATGAACCTCCAAGGATCTGTCTCATTATCCCAGCACTTTCAAGCGAACATATAACATGGCATATATCCATAATCTACTGTTGCATAGAACAGATACAAATATACAATGGGGTTCTAGCCGTGGAGCTCGCCAAGGAACTCCAGGCAATTGATTAATGTCCAAAAATAAGATAAATAGAATCACTGGGCTTTCCGACCTAGCACCGCATCAGCAGCAAAAGAATACATATAGTCAAAGACATCGAAGTTCATCAACAAAAAGTAAATCAGACCAGCAACGATCGTCTAAATCTACGAAGCAATCGCATAAATCGCTTATAAAACAAACACAATGAAACTATAAAATGATGCATATTGCTTAGTCAAACTAGTCGAACATAAATCAAATTATGCTTGCTAAAATCTAGTATCTGATGAGTTAAGATACATAACATAAATC
Source organism: Centrapalus pauciflorus (assembly GCA_020465985.1). Classification (NCBI taxonomy): domain Eukaryota; kingdom Viridiplantae; phylum Streptophyta; class Magnoliopsida; order Asterales; family Asteraceae; genus Centrapalus; species Centrapalus pauciflorus. The sequence goes on along the minus strand of JAANYP010004790.1, from coordinate 782,425 downwards.
TCGGCGAAGAGAACTACAACAATACAAACAATCTAAATCGACTAACAACATTTCACAATCATAAATCATCAATTCTCATAAATAACTATCAGATCGAGGAAAACTTCAGCAAAAAAAAAAAAAAAACAAACAAACAAACAAAAGGCCTAGATCAGATCGGACTCACTGAATCCATCTTCAACAAGATAGTTGAAGGTGTGACCATCGCAGTTGTAGGTGAACTTGTTATTGGTAGCAGGAAGCTTCTGGAGACACTGTGCAGCGATGCTAGTGAAATTTCCGGTGAACTCGGTGTATTCGGAGAGAATCACGGTTCCTCTGGCGACAAAACTGTAGATCAAGGATTGTTGCCCCATTCCTCCGATGAAGGATGAGAGAGAAAGAGATGGAGGAAGGAGTTTCTAGAGAGAGAGAGTAGAAGAGGAAAAGGGAAAGGTTTGGGGTTTCCGTAGGTAGAAATTTACAGTGTGGTTTGTAAAAAGTCTTATTTGCATCGGAAATAACGGAAATGCCACGCCGTGTTTTGTTGAATCCTCCGGTCCAGCTTTTGAAAGATCCACGTGTGCTTTTGTTCTAATCCAATGATTTTACGCAGATTTGTTGAATTTCTGAAACATAATTTACTTTTTAAGTTTTTTATTCATTAATCTATAAATACTATTCCTTAATCTACAAATCTATAACGGTGATTTATTTTTTTGAACTGCAAACTCTTACTCTTAAACTACTCATTTGCCTCAAGTGGGACTTTAGAACTTACTTCCACCACCCAAATTCCAAATTACTTTCGTTGACACGTGATCTCGCACCTACATCACACCAATCTTACCAAATAAGTTAAACCTCATTGGTATCTACAGGGCCGTCTCATGGATTTTAGAGGCCCTGTGCTTGTGATTACAACGTAGTCCATTAAGTATTTTTAAATAGCGTATTGGTCATTTTGAGACTCAATTTTAATAGATAAAGTCGAGTTCGTGTATAACAAAAAAAAACCGATTAGTGAGAAATTAAAATAAATAGTACGAATCAAATTGAATTTGACATGAATTCCAGTTTAACGCACCGATGCACAACTTGTATATGTCTATAAACGTGAGGCCCCACGAAATTAGGGGCCATGTGCGGTCGAGCCTCTCGCACTCCCTAAAAGCCACCCCCGGGTATCTATAACGTTGATTCATTAATCTAATCCAATTAAAAGTTTATTAAATTTTTTTCATAAATGGTCCCTGTATGGGTAAAAATACGAAATTACCCCATATTTAACCCCAATTATAACGGTAGTTAGTTTGAGAGACTGATTTGTAGCAACTTTTCACTTTTTAGGACTATCTATGTACTTACTTTGACTTAGAGACGAAATCCGTAAGTTATACAATACCACAGCGACCATTTATGTAATTTACTCCTTTTTTATTATATGTTTTGATGTAGAATATGTGTTCAGACACCAGTTATTTTATTTTTTTATTTCAGTATTTCAATTTTGAGTGTTATCTATACCTAGTGAGTAGTGATGAATTGATTTTGTTAAAGATTCTGATTTTTTTTTTTAAAATTTCATGTCCATCATATATATGTATTTTTTATTTTTTAGTCTGTCAAAATATTTTTAAAAATGTTTTTCTTTGATTTCTTGATTATTGTGATTCGGTTAGTGGCGGTTATAGTGGATGGTGGTCACGAGTGGTTGCAACTTTTTTCAACTTGTCATTATTTGGTTTCTTACTTTTGAAATCTGATTTGTATTATTCGTATTTTCGAGGGTTTGTGGTGGTGTGTGGTGGCTTTTGACGGTGGAAAGTGGATGGTGTGGTGATAGAATATCAAGAACATGATTAATATTAGTAAATCATATGATTAATAAGTAACTAAAAGTAAAAAAAGTTAGATAAAAAATAATTTATTGTGTTTATATGAATGATATGTTACGTCAGTTATGTCCAATGAATAAATATTGATTGTCAGATGCCAAATAAGCTTACTATGAAATACCATTAGTTAAAATCAAATATTACCTTGAAAAAAGTAAAAAGTTTAGTTGTTTGTTTAATAAAAATAGAGGATAATTACTTATCTATGCAAAATGTTTTACTATTTATCTGTATATACAACAATATCTATCATTTTTCATTTGATTTATGCAACAATCTTTTAAATTATAATCATTTTATGCATTATAAAACCTTCATCCATAATTAATTATTTATGACATCGTCCCAGGTCTCCATTTGTACTCCATCATACATAATGTCTTCTCCTATATCTCACATAATGTCGTTTCTGATTAAACCACATTCACCAGAAATCCAAAATCTAAGCATATATTAAACAACTTATAGAATATGTGTATAAGTTAGTTCTTTTCGAAATATGATTGTATAAATCATGTCAAAATCAACTTAGTTACATAAACCGGCAATTAACTCTAAAATAAAATGATATCTTAATAAATAATTAAAGTTGTAAAATTAGTAACCTTTTAACATGTAAATAAATAATACATATATATGGTTTGAAGATCGTGTCCAAATAAGCCCAATAGACTTTGGTCCGAGTGGCCCAATAGCGAAACTTCATTACATCCTTGTATGTATTATGTAACATTCCCCAGCAAGATCTTTTCATTTCTCTCCCTAAATTCAGAGAGAAATGAGTACGCCAATTTCTTCACCAACTGCATATTATCGTGTTTTATCCAATCCCCAAATCGTTAGAACCTCTATTTCATCGTCGTCTTCGTCTATATTCCTGAAATTTACTAATAATCATGGCAAAAGAGCAGTAAGGATGTTGTTACAGAAGAAATTGGTTCTTCCGAGACATCGTTTTAGTTGCAATTGTAGCAATACACCTGGTGAACCCGCTCCTGGTACCCCGCTTTCTGTATATACAATGCTTGCTGAAAATTTTCATGTTTGTGAGTTATGAAGTGATTCGAGGGGGTTTTGTTTATGATGGAATTTTAATTCATTGTTCTTGAATTTGACATTTGAGGGTAAAAATTATCTCAATTCGACTTGTAGCGCCAATTTTGCAAACTAGGGTTTATGTGGGTGTTTGTTAGTGGGAAAACGGGTTTTTAGAGGGTTTTGTTCTTCCTTTTTTGGATGTGAATATGTGATGTTTGAATCTGGTTATTGGAATTGTAGTAATTGCAATGACATGATTAAATTATTAAGGTTAATTTTGCAATTATATTAGTGAGTATCTGAATGTGTTTTTTTGGAAAATGATTATGTGAAGTTCAATAATCGTAATCTAGTAAGTGGGTGTAATAAAACAGGTTCTTTGAGATATTATATTAGGGCAAACAAGAAATTCAATTTTTTGGCTGCGAAAGCATTATGAAATGTTGTTTATTGCCGAAAAACGGAAAATGGTTGATAAAATTCAAATTTTTACATTCTTAATGATCACGAATACCCTTTTTTGTCACAATTGAATTTTACAATTACAATTTTTTTCCAGCCTAAAAAATTCCATGTTACATTTATCGTCAAAATTTGAATCTTATGTTACATTTCTTGGCCGTTTGCCCTTATTATTATGGCAAAAGGTTGATTACATGCAACCCCAACCAGTGCCACACAAGACCTGCCTCATAGGAACCACATGTGGATGAGCATTTATTGAGCTCACTCAGCGGTTGTGGCTAGCAGGGGAATTCGAACTCAAATAGCTTATGTACTATGTCAAAGTCGCCCAATAGCCAACTAAGCTAACACGGTTGAGGGCTCTATGAGATATTATTAGATGCGCTTTGTTAGAAGTTGTAATAATAAGATATTTACTATTTAGCATGTTGATAGATATTGTTTATTTCAAGAAACTAATAACTAAGATATAAAATGACCAAAAAGACTGTCTTGTAAAAGAAAGCGAGAAGCATTTTGCGAAATGGGAGTAAAAAGTTTCTCTAAATAGGTTAAAAGAATAGGTAAATTTTAAATTACCATTTCTGTTCTTACAGCTGATATAAACTAATTATTGACCCCTAAATAATCAGATAATAGAAGAGAAGTGGAGTCTGTTTATCCGGACATTAAAAACTGTAAATTGTGGCTTCATGTCTCAATAATCAGATAATCGACTCCAAACATCCCCTTGCTAATAAATTTTCTTACAATATTTCTTATGTTTCTCTTCTATGGTTATTTTTATCGTAAATAAGCATTAAAAGTTTAAATCACCATCAGAATCAATTTTAATCAAATTTATATGCCATCTAGACGCCTCCTTAAATAATCTAATATTGCCCATTAACATTGGCTCAAAAACTAGACAGCGGTTGTATTATGTGTTGATAGCTTGATATACTTGTCGAAAAGTCCTCTTGTTTTTTTTTTTTGACACAAGACCATGTTGCGTGATTATTTGATGAACAAATACTGCTTAACTCAATCGAATGAAATCACCACCTTAAACACGAAGAATTGGAATTTGCAGATGACAATGAAAGTAAACAAGTTCTGGATGCATTTTTCTTGGGGAAGGCTGTTGCAGAAACGCTTAATGAACGTATTGAATCTGCTGTGGGCGAGTTCTTGAGTATGGTCGGCAGGTTGCAAGCTGAACAACAAAAGCAAGTACAAGAGTTTCAGGTACTAAACAGATTTTCATTCTAGAAGTTACTAATTAGAACTTTGTATTTTATAAAATATCAGTTTCAGGTTGCGAGTTTAGGTTAGTTGCCTTCATGAGGAGTATGGATATGTCTCGAGATTGATTGCTACAAATACAAAATGTGAGAAAATATACTTTTTTAGCTGCGTTAAAAATGGCTCCAACTTTTAACACTTGATTTTATTTGTGTAATGAAAATAATATTCCATCACTTGGTAGGTACGGTGAATGTTGCAACATTTTCTTGGAAAAATTCAATTTAAAGTTACCTATTTTTTGTACATGCTTATCATTATAAACAAAGGATGGTATTGATTTGGGTCTACAAGATTCTTTTTTTTTTTTTCTTTATCAATAGGTGTTTTTATATGTGACAAAGTCAACATTTTGCTTAGGGTTAAATGGACAGAATAACAACGTATTTTACAGTCAATTCCCAGTATAGGGAATGCACTTTTTGACTCAAATATCAAAACATACTTTTCTCCATTTCAGGCAATAAGATTTTCCATTACACAAAATAACGACATACTTTAGATTTCATTGTCAGTTCCCTTAAGGTATGTTGCCTAAAATTGATGAAGAAGCACATTGCTGAAAGTGGAATATACCTATATTAGGTTGTTATTCTGTGCATTTAACCCTTTCACACTAATTATGAGCAAAATCAAAAGTTGCAGGGTTTTCTTGGAAAAGAGAGTAGCACTTGCAAATCATACACCATCATCGTATGCAAATTAGAATGTTTGATCTGGCACATGGTTTAAGAAAAAGGCTAATCGTGTCTAACTTAGCTCTAAGATACACTTTGATAGAATAAAGGGTACCCTAGAATAAACCCTCGAGGGGTTGGCATACTGGCCATTCACTGGACCTCTTTAAGCATCAAGTCTCGGGTTTGAATTCCATTAGTACCAGATACCAGTGATCATCATATATGCATGGTCTAAATTTGTTTGTTTGGGCCGATATGCAGGATGAAGTGCTAGATAGAGCTAAAAAAGCAAAGGAAACAGCGGCTCGGGAAGCCTTGGAAGCACAAGGAATAGTTCCAGCATCTGCTTCATCGGATACTTCTTCACCAACTGCTAATGGAACTAGAAATGGTTCAGGCCCCATTGATGAACGTAAGATTTCTCCATCTTCATCTAGCTCAGTTTCTAATGACCAGAGCCTGAACAACGGCAACACAGACCCACTTTTAGGAATACCGGTAGATGATTGAGATAAGTTGTATGATCAAATTTAAATGAACAGTGTTATATAATGACCAATTGACCATGGTTCGGTATATGGTTTCTAGCTTAGGCTCTTTGTGGAACAAAATGAGCTTGGTGTATTGACATGAGTTGAGTTGATGTTCAAATCAAATGACTGGACCAACATATACTTTTAAAAGATAAAAGAAAGGGGTGAATCTACTCTTAGGGAGCATTAAATCCTAAAAAACGGATTTTTCTTGTGTATCATGGAAATTCTTTGAAAGGCAAGAATCCAATAATTTTCTGTGGTAGAACAATAAATAAACATGTTAAAAAGAACGGAAAATGTTGAATGAGTTGGAGATTTTGAGTTATTTAGATCAAATTTTTAGTGTTTGTATTTGATTATTGTGATTTCATGATATGTAATCATTTGATTATGTTATTCATACAAAAGACTTTTCTTACGGTAACTTGTTTGCTTAAAATTTAAAGGGTAATTCACCCCTTCTTTTTACTAACCACACCCTCTCTAATACGTCACATTAACCTTGTCATAATTCAAAAAAAAAAATATCAAGGAGAATTCTATTCACACCCTCCCTCTACCATTAATATGATGTACTCCCTTATGATTTGACACTCACACTCACACTTCTTTCTTTTTTCTCATCCAACCCCTAACTTATATTTCTCTCACCTCTCTTTATCTCTCTCTGGATTGGGGATGCTAATAACAACCCCCAAATATTAAATATTAAAGAAAACGTCATACGAGAGTGCACGCCAAACCATAAGGGGTGGAGGTTCATATAGAATTCCCCAAATTTAATTTTGTCAACTAAAAAGAGAACTTTATTTGCATCTTCCCTAGGATGTGATATGCACCCTCTCGATGTGACTTTTTTCGTTAATGTTTTAATATTTTATTTGTGTTATTATTAGTTAATAAGGTTAATGCTAGAGTGGGTGTAGTTGGTAAAAGGGGATGTGAAAAGCATTCTCTTAACTAAAAATATTGCAAATTTGATTAGTATAGTTTTGCAAAACATTCGATCACCTTGGATCAAATTTCTGATTTATGTTCTTTGACTCTTTGTTTATATCTTCACACCGACTCAAGCTAATTTTACCAAACGCATCATAATCCATACCGAGGATAATTAACAATTCATGTCGTAAAATCAAATAAGTTAGCTTTCGTCACTCGCTCAAGCTATTTTCACAATAGCTTCTTCGATTTTTTTTAATTATGTAGATATTTGTTTTCTTAAAATATTCGACATCTAGGTCTTCTACCCCTAGCCATTGTTGTTTTGTGTCATCTGCTTTTACCTTCCACCCCGGTTCAGTCCAGTAGTCCCAATTTGAGTGCTAAAGAATTCGTGCCCGAAGCTATTTGAAGACGAAGAAGGATCCGTGTTCGACATACGAATATAATTAACATTAGAAGGGTCTAGTTCATTTAAATTAAACGGACCTGCTATGATGAAGTGGCTAGAGAATACCAAATCATAATTTATATTCTGTTTTAGTTTCAGTACAATTGAGGATGAGGTTAACGAGTTTCTTAAAAATGTCGGTATTTTTGAAGACCTTTATATTTATATTTTAACCAAAGAGATGAATGAAGAAGGATCTCCTCCCTTAAGTTGTCCTGAATCCAAACATTATATGAACCATAGAAGTAGCAAAAGATTCGATTTTTGGATCACAGTTGTCAAATTATTTGTATTAAATGAACTTGTTAAATTCTTCAATTTGAACAAAAATTAAATTATGTGTTTTAATTTTATAATTTTTTTCTATGAGATTGTCACGTGCAGTAAGATTCTGTCAGCGGAAGACATAACAAGTCACTGTCAGGTCAGGGTTCCAAACACCGACCTGTTAGAGGATGAAGCTCCTACCTCGTACGTGTTCTAGGGATCAACATCATTATAATTAGATGACCTTGCATTGTAATTAGACGGGCCAACATCATTGTAACTAAAATGCACTCCGATATTCTCATTTGAAACACTTGCAGGTTGGTTAAGATCTGGTACACGAAAATCCCGATTAACACCCTGTGTGTTTGGTCTTCGATTTTGACTTTGAACAGAGGGAGCTAGAGGACCTTGAAATCCAGTAAAGTCAGTGGTAAATTGTCGTTGTGGCATTAACAACCGTTGCCCTCCACCAACTGCTTGCATGTACTGCTCAATTAAAGGAGCATGTTCATTTGCAGTCCCAGATTGCATCGACAGTCGGTAGGCCTGCGACATTCCCTCCATCTGCATTTTTTTAAAGAAATATATGTAAGAATTTACTTAAACAAAGTATTAACATATATAAATATAAAATTAACATGGAAGTTAAGGTAAAATGAACACGTAACAACACATACCATCATATCCAAAGCTCCTGCCTTGTTAATAAACCCGTGATGTTGAGAGCGAAGTGGGCGAACAATATGACACACGGTTCGCTCTGAATACCAACACATATATTCAAAACTAGCACTAAAATTGTTGTTTTGAATAATCTCTCCAAGCACAATGTTTGAATGTCGAGAATGCCACTGGTCAATATAAAATGCATGGGTCACCGTCCAATCGACTTTCCTCGACTGTCTGCAGAGGTCATGTAATTTTTTATTTACATCCGGTGTGAAACCAACATTTGTTGGGATCAATTGCACCCTGCAAAACTGCCTCATTACCCTGCTAGGCAAATGAGGTTCAACAATCTCCCAAAAAACAAGGTACGTATCACACCGCCACGTCTCCGCACCACTTGTGCAATCATTAGGAAGGGATTGTAGATCATTCAGATAAGGAACCCACAAAAACTGCATTATAAATTTGCATTGACAGAAAGAAAATGTGTCATAGGATATTGTAATAAAAGTTAATTAAGTTTACATTTACATACATCATTGTCCCCCAAAACACTCAATGAATAACGCATAGCTCCTAGCAAATGGGAGGCCGACTCCAAAAAACTATGTCTCCCCCTCCATCTGAAAACAAGATAAATAAATATAATAAAAAACAATTATACAAATAAAATGATATAAATTGTCAATCTAGAAGCATACCTTCCACCATACGGCAACGTATAGTTGGGTTGCGTGTTCGACATTCTGGGTCTAAAGCAAGAAATTCTTGCCCAAGCCCATAGCTGCAATAGAACCATCGGACCACAAACATATTGTTCGATCGGGGAACATGCCTTGCATAAATTTCTATACAATGATGCAAGAACGGCACTGCCCCAACTTAAGCGACAAGAGCTGGATAAATGCTCCAAGTTCTGAACATAAATTAATGGTACCCGGTTTCCAGTTTTATCTGGAAACAACATACCACCAAGCAAATATAATATATAGACCCGAGCTCTTTTGATCGCCCCCTGATCACCTGAGTTAAATAATAAATATTTTATTAATATCTAAAAGGTCTTCTTTCTTAATGTCTGGTTTTAAAGAATGACTAGTCTCAACAAAAACAGTTTATAAATTAGGTACATGACCATGATAGTTTTTCCATGATTTATTTTTATTTAACCTTATTTTATGTTTCATAATACATTCCATTTAGGGTAAATTACAAATTCCGTCCCTGTGATTTACTAAAAATTATGGATTAGGCCCTTTAACATACAAATTACACTAACTTGTTTAATAATTATCAATAATGTTGCTTTAATTATTATTTCTATTATTGTAAAAAAAAATAAACTAATTTAAAAAAAAACCAATAAATTTAATTTGAAGTAAAACACATTTTAATAAAATATTTATAAAGACATATCATTCATAATTATTTTCTTTTTAAAATAAAATGTAAAAACATTTTTTAAATAATTAATTTTATTAATTATACTTAAAACTTTTTTAAAATAGTTTAAAAACTAAGGGTGCGTTTAGTTACCGAAAATTTTCAAAATTTTTATCTCACTTTTCAACAAAAATGAAAATTTGTTTACTTAACAACAATTTCAAAAATTCTCATTTCACTTTTTAAATTACCACTTTTCATATTCTCTCTCTTACTTTTCTACTACCTACCCTATTTCTTTATAATCACTAATCTTATCTTTTTTAAAACTAAAACTTTATCATCTAAACAAGTTTTCATTTTTCATAGAAACTCTTGTTTTTTTTTTTTCTAAAAACTATAACTTGAAAACTGAAATTGAAAAATGACTAGTTTTCGTTAACTAAACGCAACCTAAGCTTTTCAAAGCAATTTTGTTTTCAAAATGTGAAAGTTTTAAGCATTTTTTTCAAAATTTTTAAACTATAAAAAATATCTTTAAACTTTTATTGAAAGTGTTAAAAAAAAGTTGTTTTAATTAAATAAATTTAGAAACTGTAAACAAAATTTAATACTTTTTGACAATTTTTACATTAATTTATTTTCTGAATTAAAAAAGTTTAATTTTCTTTTTAAATTAAAAAATCTAAACTCAAAACGTTTTATTATTAAGTGTTAATTAGTAATAATAATAATAATTCATTTGTCTTTAATAAACATTTATCTTTGATAAAAAAATTTCTTAGAAAGTATATATATTGGTTACCTGCAGGGACTGGTTTCATTATCTCTTGCATCAAAGCTGATAGTTTCAGCTGGTATCCTTTAAAGTGCGTTGCAAGAGGAACTAAACCCAACTTTGATTGAACATATGAAACAAGATCTTCTTCCTTTGTAAAATGAAGATCTATGCCGGTAACGACGTCGCCATCAACAGGAAGACTCCATAAGATTTGTACGTCTTGCAATGTCACCGTGGCTTCACCAATAGGAAGATGAAACGTATGAGTTTCCGGTCGCCATCTCTCCACAAGAGCAGTGATCAATGAATGATCAACCATAAAATACCCGCATCGGAAAACACCACCAAAACCCGCCTGGTCAATAAAATGCATGACCGGATCCGGGATAGGATGTTCTCTTAGCCACGACCATAATTTTTGATCAGCACGTCGTACCGTAAGTTGCGAGTCCAATACCCGCTTATGCTCTTCATTTGTTTCATCAAGATTAAACAAGTGTCTAGCCCGATGTTCCTGACATAAAAACAATAATTCATTGTTTATTGGGCCGGGAAAAATTTGAGGTTGTGCAGCCATTATAAAATGCAAAGGAGATGAGATATATTTAGAAGTGATATTGTGAATATCCAAGGGTGGGTGTGTAGAAATGAGCAAAGGCCTGGTTTTTAAAGGGAAAAAGTTCACAATAAAACAAATACAGGTCGAGGAGACTCGATCAGAGTCTTGGACACCGAGCTTCAGCTTTTACAGACTCACGGGTTAGAAAACCACATACTGGGTCAGGGTCCTGGTGCTCCGACTAGCAGCTTTAAACATGCATGTATGCATGCAGGTAGGCAAAATCGAGGGTAGTGGGTCGGAGTTTGGAATACCGACTCGAAAAAATTTTCAAAAATTTTCCAGTATTGGGTCACTTCTAAATCAGTAGGATTCACGGGTTTTGATTGATAAATGGGAAAGTTAAATTCGGTCAATAAGCATCTGACAACTTTCGGTAAATCGGTGTCGTAAAAACTGAAAAAATAATACATGCAACACAAACCTCATACAACACAACACAACTAGTTTTGATGAGTTTTTAATTCTTTTAATTATATATTTTATTAATAACTAGTTTATCACATAAATTAAAGTTGTTTATTTTATGATTTTTTGAAACTTTTTTTTTAATTTTAATATAGTTTAGTTGATATAAATTGAGATTTTAGGTTATTATAACATTACAAAGTAATATTTATAAATTAAAAAATAATAGAGTGTATTTATTTTTTATTTTTTTTATTTATAGATTAAATAATGATAGAATGCACTTATCTTTTTTAAAGACAATATATTATGTAATACTTAATGCCCGTGTATTACACATGTATTTTAATAAATAAGTAATTCAAATGAGGTGAAAATTAATATTAAATATTGCATTAATATTAATTGGTGTGTAAAAATTATTAAGATGGTAAAAAGTATACAATTGAAATTTATGGGTAAAATTTCGTAAAAAACCATCAAACTACACGTTTTTTAGGATTAAGTTTCTTATTCATTTTTTTTCCTGATAAGTCTCTTTACCGTTTAAAACTCACGAATTTGGTATGTTATAGGTTGCAATAGGTTATTCAAGCTTACGTGACATCCATGTGCCAAAATGTGTTTAGGTGGCTCACATTTGTTAATATATTTTTTTGATTAAGTCTCTTAATCAAAAGCTTTTCTTAGAAAACCATCATACTTAAATTATTTTTCAATTAAGTCCTTCAATCAAAATTTTATTCCTTCAAAAATCTTTTTAAAATTTGAATAAACATAAAAAAACCAATGTTTTCGATGGAATAAACAAACAAAAATAAAATAATTGTTTTGTGAATTTATGTAACGAAACAATAGGTCAAAACTAAGTTTTTTTAAAAAAAAAATTAGTATTTCATGTTTAGAACAAAAATATGTTCACAAAACTCGTTATAGTAAATGCGTTGACAATATACTTAAACGGTTATACTTGATTTTTTTTGTGCTGAAAATACATCAACATAAAATAGTTAAACATATTAAAACATAAAACAAAATGCTAGTTTGAAAATAATTTTTTTTTAAAGTCTGGTGTTCTAGATAACATAAGTTGTTTTGATTAAAAAAAACATAAATGATGATTATTTCGATCCAAAATTTGTCTAAACCTAATTTTTTTAAATATATTTAACGAGTTCATCTCGACTAAACTTTAAACAATAACAAAAAGATCGTTTTGATTTATCTTTTTGTTTTGTTTTTTTTTTTGCATCCATGTATGTGTGACGTGAATGTCAATTGAGCAATCACTTAAATTCATAAAACAATAAATATCTTGAGTTTTATCAAGATAAGGTATTTATGTGGCAAAAGAATCTAGTTGAGGGATTTATAAGATAAAATAATTTAGTTGAGGGACTTAATCGAAAATAATTATATATTTATAAAATCCACGTTAGCAATTGTAACCCGCTCAATAGGTTACTGGTAACTTTTCTTTTTAAAAAGCACCAATATCATAATTTTTTATATGGTTAAGGGACTTAGGAGACAAGAAAATTGATTGAGAGACTTATCGAAATAACTTACTGTTTGATGGTTTTTTGCGAAATTTTTCCAAAATTATTATGTAACGACAAACAAAATTAACTTTTGAAAAAAATGATATTTGTATGCGTATTTTGTCGTATAAATTTTTTATTTATTGTTATGTTATTATCATCTCATCCAGATCATACAATCATTTTTTCAAATGATAATTTTTTGTTAATATTTTTATAAAGTTGGTCAACAACCGGTTAATGGTTACATAATTTAAATAAAATAAAATTTCTTAAAAAGTATTTCATTTTTTATATATACTTATTTAAAACCCAATATTATGTAAACAAAAGTAGATTGATAAAACATAAATTTTATTAAATAATATATTTTTATAACATTATAAATAAAATAAATAAATTTTTAAAACTAAACAAATGTTTGAAACTTTCAATCATATAATAAAAACTTAATAAGGCAATTTAAAATATTTTTTATGTTAAACATAAAGCAATATTTTTATATTTTTATTTTAAATATTAGATTATTAAGTGTATACATTTACGTAATGGTCTCCTCCAATGAAAAGTTTTCTTTTTTGCTTTTTTTTCAATCTTAATTTAAATTTTCATAATACACCCTCATCTTAGTGTTATCTTTTATTTAGCCTTTTTATTTTGATAAATTTTCATTTAGTTTTCTTTAAGCAATTATTATTACAACATTTTCTTACATAATTAAAATTATGATTTTAATTATACATTTGTTTGTAATTGTCTTTTGAAACTATTATGTTATGTTTAATTGTATAAAAAAAATTTATTATTCAGATGCACAATACAAAATTCTAATAAAATTGTTTTATAATTAAAATGTAACTATTTAAAATTTTAGATTTTTTTTATAAAATTTTCATTTAGTTCTCTTTTAACAGTTATTGTTACAACATTTTCTTAAATACTTAAAATTATGATTTTAATTATACATATGTTTGTAGTTGTCTTTTGAAACTATTATGTTATGTTTAATTGTATAAAAAAAACTTTATTATTCGGAAGAATAATACAAAATTCTAATGAAATTGTTTTATAATTAAAATGTAACTATTTAAAATTAAATTTTTTTATTAAATATAATCATATATAACATTGAGCATTACTATTATGACGTTGCAAACTCTAATCGATGTATTAGAGACATTACCGTTATAAATTTAATTGATTTGACCGTAAAACCAATAAATTAAATTGAGGATTAAACCTAATCAATGTCAAAATTTCAAATTATGGTTATGAATATTTGATTAATTAATTCTGGTTCCGATCCGATTTAATACGACATTGTTTGTAATTTTAGCATTACAAAATCTAAAAAACCAATGATAAGAACCGACTAACAGTATCATTTGTCTTGCTTCTTGAATCTGTATCGACATTCCAATTTTATTTTTCGATGTTGGTTCAGTTGTGTTTCGTTGTTTGAATTGTTTGAAAAGCAATTTTTATTTGTTTTTATATTTATTTTTGTAATTAATATTTTAGATCCCGCAGCAACGCGCTGTCTTTGACACATGGCTACCCGTGAATGGTTGTGTTTTCTTTTTTTTTTTTTTAAATTTTAAACTTTTTCTAATTTTGGTTTTTCGTGTGTTTTGTTTTTCTTTTTTTTTTTGATTTTAAACTTTTTCTAATTTTTTTTTAATTTTGGTTTTTATTTTTAATTTTAAACTTTTCATTTTAATTTTAAATTTTACATAATACGCTTTTATTTTTGTGTTATCTTTTATTTAACACCTTTATTTTAATAAATTTTTGTTTAGTCTTCTTTTAACATTTATTATTACAATATTTTCTTACAAATTCAAAATTATGATTTTAATTATACATATGTTTGAAGTTATCTTTTGAAAGTATTATGATATGTTTTATTGTATGAAAAATTCTTTACTGTACAAATGCACAACACAAAATTCTAATGAAATTGGTTTATAATTAAAATATAACTAATTAATATTCATATTTTGTTGAAACAAGACCAACCATGATTGATTTTTTTTTCTTTTAATTTTAAATTTTCATAATACACTCTTATCTTTGTGTTATCTTTTATTTAACGCCTTTATTTTAATAATTTTTTGTTTAATCCTCTTAACATTTATTATTACAAAAATTTCTTACACATTTAAAATTATGATTTATTTATACATATGTCTGAAGTTATCTTTTGAAACTATTATTTTTTTCTTTTATTTTTTTTAAATTTTAAACTTTTCATAATACACCATTATCTTTGTGTTTTCTTTTGTTTAATTGCCTTTATTTTAATAAATTTTTGTTTACTTCTCTTTTAACATTTATTATTACAAAATTTTCTTATACATTTAAACTTATGATTTTATTTATACATATATTAGAAGTTATCTTTTAAAACTATTATGTTATGTTTAATTGTATAAAATATACTTTATTATTCAAATGCAAAATACATCATTATAATGAACTTGCTTTATATTTAATTTGTAACTAATTGATATTCAGATTTTGTATTAAATATGATTTTGTTTAACATTGAACGTTACTATTATAACGTTGGCAAATCCTAATCGATGTATTGGAAACTGCTTTATAATTAAAATATAACTAATATCTATGTATCTACCTGTGCATATATCTTTACTAAATCAAAAAACTTGCAAATATATGAAAATCTAAAACTCTATCTTCCCGCAGTGAAGCGCGGGTGTCACCATCTCGTTATTTATATTTATTGTATTTTCATAATTTATAGTTTTATATATATTTTTTAAATTTGATAAATATAGAAATTTAAAATTGAATATAACTTTTCTTAATAAATAATAAAATAATTTTTGAGAATGAATGCAGATTTTAAAACTTGTAAATTAGTTTAAATTTTAAGAAAATAATATTATAGAATATTTATAGATGAAAACATATGAAACGAATGAAAAAATGTATCTAATTTGTCAACATTGTATACTGAATATTATTTAATTAAAAAAATTATATGTTATACTAATAAATAGTGCAGCTTTTCGAGTTTTATTGTCCGATGCAGAGTGTCAGGTGATCCTCGGGTGAGGAGCACGAACAGAGTGTAGCTTCTCCTTATAAAATAGTAACAGGAAAAAAGTCCTCATGAAGCCAAATGCTAAAAAAAAGGGCATTTAAGGCCATGTTTTAAGATATTAATTATACAATCAATAAAAAATATATACAATTATAATATGCATGTTTCAAATTCAAAGACAATATATATGTTTTAGTTGTTACTTAGTAACCTATTAGTTTAATTGTTTTTAAATATAATAAACTGAAGTGATTAATTTAGAAGATAAATTAGGAAAGAAATATCAAAGATTATTTATATATTTTTTTATTAATTAAATTTATTATTGTATGATTCTAAATTAAAAAAAAGAGCGAGAAATGAAAAAATAATGAATTGATAAAATGACACGTGACAATGTTAACCCTAAAATGTATATGGATTGAAAAAACTCTATCAACTTTCAGAATTTTCGTGGTTAAGTCCCTAAACTTTTTTTCATATAGTTTAAGTTCCTAAACTATTTTTGTCTTATTCAAAAGTGTATATTTAACTTGTTTGACCAATTAATCTTAGTTTCTTTACTTGATTAATGTTAGAAAAAACTTACCATCTTTCTATAATTTAACAATTAAGTCTTTAAATTTTTTATTTAATCAGTTGTGTTTTACTGGATAATCCGGTAGCCGGTCAAAAATATACACTTTTAAATAAGACAAACATAGTTTAGGGACATAAAAGATTGGAAAATAAATTTAGAGACTTAATTGAGAAAATAAGAAAAGTTGATTGGGTTTTTCCAATATTATAGAATTTTTGCAAAACGCATGGAAAATAAAACGAATAAATCAGTCAGGATTCAGCTTTGATTATAGAGAATTGCAAGATCTTGATTAGAAGAGTAAATGCAAGTCAAAATTCCATTTATGTACTGCTCTGGAAAAGGTAACAAATATATAATTTATAAGTTCGTTGAAACAAAAAGTGAAACAGGTTTCGGTTAACCGAAACATGTCTCGTGTCTAACTGAATAAATGGATCATTCAGTCCTCACTGATCCACAAATGTTCGTAAGTCAAGCTTTTTAAAGTTCACGATTCAAGCGGTTTGGTTGTCGCTTCACACTTGTCTGCATCCGCTGCAGTTTTGTTGTTTTCGTTTTCTTCTGCCAAACCTCCTTCTTCTTCTTTAGTGCTGTCGTCGTTGTCATCTTCTTCATCACCGACATTCATGGCTGAAGATCCCTTTTTCACAAAATCCACCTTGAAGTCATAATCACCTTCCATTGACTCATCTTCTTCCATTGCAGCAGAGTTCTCGGTGTCTTTCTTCTTTTCTGCTTTCTTTAGCTTGGGGTTAAGAACACCTTCTGCAGCATATGGTTTCTCGTTAAGAACCTCTTTGTTGTTGTTGTCATCATCTTCTGCCATGGCCTGATCTTCGTCGCCGTTCGTGATGTTTTCTAATGGATTTTCACTTTCGGTAGTCATTTCCTTATCTTCCTGTAAAAGTAAGAATTCATATAAAACAAGGGCTAGAGCCATGGAGATGATTTTGGTTTTTTAGACCACTTTCCATCCCAAAATAATGCTACATTTGACTACATACATGTAGTAAAACAAAATGCTTTTTTGGTAATTATGGTAATGTACTAATTTGCACTTAACCCAACAACCTACTAGTTCATTATCAGTAATTTATCCCATTTACTGGTGGGGTAATTGCTAATTAGTAAACAAAAGTCGAAAGTTCTATTACATCTGCGTTTGGTACAGAGAATAAAGGCTAGAGAAATGGAAATAAGAGGAATTCCCTTGTTATTTCCATTTCTCTAGCATTTATTCTCTGTACCAAATAAGTTTTAATCGATGGGGAGTATGATACTTTGATATACTGTGGAAGGGTGAACAATTATTGTCAGGTAATAATTTTGTACTTCTATTGATCTTCCAATTTCTGGTGCATGTTTTTTGTACACACCTAGTCATACATTTTTCTGTTCCAATTGTGTGCTTTTCTATACACATTTAGTAATCATACATTTATTTATGTGTTATGTAGTTCGGTTAAAAAAGAAGTATGTAGCATACGACGAAACATTGACTCATCTAATGACTAAATGTGTACAAAGAGTTGTAGTGAAAATCAAAATACCAACAGAAGTGCATAGCCATATTTATTATTGTGTAAAGAAATACAAACCTCAAGCATTGACTCGTCTAGAGCAAGAGGTTCACTTGGTGGAATCTCAACGGAATTAAATTCATTTACAGGTTTGAGGCTGCCAATATATGACGATTCAGTGCCATATACTTCATCCACATTAAACGCCTTTCCTAGTTCTGATACGATATTTGCCTCCATAGCCTCTCCTTCGTTCCTAGTTGGAGGCATCGTATAATATTGAATTTTACCTGCAACATATGGTAAAAAATTAAAAATCATCATACTTTAGTTGTTTGCTTTCTTTTTCTTATTGTTTTTGTTTCTCTTGTTCCAGGAGGGTATTCTGGTCTTTCAATTCAGCTATTGTGTAAATGAATTCCAAGGAGTTAAAATTGTCAAACCTTCATTCCAATCATGCAATACAATTCTTGCAGCAGCATCGGTGTCCACTATCCCACCCTTTTTGAGCTTGCCTCTAACAGTAGCTACCTTTGAAAGAAAATCATCAGCAGAGTTGAATGTTGGAATCTTGTACAAAGTTACCAACATATCTGCAGGGCATAACTTGAGGATTTCCTTTACTGCAGTCCACATATAAAAAAACATTCAGTGACATCAAACAGTATTCAAATCTGAAGCATTGGTGCTGCTGAATTTTTTTGTGTTTGGTAACCAGAAAAATACCACCCAAGCCAAATATAAACCTAAGGACCATGAATACAAGTCAATCCAGACCAACTTGCTTTTACACATTTTACCCAACCCATCCTACGTGTTAATACACGTTCATTACCCAACCAACATTTTGCAAAACATACCAAATTATTCACGCTTCAAAGCTAGTGCGTCCTTTTGGAATTTTAGCAAGAATAACTGTTGATTAAATCTGACAAGCCAGGTATAATGTTTCAAAAGGCGGGTCACTAAATTTAACTCACACATTCAAATTTCTTGAGGTTCCAGCCATTTTTACCAAATAAACCAAGATCCAAACTGTAAATAGTAACCCCATAAAAAATATTTAAATAGAGTAAAATCAATCACCTGAAGAAACAGGATCCTCTAGCTTCTCAATTCTCATGCAATTTCGAAGAGCAACTACAGCATCATTCTCCCCGGTTTTAAGCATCACAACACCAGGGCAGTCCAACAATTTAACATTCTTGTCTAACTGAACTTCTTGCATGGCTCTCGTCAAACCTGGTGTTGCCCCAACATCGACTACATGACATCTCTTCAAGCTATTAATTAGACTGCTCTTCCCTACGTTGGGCAGGCCAACCACACCCACAGTAATTGATTTTTTAATCTGCAACAAACAACATGCCATCAGTGGGAAAAAAAAAAGGTTAAGAGCCACCCAATCAAGCACGAAGAGTTTATATGGGTTCTGCTGAAGACGGAAAAACAAAAGAAAACATTTAAAAAGTATCACAAAAAACACCTCATGGCTTCTAGAGTAATTCTTGAGCAATTTTATAAGAGTTTCTGCTCCTAGACAGTCGCTTGTTTGTAAAATATTGCTGGTCTTTTTTGCAGCCTTGGAGGATTTCCAACCAAGATTAGATTTTTGCTCTTGAGTACTGCACTTAAAAGCAACTGCCGGTAACTCCTCTCTGAGATACTTGAGCCACTTTTCAGCAGCTTCACGAGGAACAAGATCTAAAATCCATATTCAACCAGACGTAAGTAACATGTAAGGACAGAAAATAGTCAAAAAAAAAAAAAAAAAAGAACAAGTATGATAATGTGACATTCCAAAAATTGGGAATTGATGGCATATTTTGGTTCTTCTTCACAGATAAAAAGAAATTGCATAAGTAGAAGTTAATGTGTGCCTTCAGTTCCATATTATTTTTCACTTCCATTATTGCCTAAGGGGGTGTTTGATTGCAGCTTAATGGGCTAAGTGAAGGCAACGTCTTATTCACTAAGCCTCTAAGCTATATCAAGGTGTTTGTTTTAAACTTAATGATAATGCCAAAAAATCGGCTAGACTTTTCATCAAGCTCAAATAGAGAGAGCTCTCCACGTTCAGCCATCCACTTTCCTGAAATGCTCTTTCTTTTTCTCCTTCCACAAACAAAACCTCCTCCTTATATACCCACTGCCTCCCAGGCCCCCATCATCACCATCATCCTCTCCTTCCTTGATGGAAACAATAATAGAGATCTTAGAACAGGAAGCTATGAATATTGAAACAAGCTGGAAATTGGTATTCAATTGATTAATATAACAAATCAGAAAGAGTAACCACAAATGGTGAACTCTCCTGCCCAAGCTATCATAGCCGATTTAGGATCTCTCCTCCAAAGCTCAAAAGCTCTAACTCACCAACATAAAATATCTGATACCCCCCTCTCTGCTAAATCTCACCATATATATCCTCACATCCCATTTCACATGTATAGTCTAGAACATTCTTTTATTGTTATATAATATTCCAGGCCCAAAGCCCATTGAGTAGACCCGGTAGCATGTTCTCTATCAATACCGACTCCATGAAGAACAGGCTTGTCCTCAAGCCTGAAGTTCGGATATTGACTTCGAATAGTATAAACACACTCTAAAGGAGATTCGTTAATAATGACATGTTTCCATGCAATAAGCCATAGTTGTCTTTGTGTTCCATAATTTGAATCCGAAAAGGTAGCTAGGCATGTATTGGGACAATAAGAAATTGAGGAATTCATTTCCATTCCAGGAGGAAGAGAGGCCTTAGATGTGCGATTGTTAACTGCTTCCTCTAGATCGACTAAGCCCCATACCACAGCTTCATAACAAATATTCCCTAGAAACCATTGTAAAACAGTTAGAGAGCTACCATATATAACCTTAATCAGATGAGCTGTGTTTTCCCAGAATTCAACCATTGGTAGCCCGTAAGATGAGGTTTTTTGTTGCCCGAAAGCAAAACAACGTAGATAGGGCGTGAGGTTCTGATTGACGACCTCAGTTTGGCTGACAGCCTCGAGGTAGAAAGCACAACTGCACTTTAGTTTGCTGTTGTCTAAAGAAATTATTCCATTCCAAAGCGTGCTCAATAATAGATCCTGGTCTACCCATACTGATTTTTGTATTCCATGTAAGTGGATAACCTTTCTAAAAAAAATTTCAGCAAGGTCTTGAGTCATAAATGCAAATGGGTGCTTCAAGGGAATAAAATATCCATATTGCACAAGATCAACTGATAACGATGATGAGTTCGTTTTAAGATTGGAGAAAACAATAAAAATAGTGGCAACAACACGCTCCATGATCCCCACCAGAATTCCATCTCCCAAACTATTTCCCACAAATTTGATTGGATCGATATCTGATCCCAAGAAGATTACTAACCTTTTCGACTGAAAGTTGTGTGTGTTCTCACCGCCAATCAGAATCACAGCATGTATCTTGCTTAATCCACCATCAACGTGAACTTCATCTTCCAAGATTGCTTCGACCCAACATGTCTCCCCATCGTCGCCTCTTTTTCCCCTTCTTAGTCGATCCTTTAACTCCAGGGACTGGCCAGTTTGGCCAGGTTGATTCATGGCCTTATTGGACTGCATAACTGGGTAAATAAAATACTGATAATCTGGGCTTGTTTTTTTGGGCCAATTTGTGATGATTAGGGCCTGATTATATCCCTCATTGCTGGATCAACTTGGATTCAGCGTTTCTATTTCCTCCATGGATGACAGTAGCGGATTCCCCATCACGAGCAGAATCCATATAATTAACGCACGCAAGAGGAGTTAGGGTTTTTATGTATGTGTGTATGTCAGTTTTCAACCCACATAACATACCAATCGAGCATCCTTTTGGTTGATCAGGAATTAGGGTTGACGACGCTTCACAATCAGGCAGCCTGTAATCGTGAGTTTTTCTATCCAAAGAATCTGTTTCAGGATGTGATTCAAGGTCCTTGGTTGCACAAACTTTAGGATCTGGATTTGGCGTCCCTTGATGATCCAGGTTACTGTTCATCATCTTCTCCAATGATTGGTTGAAAGAGAAGAGGGATCCATCGAAGTGGTTACTGCTGATGAAGTTGTGCTCCATCATCAACTTCTCCAATTTCTTTGGCAAATCCTTGAGTAATTTCTCCTTCATGGCATGAACAGAAGCCGAGAGATCCCGTATCTGATAGGAGAGGTTCTGGATTTTCTCATCTTGTGCTTCAACACGTAAAATCAAATGGGTTTCTGAATTCTCCATTTCGAGGTTTCCCGGCAATGGAACCAATTGATGGAAACAATAATAGAGATCTTAGAACAAGAAGCTATGAATATTGAAACAAGCTGGAAATTGGTATTCAGTTGATTAATATAACAAATCAGAAAGAGTAACCACAAATGGTGAACTCTCCTGCCCAAGCTATCATAGCCGATTTAGGATCTCTCCTCCAAAGCTCAAAAGTTCTAACTCACCAACAAAAAAATATCTGATACCGCCCTCTCTGCTAAATCTCACCATATAGATCCTCACATCCCATTTCACATGTATAGTCTAGAACATTCTTTTATTGTTATATAATATTCCAGGCCCAAAGCCCATTGAGTAGACCCGGTAGCATGTTCTCTATCATTCCTCTTCTTTCTCTGTAAACCATGATCTCTCTAGTCTCTCCGCTCTCACTTAAGCATTACTGTTTGTGTCTTCATGTTCACTGAAATGATCGGGGTTGTGTTGAATGATCAGCTTGATAAGAACATTTGAGTCTGGTTCATCTATATATCTGCCTTATTGATGTCTAATCTATGATGTTGAAGTACGACCAGCAAGAAAAGAACGGCCGCTAAACACCCACTGCAGCCCACCATTACCTCTCTGCCTCATCCATTTCTAAATCTATGATGTGATAATGGTTCATCTGACGTCTCCTTCTATGCCTCTTGATTGATGTTTGAATAATGGTGAGGATCAGTTCAATGTTTTTTTCTGATTTGGGGACTTTTTTTATTCTTTTGTTCCATTGTTGAGTGCATAACCAGAGGTAGCATAATTTTTTATGGGTAGTATTTACTCTAGCATATGGAAATATAGTGGATTTTGGTTTTTGTGGATTGACAGATTACCTTTTATAGTTCAGTTACAAATAAAATTCGAGCCTCTTCGAATTATAAACATAGAGAACATTCTATATAAGGGTAAATAGTAATCTTGTGTTATTCAGACAGTTTAATCAGCGAAAAACAACAATAGTTTATATCCATACATCTAATTATATCCAGACAACGCTTAAAAAATAAAACAAACATCCGGTAAGCTAACTTCAACCGATAGAGTGTCAAACTGTCAATCTGAGACGAAAGAAGGCAGATAAGACATGAAATATACCTATCTTATTGAGGAGCAATACGAGATGTTTTTCAGGACCAGCTTTCGATACCATCTTTTCCATATCAGTACAACGGGTACCAAGGGGATCCCGAGCATCAAGCACTTCCAATATGACATCTGATGCTTCAATAACTTTGGCCAACTCCTTGTAAAATGACCTCTCTGAAGAGTTTGAGAAAACCCAAAAAAAATCTTTAAAAATTATGAGAAAACCAGATTTCCATCGAAGTAACGGAACAGACTAAAAGTTTAAGGAGATAATATGTGGTCACAGACCCCGGTTTTTACTTGTATGTGTGGCATTATCACCGACTTTTTTGTCTCTGAATTCCTGTTCTTTAGCAGAAACCTGCTCAGCCAGATTGGTGATGTCATCACCATCATCCTCCAATAGACCCAACTTCCTCTTTTTAGCCTGAAGTAGCATATAGCATCCTTTCAAATCCATTAGTTTGTAGCAAAAGGCATTATGAATTGATAAATATCTCTAATACCCAAAATAACAAGGAACAAGTTATAGCCTATAACCATATAAAAACGTCAAATGATGATGTGACAAAGTTAAGTTGTTTTGGATACAAAATCTAAAAACTCAGATCATCCCTATCAACTTTTGAAACAAAATCATTATACGTATAAGAACGGCTTTTCCTACAAAGAAAGTCATCATGCAATATGATAAACAACAACAAATGATGAAATCACAAGTAATCAGGATTCACGCGAGTTACTCATTCAACTAAAAGCCTAAAACATCAAGTACTTCATGTTTCAACATAAGCAAGATAACAACATTAAACCCTTTCGATACTACATGCCTAAAAATTCCAACATACTAGATGTGTTTTTTGATTTCCAAAATGAATTATATTAACCATTATCAAGTTATGTTTCAACTTTAAAATCAATATGGAAATTGAAAAACTTAAGAACAACTCCCCCCCCCCCCAAAAAAAAAAAAAAAAAAAGGAGTTTGCCTTACAAAGTCTTGTTTCAATTTGATGGTTCAAGACATCTGATGTTCAATTAACAAACAGTATCTGAGCACAACTAAATTTGATTAAAAGCAAAAAAAAAAAAAAAAAAAAAAAAAAAAGGAGTTTGCCTTTCAAAGACTTGTTTCACTTTGATGGTTCAAGACATCTGATTTCCACTTACTAAACAGTATCT
Organism: Centrapalus pauciflorus; assembly: GCA_020465985.1. Taxonomy (NCBI): domain Eukaryota; kingdom Viridiplantae; phylum Streptophyta; class Magnoliopsida; order Asterales; family Asteraceae; genus Centrapalus; species Centrapalus pauciflorus. The sequence continues at coordinate 757,768 of JAANYP010004790.1, read as the reverse complement.
GAGCACAACTAAATTTGATTTAAAAGCACAGCCATAAGCTTCCTACTTAAAATTGACTGCTTTATGGGAAAGATGAAGTAAAATGTGTATGCATTTTAAAAGTGAGCATGTGATATTGAATAGCCAGAATCGGATAATCAGTTGTAGTAAAACGCAAGAGACGGTGTTTAGATGAGCTAAAACTGCTTGAAGCTGCAATAATCACTTTTGATGTTGAGTTTTAATCGAACTCTAATCATTTTAGAAAGTAACGGATAATGTAATGGTTACAACTTACAAGCTTACTCTACGATTTGATAATCAAATTTGTTATGAGACTCATTGCCCAACACAATCATAAAATCATCCCCAGAAGTAGATATTTGGTTACCCTAACACTAAAAGTAATACTTTCCAAAATGCACATCCAAACATCCCTAAGTAACATAAACTTTGTAACCAGCACTACAAAGGAGCATTGACATTAGACCTCCACCCAGATGCCTATCAAAATAGGATTTAAAGATAAAAGGTGTTAGGTTATAATAAGAACAGTGAAAATAATCTCATTTGAGACTAGACCCATCATAATCCATCCAACTAAACATAACACATATGAACTCTCAAAAAAAAAAAGGTAACAACAAATTACCCTCTCTTTACGAGCAGCTTTTTTCTGCTCAAGTTCCTCAAGCGCTTTGGTACGGCGAGCCTCAAGAGCCTTAAGCTCCTGTTCCTTGAAAGGCCAATCGTTGGGAATACCTGGATCCTTCTCAACCTTGGATTTTTTGTGCAAGCCGAGCTTCTTCGCCTCTTTCGCCTTCTTTTTATGGTGCTCCTTAACCTTCTTTATTACCTTGTGCTTCTGTTTCAATGTTACCCTTTTGCTCTTACTCTCTACACATATATCACAAACAATTAACAGACATAAGTATACATTGATTGCAATTGATCAAGATATGATAGCACACAATTGTATAAACAAATCGAGGAAAATTAAGTTTCCAAGGGAACGTATGAAATTGCATTTACTTTTGCTTCTCTTCGGCATGGTTGATTTGTGGAGTGAGGTTGCTGTATAAGGAGACTCGAGAGATTAGGGTTTATGAGGGAGGCGCCGAGTTTGTTATATAGTTTGTTCCTAAACAAAACCCCACCGAGCCAGCTCCATGTATTTACACACTTACGCTGTGTTCCAAGATAAAAAAGAAAATGATGAAAAGGAAATTAGGAAAATAATAGGGCTTTTAATGAAAAAAAAAAAACATATTTTCATGTTTTTTTACGTTTTCGTCTCTTCATGTTTTTTTTTTTTCATAAAAGTCCTCAAATTAATATTTTCTTTTTTGTTTAGTGACATTTGGACATTGAAATCCGGTTTTTCATATTTTAAAAACCCGATTTATAAATTATAATCGGGGTCTAATGTCCAAATTTCACTAAATCAAAAAGAAAAAAATAATTTGAAGTTATTTATGGAAAAAAATAACATAGAGACACGAAAAAGCAAAAAACGTGAAAACATATTGGTTTTTTTATAATAAACCCAAAATAATACAATGGAGAAAAGATGTTAAAAAGATCATCAAATTTCTATCTTTTTCCTTCATTAACACGATAGATTATCCTTTTTCCTTCTTAATGTTGTGTTCTTTAAGAGAGCTATTAGAAGGAAAATAAGGGAGAATGACATAAAACTAAAAAATTTCTGAATGCTACGTGTTCTTCAAGTTTTTCTAGGTTGGAAACGGATGGCAATGGATGGAAGTAAGCTAAAATTCCAATCATCCCAAATTTTGAAAGATTGAAGGATATCAACATAAATCTCAGAAATCGTGTTCTTTGTTTTCAGTTACAGTCATCATTTCATCTCCTTTTCTCCTTTCTGCCTTTCCCCTACTTCTTGTTCCTTTCTTTTATTCAAGCTTTTAAGGAAAACAGCGTAAATGAGCTTGTGAAACATAGTATCTTACGTCAATCTAAATTTTTTATACAAGGTTTATGACTTCATATCGAAAAAAAGTTAAAAACTAACATAATTCCGTATTGTTTCTGGTTTAATTCCTTTGTCAAAATTTTCCCACTTGAATCCCTATAGTTTGTTATTTTACTCATTTTAGTCCTTCGGACTAGAAAAAATAAATGTTGTAAGAACCAAATCAATAAAAATATGAAAGTATAATGATTTTTGTTTACATATATTCATTTAAAATAAACCATTATACTTTTACATTTTATCAATTTGGTCCTTCACATTTTATTCAATTTGGTCTGTCCACCTACGACGGAATGACCAAATTGAAGGAAAAAAAAATTAAAAGTGTGGTGATCTTTTTCTAATGACATATATGCAATAAAAACCATAATACTTTCGTATTTTTATTGGTTGAATAACACGAAAATTTTATAGGGGGTAAAAGGGGAAAAAATGTATTGACGAAATTACTAAACCAACAAAAGTGTAAAAATATGTTAGTTTTTCTAAGGGAAATCTATGCAAAAAAAAAAAAAAAAAAAAAAAAAAAAAACCCCAAGTTAGATAATTTTGCGATTAAATTTTACAATCATTTTGTCACAAAAGCCCTCCAACTGGTAAAATATCACGAAATTAATGTGTTACATGTTACAACGGGTTATCTTACTTACATGACATTCATGTGACGTCTACGTCACAAAAATATGATATGTGGCACCCACGTGCAATAACATTTAGGCCATGTTTGTTTTTTTTTCAAGAATATATTCGAACATCTTATGTCTGCGAATTCGAAGACGTGGGAAGATGTTTTATATGGAAGTGCGTTTGTTTTTTTTCGTCTTCCTGCATTTGTGAAGAACTGCAGATCTTTAGATCATCTCTTCTGACCGCAAATTTCTATAGCTAAGTCCGCAGACCGCAGATATCAAAAAACAAACAACACCTTAGTTTTGAAGTTTAAAAGTATAAAAACAACACAAAACAATAAATAAATACAATTGCATAGGTGACTGGACGCCATCTTCCTCATCGACAACAACTCTCTCACCAGCGAGTGGTGACGATCTCTTTCCTCATACCTACCGGACATCATCCTCTTCCTCACTTAATACTAACCACACACCCTTCCATTAGTGTGAGTTGTTCAACAAAATGTTTGATTTAAGGTTAGGAAATTTGAAAAAGAGAAGAGATCGAATGGTGTGTGGATTTTTTTAGATTTTTGATGTGTGCGTTCGTTTTAGGGTTTTTACTGTTTTGCTAGTTGAAGGTTTTTTTGTGAAAATGAAAATGGTTGGAGTTCTAATTGTAAAAATCGTTAAACTTGAGTTTTTTTATGTAAATTTCTCTTTTTTAATATAAGCGCCTTAATTATAAAATATATTTATTTATTTCTGATTTTTACAAGGTGTTTTTCTTTGTTGTCTCATTCACAATATCTATATGACTATACCTATTACATTTCCACCATCATCGTTCACAAAAATCAACATACATCATCCTTTTGTAAGAACAAAATAACTTTGGTTTTCTTAAGTTATCATTTCGGTATTCTAAACAACGACAAACAATTTCGTTTTTGTTTTAATTTTTGTTCTAAATACATTAGCATGTTGTTAGAATAAATGCAATATTTATTTTTGTGTGCCAATTTTAATGATGTGAATGTGGTTTTGCTTTAGTTTTGAAAACCATTGGAAACACACCAATAATAACTTCATTCTCGCTTCATTTCTTTATTTTTCATTTCCTATCTTCCAATTATTTAGTTTCATTTCTTTCCTTATTCTTTTTTCTTCATTTTTCTCCTTTCAAGAGTTGTAAGGAAAAAGACTTGTTACCTTCACCTAGACCTGACAATTCGTGTATTTGTGTCGTTTTCACGTGTCAGACCCGAATTTGACACGACATGAATACACGAAGGACATTAAGTTTTATCTCAATTTTTTGGATGTATTTGTGTCGTGTATTTGTGTCGTGTCGTGTCTATCACAAACTCGTGTATTCGTGTCTCCAATTGCCATCGAGTGAGGGAATCTACATCAACTATAGAGGACGATACGACTTTAAAAGAGAAAGATGTTAAGTTTGAAAAGAATTAAGTCTTTTTGTAAAAGAATGAAAAATGTCATCAATTAAAATTCAAAACAAAACAAATGACCATGTGTTTTGAGACTTTAAGAATATTCGCAAAGAAAGTCCAGAATTTAACTTTCAATTTAATTTTTCGTTTCGTTTATTTTTATCCGATTAAAAACACAAACAAATAAATATTTATATTTCTTTTTTACTATTCTTTTCCCAGGTAAAACATCGTTGCTTTAGTTGTTACGAATAATTCATATGATGATGCATGTATAGAATTTGAGTATAACTATAAATGAACCGAACGTTTGGTGAATCGTTCAACAGTAAGTTTGTTTGTGTTAGTTCTTTATTAAACGAACGAACATGAACATCAATTTTTTCTATTTAATAAAATGAACGAACATAAACATAGGTTTCGTCTGTTCATTTATGTTCAGTTATGTTTGTTCACATCCGTTCATTTATTTATAATAAGTTTTAACAATTATTATTATATTATTATTATCTATTATATTTAAATGATACATAAAATAATAATATAAATTTTAACATTGAACTTCAAACTTTAATACCGATATGATTTATGACATTGAATGGAGATTAAAAAAAAAAAAAGATTTAACTGTTCAAATGCTTGAAACATGTTGGTTTAGTATTGAAATTAAACTTCTTGTTTCTTAAGATATTAGTTTGCTATTATCGTGGTAGTTTTTAGTAATATATAAAGCTTATGAATGTGTGAACGTTGTGTTAAAACTATGAATTGTATGTTGTGGGTTTTTGTCTTAATTAGCAGCTAGGGCCTAGGGGTGTATCTAGCATTAATAAGTAGGGTCAAACGACCTCGATAATTTTTTTTTACCATATTAAGGTCGAAAATTTCTTTACCCTTATGATTTTTCAAGTTCGACCCCGATAACTGTTAAAGTACCAAGCTCTGTGACTTTTTTATCCTTTCTCTTATGTCTTATTTTTTCAATTTACATAATGTGCAAGTCTTATTTAATTTTATATAATATCTATAAATTATAAAAATGTCAAACATAAAATTTTAGATATTTAGGTAGTTAGTTAAAATAAGTTGTTTACTTATTTAACACTAAGTTAAATCATGTTTAATTTTGTCATTTGCGAACTATTATTGATTTATTAACATAAATATTGGTAGTTTGTTTTATTTCATTAGACAATATGAACCAATATCAAATGGAAAAACTTCTAGCATTATTCGACAAGAAAATTGAGTGAGTGATTCCATGAGATATTTTCAAAAGAATAAATATTTTGGAATATTAATCAAAAAGATGAAATTAGACGAAAGAATTTAATTAGGGGGTCATGCTAACCAAAAGATGAAAACTCATAAATGTTGGTTTACAACGATTAATGCCATCGTAACTTTTACTTATTCGTTTTATTATTTAACTAAGATGAACCGATCCTAAATTTTAAGTTTTGAAAAATAGACCACAAATACCTGTACATTCGTAACGTTGTTAAATTTTGATCCTACAAATTTTTTTATGGATCCATCACCTTTAACAAATAAATATGAACAAGACCAATTCATTAACGAGCGAACACTCATATTCGCTCATGTTTCGTTGGTTTATGTTCGATCATGAACGAAGCTAAATGTAATTTCCTAAAATAGGGGAAATTGGGGTGTGCTTCAAGCGACATTGATTTCTTTACTCATTTCACTATCTGACTCCAACGAAGAGTGAATGTATACAATGACTACAGCAAAGGAACCTTCATATCCAATCTTCATTTTCCTCTAACAAATTCAAAACTTGATTTTCAGCCATGTTCAGTCAAATTTAGGGTTTCAATACTCTGATCGGACATTGTTATTACCAGGATTCCCTGCATTCATAGTCAGCATTATTGAAACGTCCAACACGAATTCTATATCATTAGTTGCGGTCACCAATTGAATTCGCACCTGATTGCAAGTCTCAAGACTGATAGGTACTCTATGTTCTTGCTATTTATTTATTTCTATATGTTCTACGTTTAAATTCCAATATTAAGCTCTAATTTTGGAACATAGAGATTATGATCATGCAATTTGTGTTTTTCTCCATGTGTGGTGTCGCAATCCATTTACTCTATGCTTCTTAGTAGCAGTTGATATAATTTTTTCGAAAAGAAGTTGATATTGAAGCCGGTGTTTAGAAAAGGCATACGCTACAATAGAATGTGCTAAGCAAGAGACACATTGACATACAAATGGCAGAATATATAGCCAGTCAGCCTTATATTAAGTTCCCTGTGTATGGAAACCGTGTCACGAGCTATGCTTTGTGCCAAAAGGACTATGGGATGAAGATCAGAGATTCAGAGGTGAGGCTTAATAGCTTAACTGCTTTTGGTCTTCAGTAAGCAATGGCCAATTGGCCATCTAATAATATCGTTCATACCTTAATACCTTACAAAACTTATTATTTACATGTCTTAAATTTTTGTTTTAACTTATGTTAAATTAAATATTTGTATAGTGTAGGGTTCCTTTGTGTAAATATTGTTTCTTTATATTGAGAGCTACCGCAATGCATTCCCTACGGGGTTTACACAATAACATGGTATCAGGTAGGGGTGAGCATGGGGCGGTTCGGTTCGGTTTTTGGCCGAAACCGAACCCAAACCGAAAATTCCGGTTTTTGAAATGGAGTTTCAGTTTTTCCCGGTTTCGGGTTTTCGGTTTTCCGGTTTGGATTGCCGGTTTTTCGGTTTACACTCGTGGGTTTTTTGGTTTTTGGTTTTTCGAAAACGGTTTGGTTTTTGGGTTCAAACCCGAAAAATCTTAGACACTTTTTTACTAAATTTGAATTTTTCTTTACTAAAGTTAAGCACTATTTGATAAATCACTAAAAAATAATTGTTTATGTTTGAATTTTTAATCGACTTATGTGTTAATTTGATACTTCGAATTGATAAAATTGGATATTAAATATTAATTTAGTTGTTTTATACTCTAATTTGTTAAATTTACTAACTTAGGCTTTGAATTAATTTAAGTAATTTCATCATGTAAAATATAATAATAATGTTTATACCAATTAATTAGCATTATTTACTTCACATATAATTAAAATAAGCATAATTATTAATAATGTCAAATAATTAACATTTTAACATCATAAATATCAATTATATATATAATTGAAAAATGTTTCCTTTAATATAGGAGTAGAACGTAACATAATATGAGTGAAACTAGAAATAACTCAATAAATATATATATAATATTTATAAAAATTAAATTAATTTTAAAACCGGTTCGGTTCGGTTTTTTCGGTTTGGTTTTGAGAGGGAATCCGAAACCAAACCATTTACTCTGGTTTTTTCGGTTTCGGCTTTTTTGGTTTTTCGGTTTCCCGGTTTTTTGGTTTTCCGGTTCGGTTTTTGCTCACCCCTAGTATCAGGCATTGCTAGGGTTTCTTACCTCCCTCTCCTGTGACCTACGTTCCCCACCACCACTGCCCGTGCATCACCGACAGTCTCCCATACGCCGCCGCCCACCCTCTTTGTGGGTTGACGGCTTCCCCGTCATCTTTCCGTTGCCATTCTCTTCCCCCCCCCCCCAATTAACCTAATTGTCGCCGCCGTCCTCTTTGTGGCGCCGCCTTCAGCCACTAACCGCCGCCGGTTTCTCTTTAACCTAATCACCGCCTAGATCTGCATCTGCATCTGCGACCTGGCGCTGCTCTCTTCTGCCATCAGCGACGCCTCCCTCTTAGTGTGCCTCTGATTCTGCGCCGTCCTGTGACCTATCAGAAAAACAGTCGCTTATACGGTTTTAATATTTGGTTCTGCAGTGCGGTGGCCGTCGCTTGTCTCTGCTGGGTATGTTTGGATATTTGGATATTCCGTTGAATACCTTTTAAAGTGGATATTTGAATATTTCATTAAAGTTGGTCTGCCTTGGAAATTGGGTCTGCTTTGAATATTTGGTTCTGCATTTTAGTTTAGCTACGTTGCTACTGTTTTGTATAATAATCAAGAAATATTATTATAATAATTCCATCGTGATTATTATGCAATTGCTGTTTGTGTACCATTGTTATAATAACCTCTGAGTACCGCAAACGCTGCTGCTGTTCCACGCTGTCTGCCCTCCGGTTACGGTATCGTTAATATTAAATTATATCTACCTACGGTTGAGCATACGTCTAATTTTTTACTTATTGCTTGCAATTATTATTTCTTTGTCCTTTCTGTCATCATGACTGGCCCTTCCTCTTTACCTCCACCACCTGCACCATCCACAGTTGCACAACTTGTTTATGCCCTCACCAATGTTTACAACCAATTTAGTTTTAAACTTTCTGTTGATGGTTCTCGTTATAAACTGTGGCGTCGTATTTTCTTAGATATGTGTAAGGGTGTCAAAGTCCTCGGACACATCACAGGCAACTCTAAGCCAGCCAATGATTTTGATGAAGACTGGCAATCTATTGACTCTTGTGTATAGTCCTGGTTTTATTCTACTTGTGATCCCAACCTGTTGCAAATTGTTTCAAGTGATGACTGTACTGCAAAATATTTATGGGACAAAATTGATGAATTCTTTCTTAACAATAAAATGTCTCGTATGTTACAACTACAAGAACAATTTCGCAATACTGCTAAAGGATCCACTTCCATAACTGATTTCTGTCATACTCTAAAAAACCTAGCTGATGCATTATCTGATGTTGATTGTCAAATTAGTGAAGTGGAATTAGTAATGCAGATACTTCAAAAACTACCTTCGTCTTATTCTAGCATTGTTGATGTCATCACCAACACTACTCCCTTTCCCAATTTCATTAAAGCGAAGAACATGCTTCTTTTACATGAATCTCGTGAAGCTACTGCTGATTCCCACCTTGATATGCCTATTCCGTCCCCCGTTGCCTTATATTCTCATGTCTCTAATCCCGGTAAAACTGATATCGTCCAATTTGTACATGTTTTATCGGACGATATCTCGTGTTTTACATAGATTTTGGTTGATTTTCGTCCCAAACTCGATCTTATAGGTTTATGTTGTCATTTCAGGTGTTGGTTGAATAAATTGGAGTGAAAGGAGCTGAAACAGCCAGAACTCGGCGAGTTCTCACACATACTCGGCGAGTTCACACAAGAACAGAAAGTCTGATCTGCTTAGAACTCGGCGAGTTCCCTGCTATACTCGGCGAGTTCGCCCAATTCCAGAACCGAATTCCCATCTTGAACTCGGCGAGTTCATGAAGGTACTCGGCGAGTACAACTGAAACCTGATAATTTCTGAATATTCCTGATAATTGCCAGATTAAATAGGGAGTCGACAACGCATGAACTCGGCGAGTTCCCCTACAAAACTCGGCGAGTTCCCTCTCCTTGAGATCAAATCAGAAGCTGACAGCACACATACTCGGCGAGTTCTTTCCTTGAACTCGGCGAGTTCTCCCCAGCCTATAAAAGGAAGATTCTGCTCATTTATGGGGTGATGAATTTTTATCAAAAATTTCCATACATATTCTCTGATTTCTTGAGGAAGAAGGAAGGCAAAGGAAGACATCTACTTGGAGTTTTGTTTCAAAGGATTGCATCTTCATCAACATACGTCATTAGGGGAGTTTTTCGTATATTTAAGTTCATCTTAATATTTGAAATGCTTGCTTATTGTATGATGGTGTTTTACTCCATTAGCATGGAGTAGTTTTGCTATGTAATCATTTGGGTAGCAAACCCTAGACATTGGATGATTTATATTTGTATGTAATCGGATGATATATCGAAGTTTGCGTATTTTGAATGAAAATCTTGTTATTATGTTTAGACTTGTTAAACTTGCTATGAATGCTTTATTATTTCCATAACGAGAGTTCGAAATAGTTGGTATTTGTTTTTGATAAACCAAACACCTTGGTGGAGTTGAATCTTTCTACTAGAGATGGTGAAAGAGTAGGTTTAATCGGTGTTTTCATAATAATAAGAGGGGATTTATGTTTTTATGAGAATATAGCATGAATTTTATGTATTTGGTTTTTAACCAAATAATCTTTCAAGAGACGTAAACTTGTCGTGAACATTCGGATTTGCATAACTCAAGTTTTGAACATTTAAAAGAGGTTTTCGTGTTCACGTCGTGAGTTATGGGATTATTGTGCTATAGTGAGAGATCTATATAGCTAGATGATCATTGTTCATATGTTAAATAATCGAGATTGTATTCATATATAAGAGATTTGAGTGGATATGATATTGGTTGTTATGATAAATTAGTTTCAAACATAACTTAGAGATTTGTGTGTTTGTTGCTTTGGGATCATAACTAGTATATTATCTGATTTGCGCGTTAAAATTGTTCATCCGATGTTTAGGGGGAGTGATCCCATTTGATTACATGTTTCCTTTTATCAGAAATCTTAGTATTTAATTCCTTAGGATTGTGTGTGTAGTTTTGATAAATCTTTAGTCATTAATTTAGTTTATTCATAGTTTAAACCAATTTAAATACATAGCTAATTATTAACCGACGACTTATTATCATCATTCCACCCGATTGTCCCTGAGTTCGATACCCGGACTTACTTAAGCTATACTAGTATACGATAGATGATACTTGCCTATTTGTCCGCTAGTTTTAGTTTATTTATTTCCATTTCTTAATTAAAATTATGGTGTGCTAGCGGTACATCAAAAACAAAGAATAATAAGTCAAACAAGGGTAAAAATAATAGTCGCAGTGCTCCCAAAGGGGGTGGTAATTCTAATGTTATCGCTACTACTAACCCTCCTTTTGCAGGACATCAGCTACCACCTTCATAGTTTCATACAGGTACGCAGAACTTCATGCATGGTTCTCACTATGCCGGTACTACCTCTGGTTCAATTCTTGGCCAGTATCAACCTGCATCTCCAGCACCAACATTGTATCCGTCGCAGTATTCACCGCAGTATCCACAGTCATCTTCAACTCCCTACCAACCGCAATCGTCTCCGGTTTCGAATGCACATGGTCAGCATCTTCAGCAACATCATCCATCCTTTGGTCTTCAGCAACCTTCATTTGGTGGCCATGCTACCTCTGGGCCACCACAGTTCATGGATCTCGCCTCAGTATTTCAGTCGATGTCTGTTCAGCAAGCTCAATACCCGAACTTCTACATGGATTCAGGTGCCAGTTTTCACATGTCATTCAACCAAGGTAACATTCACTCTCTAACTCCTTGTAATTCTAAATCTATTATGGTTGGTAACGGTGTTGTACTTACGGTCAATGCTACCGGGCACTCTTTTTTTCCTTTTTCTAACAATAGACTTAAGTTAAATAATATTCTTATTTCAAACCAAATGGTCAAAAACCTCAATTCTGTTCGTCAATTTACTACTGATAACTTTGTTTCTGTTGAATTTGACCCTTTTGGTTTTTCTGTCAAGGATCTTGAAACAGGTCACGTCATCCAGCGATGTGATAGTGTGGGCGATCTTTATCCTATTCTTCCGTCTGTTTCCTCGCATGCCTCTGCTTTTGTCTCCACGGTTTCCGCTTCCACCTGGCACCGACGTCTAGGTCATCCGGGCCCGTCAATTTTATCTTTTTTAAAGAATCGCAATTTTATTTCATGTTCTACGAATAATGTTCCAATGAGTCATGCATGTCAGCTTGGCAAACATTGTCGTTTACCTTTTTCTTCTTCTACTTCAAAAACTTCTATGTTATTTGAATTAGTTCATTCTGATTTGTGGACAGCTCCGGTTTTGAGTAATAGCGGTTTCAAATATTATATATTGTTTCTGGATGACTTCTCACATTTTTTGTGGGTTTTTCCTTTACGTGCAAAAAGTGATGTCTTTAAAACTTTCTGTCAGTTTCGAGCTTATATTAATAATCAATTTAAAACTGATATAAAAAGTTTTCAATGTGATAATGGACGTGAATATGATAATAAAGCTTTTCACCATCTTTTCCAAACTACTGGAATACAATTCCGTTTCTCGTGTCCATACACGTCTCAACAAAACGGCAAAGCTGAAAGATCTATTCGCACCATCAATAACATCATTCGCACATCTTTGATTGAAACGCGCCTACCCACTTCTTTTTGGGTTGAGTCTCTGCTCAATGCTATCCACACTCTTAATCTTCTTCCCACCACAACTCTTCAATTCAAAACCTCATTTGAACTTCTGTTTGGATTCTTCCCGTCCTACAATCACCTTCGTGTTTTTAGCTGCTTATGCTACCCCAACACATCTTCTACTGCTCCCCACAAGCTCTCTCCTCGATCATCTGCCTGTGCTTACCTAGGTCCCTCTCCAGATCATCGTGGATATCGATGTCTCGACCTGACTACACAGACTGTGATTACCTCTCGTCATGTCATCTTTGACGAGACCCACTTTCCGTTTGCCGATTTTCACTCTCCTCCTTCGTATGAGGAATTTGACTCGTTCATTGACGAAACTCCTATTCCTTTCTCTTCCCTCACCACTTCACCCAATTCTCAAGTCTCTCAACTACCCTCTACTGGATCAGCTCAGTCATCCCCCACCTCTTCCTCTATGGCTCCTAATACAACCGCCTCGGAGGATTCTTCATCCCCATCTCCCCCCCGACCATCTCATCCTATGGTTACAAGGTCCCAAACTGGTAACCTAAAACCACGTTAAATTCTTAATCTATCTGCCACCTCTGACATTTCTCCAATTCCCCGTTCCACAGCTCAAGCTCTTAGAGATCCGAATTGGAAATCAGCTATGGATGTTGAAATGTCAGCTCTTCTATCCAACAAAACCTGGATTCTTGTTCCTCCTCCTTTGGGTGTTAACATTGTATGATGTTGATGGCTATACAGACACAAACTTGACAGTACTGGCAAGCTTAATCGGTATAAGGGTCGTCTAGTAGCTCAAGGTTTTTCCCAACAGCCAGGTCTAGATTTTGATGAAAACCTTTAGCCCTGTTGTTAAACCTGTAACCATCCGCACTGTTCTTAGTATTGCTATATCCCGTCAGTGGCCCATTCACCAACTTGATGTCAAAAATGCGTTTCTAAATGGTGATCTGACCGAAGAGGTTTATATGAAACAACCGTCTGGCTATGTTCATCCTCATTTTCCTAATCATGTTTGTCGGCTTCTTAAGGCTCTCTATGGTCTTAAACAGGAACCACGAGCCTGGTATCATTGATTTTCCGCTTATATAACTTCCATTGGCTTCATTAGTAGCAAATCTGATCCCTCCCTTTTCACTTTTCACAGTGATGCTGATTCCATCTTTCTGCTCCTGTATGTTGATGATATCATCTTGACTGCGTCATCTCAATCTATCGTGGCTAAAGTTATCTCCCGCCTCTCGTCTGAATTTGCTATGACTGATCTTGGTCCTCTCTCCTACTTTCTTGGTGTTGCTGCCAAACACGACTCTTCTGGTTTGTCTCTATCACAAACTGCGTTTGCACGCGAAATCCTTGATCGTGCTGGGATGTCTTCTTGCAACCCCTGTTCCACTCCCGCGGACACTAAGGCTAAACTGTCCTCAGCTGGTCAACCTGTCTCGGATCCTTCTCTATATCGAAGTCTTGCCGGTGCGTTACAATATCTCACGATCACGCGTCCAGATATTACTTATGCGGTTCAAAAGATCTGCCTATACATGCATGATCCTCGTGAATCTCATCTCAACGCCTTAAAACGCATTCTTCGTTATGTTCATGGAACTCTATCTTATGGTCTTCGTCTTCGTCCCTCGGTAGTTGATCGCTTGATCTCTTACATTGATGCTGACTGGGCCGGCTGTCCTGACACACGCCAGTCCACTTCTGGGTTTTGCGTCTTTCTTGGTGACAATCTTATCTCTTGGTCGTCCAAGCGTCAACCTGTTGTTTCTTGCTCCAGTTCTGAAGCTGAATACAGAGGTGTGGCAAATGTTGTTGCTGAGGACGCTTGGATTCGTAATCTCCTTCTTGAACTTGGTTGTCCGTTAAACCGTGCCACCATTGTCTTTTATGATAATGTCAGTGCCATGTACCTAGCATCTAACCCAGTACAGCACCAGCGTACCAAACATGTGGAAATCGATTTACATTTTGTTAGGGAGCGTGTTGCTCTTGGTCATGTTCGTGTGTTACATGTACCTTCCGCTCATCAGTTTGCAGATATCTTTACCAAAGGTTTACCTACACAATTATTTTTAGATTTCAGAACCAGTTTGAACGTTTGTGAAACCCACGATCCAACTGCGGGGGTGTGTTAAATTAAATATTTGTAGAGTGTAGGGTCCCTTTGTGTAAATATTGTTTCTTTATATTGAGAGCTAATGCAATGCATTCCCTACGGGGTTTACACAATAACAACTTAGTTTGCTATGAGTGTGGGAAAAACTAAAAATGGTCTTAATTGTGCAATATAATAACGGGAAAATCATGTAAAAAACCAACGCACTTTCAGTATTTTCGAATAAGCCATTGTACCAAAAACGTTCCGAACAAAGTCCCTCGACCTAAAAATGTTTTCGTAAAAATCACTACGCATAAAATATTTTCATAAAAGTCCTTTAACTTAACAAAATCTTATGAAAAAATCTTTAAAAAATCTCATAAAACAACACTGCGTAAAAAATTTCAAGTTGAAGGACTTTTATGGAAACGTTTTTGGTATAGGGACTTAATCGAAAAATATCAAAAGTACGTTGGTTTTTTGTATAATTTTCCATATAATAACAGTTACATTCATTACAACACATGGAAAACCAAGAAATTATGTACATCCATACACACACACACACACACACACACACACACATATATATATATATATATATATATATATATATATATATATATATATATATATATATATATATATATGTATGTGTGTGTGTGTGCGCATGTGTAAACTGATTTTGTATATTGTAACATTTATACTCAATTTTTTCACATCTGCTCAAATATGTAAATGTGTGAATCAATGTAAATGATTGGTGAAGGAATTTGCTTCTCACATTTTCAGGATATATATAGTTTCTTGTTGGTGATTTGTCACCAATATGATTTTAAGTGTAATGTGATAAACTTGTTTGACCAAAATTATCTTATTAAATATCGAAGAGTTAGGATGGTGCGGAGTGCACACTCGTTCGAGATTATTTAAGATTAATTACTAGGGGTCCAAGGGGCAGAAATTCCTAAAATCCGAATTTGACCCGGTTTTGACCCGTTTTGAAATTCCGTTAACTTTGGCGGTTGAAACGGCGGTTGGCGGTTCCCGCCAAATAAACTCCCGCCAGTTTTTGGTCATAAGGACGACACAAGAAATCAGAAGCATTCCATATTCTCTGTTCGAATTTTTGAGTTTTATCCGATTGAGATTCCGATAGTACCATCGAAATACTTCAATCTGAAAGTATTCGTCACGAGTCACGACTCTCAAATTTCCAAGTATTTGAAATCCTCCGAATCTCTACTTTTCTTACACAATCCTAAACCAATCCCACCCTCCCCCCACGAACACATGAATCTTAATCACCTGCCCACAGCTCACGACCACAGAGGTAGTGGTGGACCCATGTTACCAAGTAGAGGTGCTTTATTAGGTAGTGCATGCCCATGTCAGAAAATTTGGGACCACTAGTAGAGGTGCTTTATCAGGTGTACCTTTACCGGTGATCGCATGACATCAATAGTTTGTTCTTCTAGCTACACTATTTTTATTTGTTTCTATTTATAACTCATCATTAATCAATAGGACTTGTCATGCTGGATAAGGTAAAGTTGCTGAAGCCCAGTGGTCTTCTATCCACAAACTTAATATCAAATAAGTATCATGAGACATTTATGCCATGATATTGTTTGGGAACTCTAATAGATATTGATACAAATTCTTCTGGTTTTATCCCTGTTATTGATCAACTGCTTCTCATGGCAAGTGTTTTTCTCACACATATGGCTGGAGGGTTACCAGCTGATAGGCGAAGGAAAGCTTTTCAGTGATGATACTGCTCCTGAAGAAACGATCTTTTTTGGTGGTAGGCAAGCAAGGTTACCAGGCAAAAGATTAAATTAGTGTAGATTCATATTTCTGCCCCGCTATTTATTTCTTGTATATGCTCTATTGTTTGTCTCTCGTTTCTCTAAACCACAGTGCTGCAAGGAATGACATGGACTGCACAGCAAACTTAAATTTTGCATTGGGATATTTTAAAATGCAAACTTATTGAATCCATAAATACTATTGGATTTGGGGCCACACTTGAAAATGGATATATGGAATCAGAACACATTGCTAAGTAACCTTAATGTTTAGCCGATGTTGTAGAAGGTCCCAGGTTTCGATTGTTGTGGCTTCCTTTGAATGACTTAAAATGAGGAAAACATGCTTTCTATATGTTGATTGTCTTACGGTTTCTTTTTGCTTGTCGCGTCTCCCTTTTATTAATCCACATCCCTTTGGTCATACTATTGTTCTTAAACTTTGAGCATTCCTTTTTTTTCTCTTAACCAAATGAACATCTATTCAAATGTCCAAAGACTGTAGATTTCATGTTTTAAATTTTGCGGGCAATGTGATTAGAATATTAAAGTTTGAAGTGTTATTTTTAAAATTTATATTATTAATCAATATATTATTTAAGTATATTATGTAATACACTAATACTAAAAATACTATATTTATATCAACATTAATACACTACAACAAACCGAGCCTATTGTAACATTGGCAAAATGTTGCATTAGGCCTGCAAAAAGTTGCATTATGCCTAAAGCAACCTTTTAGCAAGAGTTGCATTATGTCCTCTTGTATTAGGTCTAAAGTAACCTTTTTGGTAGAATATGCAACCTTTTTTTAAAGAGTTGCATAAATCATAGATATGCAACATTTTTAGAATGCAACCTTTTTTACATCAAATGCAACCTTTTTTAAACTTAAATGCAACCTTTTTAAAACTCAAATGCAACCTTTTTTATTTTCAAATGCAACTTTTTCACATTAAAATACAACTATTTTTAAACTCAAATGCAACCTTTTTATGCTCAAATGCAACCTTTATATGCTCAAACACAACCCTTTTTACATTCAAATGCAACTTTTTTTTAATTTTTAAATGCAACATATATGAATTTAGTTACAAAAAGTACAACATTAATACACGAATACAATTAATAAGCATCACCAATTCAAAAAATGTCGATTACAATAATTAAAAGGTATCAAAATCCTTCACCAATTACACAATAATCTCATAACACAATATTCCCTATAATACTTGTTAATTATAATGACAAAAGGTATCTAAAATCCTCTAAAAAAAACCGGTCTTCATATATATATCGATATCCCAAAACAAATTTGCCTGTCACACAGAAATAATAATAAGTAACTAACTCAAACCAAAATAATCAAATTGATGAAATAATTATATTTGTCATGATCGTAATGACATCATACCTTGAACCAAACATAGACGATAACTCATGCTAGAAACTCACAAACTTGAAGATGCAATTTTTCCATAAGCTTCTTCATCGCATCTTTAACTAATTTATCTCGTTGGTTCTCAAAATCTTCTTCCAAACTGTGCATATAACATTGTCATGGTTCACTAATAAAACGTACATAATATAAAAAAACGGTTAAATAAGTATATATAGCCAATATTTTATCAAACTTGCAGATATCTTCTTGGTAGGTATTCACAATGACAACATAAACTTCATATTATACATTTACCCAATATGTTATCAAACTTGATATAACTTGCCACCATCCTAATATTGGTTTTTCTTTAAATAAAGATTACTACTTTAATATGAAAGATGGTTTCAACATAATTTATACCATGTTATCTTGATTATCAGTTATCACACACCAAGCTTCATTGAGGCATTTCTATAAGATTATAGAAAACTGAGGCAAAAACTAGCATCTTTTGATCATGCTCAATTTATTCAACCGAACTAGCAAGGTACTTTATCCAAGTTTTACAACCACATGGATCCATCGCTCGTCATAAAGAATCGGATCAAGTGATGCATATGCCAAGAGCTCTAAGTTATGTTTTAAGATATATCATATGTGTATCATCAACTACATTGCTTGGCTTCAAACGAACATAGTTTCCTTGTGCTTCTCAAACAGGAATATCACAGAGTTACAGACCCACCCTACTCTTAAACAAGCAACTCTTTCACACAACATATAAAGTAGGAATAAAAAAGTGGTGTTCTTCAAATCAACAAAGTCCATCTCTTTTGAGCACACCCACTTGCAAACAATTACAAACAATTTACATATAAAAATTTCATCTATTTACAAACAATTTGCAAGCAACAAAGTCCTTCAAATCAACAATTAAAACCACAAAACACAATTCTCTTGAACTAAATCAATATGTTCTTCACTTTTGAGCATACTCACTTGCAATTAAGCCACAAAGTCTGATAAATCAACAACTTTAAACCCTTAAAGGAACAATATAAATCAAGAACTTTAAAATCATCATATGTTTGTGTATATATCAAATAGAAGTTCAAATTATGTTTCAATCAACAATTAGCAAGCATACAAAATGATCAAGTATGTTACAATGGAAGTAAAATAGGTGAGGAATGGCAGCTGGTCCGAGTGTGTATGGCAGTATGTGCAGTGTGTGTGAGGAATGGCAGCTGGTCCGAGTATAAAAGCTACAGCAGCATGTTTGTCACACCATATGCACTTTTACATATCAGCAGTATGTGCAGTGTGTGTGAGGAATTAGCAAATAGGCTCTTTTTTGTTACACCATATGCACTTTTACAAATCAGCATATCCAACACTAAAAGCTACATCACCATTTTATAGGAATGAATCAACTCAACAGAAACCGTAATCCCAAACTGGTTGGCATAGACAACAAAATACAGGAAGATGGCCCGAACCTGAAGAAGATGATTGTGCAGCCAATCAAGAGTTTGGGAATGTTGTAGCACAAATATTAGCAACTGTTAATCCCTGTTCACAGATTCAACAAAGATAAATTTGGTGTAATACTTTAATGCCATTAATTAGAAGACAAAAAAGTGAAGCGAATGTATGTGAATGAGCACAGATAGTCTTGAATGAGCACAAGATGTACCTGTGACTTCAGTGATGGATTTCACATATTCAAAATCAAGGATTTCAAAATCAAGCTTTATGTAACAAAAGAGGGCTTTAACTACAACACAACACTACTACAAGAATCTGAAGTTACCAATATCGAGTTTAAGATGAAGGGAAACAATATAGCCTTTCGGCGGCGGATGGGAGACGACAAAATAGGGAAGGCGGCGCAGGGGGTCGGCGTCGCAAGGGGGAGGGCGGCGCAGGGGGTGGCCGACCGTTGTTGCTAGGGAGAAGGAGAGGTCGACGAGAGAGAGTTTGGGCAGCTAGGGTTTGCATGTTGAGAGGTTGAGAGACGTTTTTTTTTGCAAAAGAATAATGAGGCGTGGAACCGGGGGAGTGTTTGGTATAGAATTGGTTGGTTTCTCATGTCTCCCTTCCAAACATGCCCTAATTGAATTATTTCTTATTTCTCAAAACTAAAATGCCTCTCATTTTTGTGTACCAAATATGCCCTAAAAGCTTAGCAAGCACACCAAGAAAAGTAATGGGCATGTAAATTTTTTAGAATAACACTTATATATAAATAAAATAATTATTATATTTTAATGATGAAATTATTTATATTATTATTTAAATTAAATAGATTAGCAATAAATAATATTAATCAAATGAAAACATTGACAATGTAAAATATTTATATATCTTATTTTAAAGAAAAAATAAAAAAAATTACAATCACATTTTAGATGTAACTTTTTGAAGAAAAAAAAATTGCATTTATTTTAGACATATGCAACCTTTTAATTAAAGGTTACTTTTAACCTATAACAAATGCAACTTTCTTATAAATGTTGCCATTTTCAATCAAATATGTAACATTTTAAGTTAAATGTTGCATTAGATCTTCTAATGCAACTTTTTTTTTTTTTTTTTTAACTTGCTTTAGAATCAAATGCAACTAATTATATAAAAGTTGCTTTCAAAATGTTGCAATAGGCTCATTTTGTAGTAGTGATATATTTGTTAAAAGTTATTATAAATGAACAAACGAATGAACGTAAACGAATGAACATAAATGAACGAATGTAGCTGAACGCTCACAAACATAAACGAATGAAGCCTCTATTTATGTTTGTTCATTTAATGAAACGAACACAAAATTGTGTTGATGTTTTTTCATTTAATAAATGAACGAACATAAACGAACTACCCGCCGAATGGTTCGCTGACATTCAGTTCGTTTACAACCCTAAAGGCCTGACATGCAGACAGAGATTTTGGCTAGTATGTAGACGCAGATGCAACATAAGTTCTTCTTGTTGCTCCTGCGACAATGGTGACACTACAGGAGGCTGTGATTCCTGTGAAAGTAATGGCGATACGGAAAGAACGGCTGATCAAGACTAAGGCACCAAAAACATTTGAAAAAACATTTAAAGGTGATGATGTTTGGAAGGGCCGGCCAAGTGCACCTCCAACAGGAGACTTGTTAACAGGAAACGTATTAACAATGAAGTGGGACAACAATGGGCACAACAACAACGTTTAAATCATGAGGTAAGAGCGCGACAAACTAAGTGGGATACACAGATTTAAGAAAAACCGTAAATAACAACACATCAAATGAATGTTAACTCACTTTTGAGAGGTAAGGTGGCGCTCGCTAATCTCTCATGATTGTAGTCAATATTGACCCATTTCACGCGACTGGGTTTGAATTTGCGATGTAAAAAATTTCAGTTAACAAGTTGCAGTTTGTGCTGATGTGAATCCCGTAAAAGATTATATGGATCACCCTTGGAGAGGCTGAAACTCCATGCTAGACCTTAAGAATACCACTATCAAAAATGACTTTCATTTTGACAGACTGATAATGTACAACTGCAAGCCACCACCACCTCTATATCAACTTAGACCTATGCTTGCTCACCATCTCAAGGTGAATGTTTTGGCACATTCTAAACTCATGGACAACGATGAAATATATATCACTTAATATGTCTAGTTGTCTACAACGAAAAGAGAAGGCGGGAGGTGCACCATTTACCATCTTTTGTGGGTTTAAATAATTGATGTAAAGTTTCATCAATTTATGACTAGTGTGGCGACACAAAGGTTGTCACGAGGCAATTCATTTGATGGAGTTGTTTGTTATGTGTAACTCTTGAAGGATCATTAGTTCTCAGTCTTACAGAAGGAATGTTTCTTGTGTGACACGTGTATGACCACAAGAAAATCGCGAGGTAATTTATTTGATGGTGTTCTTATTATGTATGGGTCTTGAAGCTTTAGTATCTAGTTATGTATGGGTCTTGAAGCTTAAAGGGTGTTTGGTTCGCATATTTTTTCCTTGGGATTTGCAATCTGTCAAAAGATTTGCATTGTGCAACATTTTCATTTATCAGGATTTGTCAAAGAATCTGCATTATATTTTAGGAAAAAATTGTTAATCTGAAGAATGCAAGGTAACTGAGATTTCAAATCGTAGGGGGATGCTGAGTTTTTGAATAACAAAGAATAATAGGATTTAATACATCCTGGGATTTTAAATCATTACTGAAATCTGCGAACCAAAAACAGTATTTTAAATGCAAACCCCAGTGAATTCCAGAAAATCCGCAAACCAAACACCGAGGGCCGTGCCATGGATTTCATGGGCACTGTGCAAAAATCACAAATAGACCATTTGATTACAAAATTTCAAAACATTTATACAAAATAGAAAATAGCCAAATACAAACTTACCTTTATTCCAACTCTCAACCGATGAACCACATAGTAATTTTGCCATTTCCAAGTAACAACGGTCAACGGCTATGCAAAGAAAATGAAAAAGAAAACACCAGAGTATATCACTGTTTTAATACCTACAACCTTATGTAATAATTATAATAATCGCTTCATCTCCCAACAAAGTGCCGCTGGGCTGTTGCAATTCCAATGGCAAAGACAAAAGAGAATTTGGGTTTCTAAAATCTAAACTAAGTAAATCCATCAGATTTTTTTGAGGCCCTAAAAGAATGGGGGCCCTGTGCGAAAGCCCACATTGAACATGTCAAGGGCCGAACCTGCAAACACCCCCTTATCTGCGAACCAAACACAAGATTTTAAATGCAAATCCTAGTGAATCCTAGAAAATCTACGAACCAACGCCTCCTTATGTCTAGTGTTTTTCTCCTAATGTCTTTTGTTTCCATGTTGGAAGATTTGGTCATTGCATCGGCTGAAGGGATTTCAAGTATGTCTTTGGAGTTCATGTCTGTAGACGGCAACATGTCAAATGAAATAAAAAGTTTGTGTACTTTACCAAGTAGAGCGCTTCACAGATTACGAAATGAGGTCTGATTGCAAAATTTGAATATGATAATATTTAAACAACCCAACTCACCTTAAAGGCCATATCATTCTGATCTCCATTTTGTTTTTCTGTAACTTACAAAAATAGTTATAACATGGTTTGTTTCACAAGGCATCAGAATCTGTGGGAAGAAATTGTGAGAAAATACAGGTTTCAGAATTTGGCATAGTGTATCTTTTATTTTTTAAATCAGACCCTTTGTTTACAGGTGGCTGAACCAATGGTTGTATCAAAACATGGAGGGAGTTGTGTCTATGTATGAAGATTGACTTGACCTATGAACGCTCCAGAGTCAACCAATTTCGAAACCAAGAAAGGGTCAGGCCAAAAAGTTTGGTTGTTTGAAGAAGCTTAGCTTGAGGAAATCTGGACTCTGGAGTCTGGACCCATAGGGTCTCCACAAGCTGCCATAATTGGCTCTCTCTCTCTCTCTCTCTCTCTCTCTCTCTCTCTCTCTGTGTGTGTGTGTGTGTGTGTGTGTGTGTGTGTGAGACTCTGTGTGTGTGTGTGTATGTGCCAAGCGTACCAAATAGCTAAGAGCCCTCACGGGATGGTATGCGTTGTTCCTTTCTGGACATTCATTTCTTGCTTCCTGCTGAAGTTCTTATATGCTGCCCGACAATCATGCACACACAAACAAACATAAACCGATAAATGAGAGCACCATGAGTGCTTCTGTTAAACTTAACACCCGGGTTAAGCATTGAAGTCTCTGTTTATAGCAAAGACTACAAACTGACTCCCGATAGTTTAAATAAACAACGCTTCATTTTCACATCTTATAGGTAATGTTCCCTTCCAATAGTTGCATGTAGAGGTGACAGTCTCAACTCTACCCAATATTATGTCAATGGGTAAATTTGCTCTATTTTTACTTATAGCTAGTTTATAACCCACGTATTATGTGGATATTTTTAATTAAATTTATTTATATAAAATGTATATGAGTAAAAATAAAAACATATAATAATAATAATTGTGTTTATTTTTTATTATTTACAGATTAAAAAATAGAGTATATTTATCTTTTTTTAAAATATTCAATTGTATTTATCTTTTATTTTTTTATAAGTTGTAATTATCTTTTGATGAACGTAGAGGTGACACGTGACTTTGATGTTTTCCTTTATTATACACAATAATAATAATTTCCACAACTAATTCAAATTTTTACATTTGGATCTAAGTATGATTATTACGGATAATACTGATAGATATTTATTTTAGGTAAACACTAATTTTAAATGTTACAAAATCTAATTTATTACTAATTAATTAATGAAAAAAATAAAGTCAAAATTTAATGCAATTAAGTTATGGTGTTAAATTTGGAAAAAAGAGGTGGAAAAATAAAATTTTCTTGTATTGTTAAAGTGACATATGACATGAATTGTTTTGTTTTATTACAATATAAATGTTAATCAACCCACCTATTACATGGGTTGATTTATAAAATACATATTTTTTAATATTTTAATAAATTATTATAAAATTTATATATGATTAAAATAAAAAAATTGAAAGCTAGTTAAATTAAAGATAAAAAACTTTCTTAGTTGTTTGATATTAAATAAAAAATATTATTATATTGTATTATTAAAAACAGATAATATGTGTTTGCAAAAAATGTTTCTTTTAATTTTTATTAACTTCAAATATGAAATATCAATGCAAGAAACAAAAAACTTTAATTATGTGAATGTGTATATATTTTGAAAATGATAAAATATAAAAATGGAATATCTGAAAATCAAGAATCAAAATTTATCATATTCACAATTGAAGTTTTATTAACTAAAAATTTTAATCTTGTTCTCAAAATAATTAACAAAAATTTTTAACTTTATTTACTACACTCTTACATTTAAATCCAAATTTTTTACATTTGAATTTAAATATGATCATTAAGGATAATAATGACACATATTTATTTTAGGTAAATATTAATTCAATAATGAAAAAATTAAAATCAAAATTCAATGTAATTAAGTGAAGGTAGTAAATTTAGAAAATGAATTAAAAAAATGGCATATGTATAATTATTGATTTTAATTATGGGTATAAGAGACATTTCATAAATAATTAGGAGTTGTCATTAATCTGGACCATTGATTTCTTTCCATCCAATGGTCCAGAAACTCCAAGTGATTTTCTTATTTTATATAGTATAGATAACGGGTCAGATGTTTAAAAATCACTCAAAACATACTATAGTGTTATTAAACTCCTAAGTAGTTTAATTCGGAAGAATTTAGATCATTATTTTAGTAATATTTTTCTAGTAATATTTTGTATACTAATTTAAATAATAACATTTAGCAAGATGTAAATGCACTATTCATAACCTATTCATCTTATTACTTTTTGATTTTTTTATTTTTTGTTCTTAAGATTTTATGTTTTTCATATATAATTTATTTATCAATTTGTTTTAATTAAATAAAATATAATTCTATTCTATATCTTATTTAATACTAATTTAATCTAATATTTAAATATTATAGTTTTATATTTAATACAAACTTTAATTCAAAGTCATTTTAAAATGTTGTTATTTATTTAATCCAAATTTAAATTTACTTAATATTAACTATGAATTTTTTTCTTTTTTTTTTTTTTATGTTTTGATTTTTTTTTTCCATTTTTATTGATTCTTATAAAATAAAGTACAGGGAAATTATTTTCTTTTCATTTTTTTCTATACAAAGCAATATATAAAAATAATAACATTTATCAAGATAATAAATCACTGTCTTTAAGATTTTGTGTTTTTCCTATATAATTTATTTATTAATTTGTTTTAATTAAATAAAAATATAATTCTATATAATATATTATTTAATACTAATTTAATCTAATATTTAAATATTAGAGTTTTACATTCAATACAAACTCCCATTCAAAGTCATTTTTAAACATAGTTATTTTATTTAATCCGATTTTAAATTCACTTAATATTAATTATTATTGCTTTGAAACTTTTTTCTTATTTTTTTATGTTTTGATTTCTTTCTCTTTTCATATATTTTTTTTTAAAATAAATAATATTACACATAATTTTCTCTACATTAATGTATAGTGAAATTATTTCCTTTTAAATATGAATTATCAATTTTTTTTCTATATAAAGAAATATATTATCTGAAAACATATTGTATATTATAAAACTTTTTTTAACAGAAAAACACATACATCTCTAATATTACTTCTAAATCTACACCTTTATATATTATCCAATATTCTCCCTTAATTCAATTGGCAAAAAAAATTGAAGTGAACAGTGTATATTCTCATGAGAAATGCTTTATTTCTCATGTTTATATCATTCTACTTTTCTTTTCAATATCTCATCTTTTTCTTTCTTTTCTCAATGTCTCTGTCAATATCTCTTTCTCTTTTCCTTTTTCACCTAACTTTTCATTTGCCTGTGTAAGATTTCCCCATCATTTTTCTTCTTGGCAACGATAGAATCCTCACCAAAAATTCTTCATGGCAACCACAACAATCAGATGGTTTCTCATCCTTCGTCTTCAAGGTAACTGGTATTATCTTGGTTTTTCTTTTTAGTTTTTAGGTTTCAAGGTAAATTTTTAGAACTCACTTTATTTGGTTGGTTTCTGAACTTGATCAAGGCAACTAAATTAGTGAAGAATGTGATTTTAGGTTTTCAAAGTATGTCTTTCTACCTATCGACTGTTGTACATGGTTCTCCATTTCTTTCCTACACGAATCAATTTATACGTTCGGATGGTGATATCGGTATCGTCAGTGTGGACATTAACCAAGTGCTCTGCTCTAGCGATTTCTCCATCTGGGTTTAATTTGGAGGTGGGTATTAATATACGTTTCTTCAATCAAGTGATTTTCAATGTTATTAGTTTCTCAATTTGGTTAACAGGATGTTATTTTCTAATTTTTCTTAAGTGATAATCCCTCAAGCTTAATTGGGTTTAATTTCTTTTAAATGAGAGTCATTCAAATTTAAATACATAAATGTTAATGACCAGGTTTTCTTGAATTATTTAATCCATAGATTGAAGCAATATGAGTATTAACATTCTACACAAAAAAGTCCAAAAATATTACAGTTACTGTGAGGATGTAAGTATTCTTATTATTTTATTTGTTTAATAAATTTGAAAATTAAGTCCCTTAGCTTATTTGTCATAGTAATTTTCTTGATATTAACTAAGGTTATAATGGTCATTTACTACATAATTAGTATGTGTAAGAATTTGGGTGGTTCTAATTTTCTATAGGTCTTTTCACTCCTCAGGCTGTCAGCTCAGTCATTTCTTTTAATACAAAGTGATAAATCTCCTTTTAGCCAGTGATATAAGCTACAATTGTTTATACATTTCATTACTCATTCTACACTCCTTTCTGCTTTCCAGAGTTTCCTCCAGCTTCCATGGATTTTTAAAGCTATTCCGTATGTATTTTGTTTCCCTTATTATGCTTTAATATTTTCGTTATTCCCATTTTCATGTTTATCATTCTGTTCAGTTATTCCTACACTCTACACAAACTTTATTTCTTCTTCTGATAGCTTCTATTTGTCTGTTTATTTTATAATAGTCTTTGACTAATATTGTTTCCAAGAACTAGGTTGTGGTATGTTGATTAAATGTTTAGATATGTAGTCGTTAGTTACTTAATAAAAAGGTTTTTATATATTGTACTTGCTTTTTTATAGGGTTTCTCCGGCTATAAAATTTATATATTTCATAAGACTGTTCAAAAGCTTCTTCATTTGTTGTTTTACTACAAATTTTTTCCTCAGTTATATGTTATATGTTTATGAACGAGGGTGACATATTTAATGAACATATATAGACATTAAACTGTTGTTCTTTCTTCTATATGTTAGGATTGCATTGCATCACAATATCTAATTTTCATTGTATTTTCATTGCATTATGGTTTGCTTATCAACTCTAAAAGCTACTTCTCATGATAAATTTTTTAGTTGTTGTTTCTCTTCTAGATAAAAAAAACCTTAAGGATCAATCTTCTCATCTTATACATGTTAGTTTTTATTAGGTTGTTTTCAGAAAGTATATATATATATTATGTTTTATTATGATCATTACATATTCTAAATCAAAATAATTTGTTTAATTATACATGTCACACATTACAAGTGGACTTGCTCTTTCTCAAAGGTAATTGAAGTCTATTTAAGTCCTTACATGTTATCATGTTTTAAATGTTTTATAGATACTGACTGATATACTTATTGTGGAATAAAATAATCAAATTGTATTTTGCCATATAAATCTTGTAAATGTTAATATTTGCTAATAATATGCTATGTTTTTTAGTTGTTCTTTTATATTTATATTTTGTGAATTTGATACATTATGAGAAATAAACGAAAATCTGATGCTTTGAGTGAAAAGCAAATATACACTGAAGATGATAATCTAAGCATACCAAATAGAATGGGGACCGGTCAGGAAATTGGTTTAGGTGGTGTTACTACAAAAAGACAAAATTTGATTAGGCAAAAATTATCTCATCGGATTGCAAGTGAAAGATCAGCCCATATTCTTATAAACCAATGTTCTGAATTCCAACCAAGTAACATGGCGTTAACGAGTAAAGGATTTGTGATGGAAGAGGCTTCAAATATTTCAATGTCATCTACATTTGTTCCGGTCACTACAAATCAATCTGCGATAACATGTTCTAGCAAAGCAACATCAAGTAGATGTAGAAAGAATGGTGTCTCCATTTCTCATACTCGGAGATCATCAACTAAGTTTCTTCATCCACAAACAAATATCACAGTTGCCACGTCATCTAATCCAGGTCAACTCATAACAATATCAATAATTTATCTCCTATTGCGGTGCTTACTTTTTGCCAACATAAGTCAATACTAATTATTTATGTTTGATGGGTTGCAGGTCCTACTTCGCTTTATAAAGATTTGGGCGATTGTGAATATGTATGTCAGTATTGCCTTGCAACGTTTTGGTATGAAGAACGCTCAAAGCAACATTACAGAGATGGAAATTTACACTACAATAAATGTTGTAATTCTGGAAGAGTAGGGTTGTCAATACCTCCAGAACCACCAAAGTATATAAAAGAATTATATACTGATTCACATTTCATGGATAACATTAGAGCATATAATTCGATGTTTTCAATGACTTCTTTTGGAGCTTCGATAGATGAAACCATCAATAATAGACCAGGTCCGTATGTGTTTAGATTGTCCGGTCAAATTTATCATTGGATTGGATCTTTGTGTCCTTCTCCTGGGGATGCACCGAAGTTCCTTCAGTTATATATATGTGATACAGAAAATGAGGTAAGAAACAGAATCAGCCACTTTGGAGGAGAAAATTCAACTCCATTGAAACCACAAATAGTTGAAGGGCTTATAAAATTCCTCAATGAGAACAATCATTTAGTCAAATTATTTCGTACAGCAAGAGACAAGTGTGCAGATGGTGAGATTCCAGATTTCAAGATTCGATTATACAGTAACCCAAGACATCGACAATATGAGTTACCAACTACGGAAGGTCTAGGAGCGATAGTCTTTGAAACAGGTCCTCGGACCCGGAACGACTATGACGTCATAATTCATTCTAAAGAGGGTTTTCCACAAAGAATAGATAAGTTACATGCATCATACATGTCGTTGCAATTCCCCCTGTTATTCATATATGGTGAGCCTGGATATTCGAATGATCTCAAGTTAATAGATCCAAGACACGGCACATCAGAGAACACCAAAAGATTAACAATAAAGATGTTTTATTCATTCCAGATACATGACCGTTTCAACAGATTTTCACTCATTCCAAGAGGTGGAAGATTGTTTCAACAATACTTGGTAAATGCTTGGTTGAGTATCGAACAATGCAGATTAGATTATATTCAAAACAGGCAGAGTGACATAAGAAGTGAGTATCTTCAAGGGATACATGATGCTATATTAAGAGGTGATCATGATGGTTCTGATGTTGGCTCCAGAGTCATTTTGCCATGTTCTTTCGTTGGTGGCCCAAGATATATGTACAAACATTATCAAGATGCATTGGCAATTTGTCGAATACATGGAAATCCTCAGTTTTTTGTCACATTCACTTGCAACGTAAAATGGCCAGAGATCAACCGATACAAAGACCAATTCCCAGAGCTGAAAGTACATGACCGGCCTGAAATTGTTGATCGTGTTTTTGAGATGAAAGTAAAGCAGTTGGTTAAATTTTTGAAGGACCAGAAACCACTTGGAGATATTGCAGCAGGTATTATTGATGCAAATTATTTTATTTTTGTTATATATTTTTAAGTTTATTATAGAATGTAACTTTTGACATCTTAACATTTACAATTATTATTACATATTTTAATTGCTTTTACATAAGAAACAAACAAATGATATCACTTTACATTTGCTAAATAAAAGGAACTCATTTTATTGTTAACATGCGCTCTAATTAAATAGTGAATTAAGACAATCAAAGTCTTGGCATACGATGTGTCATTTTCTGCTTATTTAGTTACTTCTATGAAAATATCATGTTACTTGATTAGGTGTAATGCAGAACTAAAAGTTGCCTTTTTTACATACAGTAACCTATCATGTTATCATATTTCTTAATATAGTTATGTAAACAAGAGTATACCAACTATTAATGAACAAAAGTTAGTGTGATTCGTTAATAGTTGATCATTCAAAGATACAAATTATTATTTGCCTTATGAAACATTACTCAGGCTACAACCTGAAATAAGTTTTCAATATTAACGTATTACAAAAGAAAATTAATAACATTTATGCATAAAAAAATGCAGATGCAAATGTTGTATTATAGTTGAATAAAGAGGTGACAATGTATAGTATTTTCCACTTGCTTTATAATGATACATTATCCATCTACCTTATGCAGACTTGTACACAATAGAATTTCAGAAAAGAGGATTGCCACATTGTCATCTCTTACTATGGTTAACAACAGAATCAAGAATTGAATTTCCAGACCAAATAGATAAATATATTTCAGCTGAGATACCAGATGAGAGGGTTGATCCAGATGGATACAAAGTTGTTTCCGAATTTATGATGCACGGGCCGTGCGGGTTAGCTAAAAGTAATGCTCCGTGCATGGAAGATAACATTTGCAGTAAAGGTTTTCCAAAGGAGTACGTTCAGAATACATATTTTGATGATAACGGGTTCGTCCACTATCGACGACGGGACACTGGTGCTTACGTGACAAAGTATAACCAGGAATTGGACAACTCATATGTTGTCCCATATAATCGGTTATTATCGTTGATGTTTTGTGCCCACATTAACGTTGAATTTTGTGGTTGGACTATGCTGATCAAATACTTATTCAAGTACATATCAAAAGGAACAGATAAAACACGAGCCCGAATAACACGGGGCATTGGTGACTCAATTCCTTCCACAAGCAATCAACATCCAGATATTAATGAAATAACTAATTATGTGGAAGCTCGGTATATTTGTCCACATGAAGCAGCTTGGAGGATATTAGGTTTTGACATACATCAAAGGTATCCATCAATCCAAGTTTTGGCGGTTCATCTTAATAATATGCAGCAGATCAGTTTCAGAGCAAGAGATCAACTGGAGGTTTTGGCAGATCACTCAATCATAAAGAAAACAACTTTGACGGAATGGTTCGAGTACAACCGCAAGCAAACAGACGGTCATCATCTAACTTACCTCGACTTCCCCTCGGAATTTGTGTGGTATACTACCGGAAGATACTGGTCAGTAAGAGTTAATAAAAAAAAGCCCTCTATTGGTAGATTAAGCAACGTCCCTCCAACAGATGGTGAACTCTTTTATCTTAGGATGCTATTAAGTCATCAAAAGGGATGTAGATGTTATGAAGATCTACGGACAGTTAACAACATATTGTATCCAACTTTTCGATCTGCATGTGAAGCACTTGGTTTATTGGGAGATGACAAGGAATGGACTACAGCTTTTGAAGAAGCTGCAGGTTGGGCTACCGCTTCAGAATTACGCACATTGTTTGCTCACATGCTAATCTATTGTGAAATCGTCGATCCAATCCATTTATGGAAGTCTCATCGGAAACAAATGGCCGAGGATGTGCCGATGAGGGTTGCATCTTCCTTACAAATCAGAAACTTTTATGTCAATGACCCTGAAATGGAAGGATATGTTCTATATGAGATCGAAATAATCTTGAATTCATGCTCAAGGACACTTGAGGCATACGGATTACCTATGCCACCTGCTCATTTACTAGATGACTTGAATAATAGATTGCTCATGGAAGAAAGAAACTACAATAGGCATTCGTTACGTGTTGAGCAAGAGATCTTGGTAAGTAAGTTAAATTGCAAGCAAAAGAATGTGTATGATCTCGTCATAAAAGCATCAATCAATTGTGATCAGGAATTGATTTTTGTCTATGGACATGGAGGAACAGGCAAAACATTTTTATGGAAAACTATCATAACTACTTTAAGAGCACAAGGTAAAATAGTTTTGGCAGTTGCATCTTCAGGGATAGCATCACTGCTTCTTCCATCAGGACGAACAGCACATTCACGCTTCAAACTACCACTGGATATCACCGATGAATCAGTTTGCAACATTAAAAAGGGCACACAATTAGCAAAATTACTTAGTGAAACAGATTTGATACTATGGGATGAAGCACCAATGAACAACAAAAAATGCTTTGAAGCGCTGGACAGGTCAATGCGAGATATTTTGGATGAGCCTTCAAGATTATTTGGTGGAAAGACTGTGATACTCAGAGGAGATTTTAGGCAAACTTTGCCTGTGCAGCCAGGTGGAAGCAAATTAGATATAATAAATTGCTCCATACCACAATCTCATTTGTGGGAATACTTTAAGATTTTCATTTTATCAGAAAACATGAGACTGTTGCAGCCAAATCTTAGCGACCAGGAGAAATCAAATGTAGCCAACTTTTCTAAATGGTTGCTTGATATCGGAAATGGGGTGACAGGAATTCGAGATGAGTTAGATCCAGAAGATACTTCTTGGGTAACTATACCACGAAGATACCTGATCGTAGATGATGATGATGGTGTTTCCAACCTCATCAACTTTATATATGATGAAGAGACTTTGCGCAACCCA
The DNA here is from genome assembly GCA_020465985.1 of Centrapalus pauciflorus. Taxonomy (NCBI): domain Eukaryota; kingdom Viridiplantae; phylum Streptophyta; class Magnoliopsida; order Asterales; family Asteraceae; genus Centrapalus; species Centrapalus pauciflorus. The sequence continues at coordinate 725,164 of JAANYP010004790.1, read as the reverse complement.
ACAGCAGATACTTTGCAAGATAAAGCCATTGTTTGCCCAAAGAATGAAAGCGCCGATGCCATAAATACAAAAGTTTTGTCTGCACTTCCAGGAGATCAATTTATCTATCATAGTTTTGATACGGTTATTCCAGTTTCAGGTGATGGTGGCGAATCAGACATATTGTATCCTCCTGAGTATCTAAACACACTAAACTTTAAAGGACTGCCGCAACATCAACTTATTCTAAAAGTTGGAGCCCCAGTGATGCTAATTAGAAACATGGATTTACTTTCTGGATTGTGCAATGGTACGAGAATGATCGTGACTCAGTGTCTTACAAAACTTATTGAGGCAAAAGTCATAACCGGTACAAAGATTGGGCATAAAGTATTTATTCCAAGGATACAACTGATGCACAAAGATCCAACTCTCCCATTTATTTTCAAAAGAAAACAATTTCCACTCAAAGTGTGCTATGCAATGACCATAAATAAGAGTCAAGGTCAATCATTAAACAAGATAGGAGTCTATTTGCCTGATTCGATATTTGGCCATGGTCAATTATACGTGGCTTTGTCAAGGGCAACATCACCGGATGGTTTGAAGATACTAATAAAAAAACAAGAAGACTATCCTAACAATTGCACCAAGAATATTGTTTACACAAATTATCTAGAAAAGGTTGCATATAAAGAGGTTTGTAAATATGCCTAAACTTTAATGTAAATAGGTTGTTTAATGCTTCATTCATTTGTTACATGGATCTCGAAAGAATATAAATATGAGAGTGTAAATATATGTTTTATACTTTCTATCTTACATCATTATAAATAAAATTTCTTTTTTTTTAATTTATAGGAAAATGTCAAAGATGCTGAACCAATTGAAACCTCGAGAGAAAGCCAATCCGATTGAAGTTAGGGTCTATCGAAAATGGACCAACAGAAATCCACCTGACCCGACACCAACTGGTTATTGTTCTATGTTGCTAGATAAAGAGGTCAACTTTACCTACTTTCCTAAAATAGACTACAAAGTCCTCATAAGACTTACTTACATTTCATTATATAACAGGGCAATGCAATACAGGCAAACATGGATTTCATTGACAAAGTTTACTTTGATAAGTTGATCGAAGTAGGTGTTTGTTATAAAATTTCTGACTACTTTTGTGAACAAGGAAAACAATGGATGATGTCGGTGGAACACCAAACTACATTAAAGTTTGGAAAGTTCACAAAGTTTGAGAAAATTTCAGATGAAGGTTTTCCATCACATTACTTCAATTTTGTCTCTTTCAATCAACTAGAATCAAGACTGAGGAGTCATCGGATTCTAACAGGTTCGTTTTCAAAAAATGTCTTGGACTAACATGATAAACACCTTAAAGGCTTAAACACAAAATTAGATAATTAAATACATGTATGCAGATTACATGGCATGTTTAAGATCAGTAGGTGATGTTGATAAATCTGGAAATCCAAACAAGAATACAATGGTTTGGAGGGTTCTACAGTTGGAGAATCTTAAGTGAGTATCTTCTTATATTTATATTTAGAAAATTATTTTTCTTAATTTGTAACAACACTTTCTACGACTTATCTTATTTAAAGTTGTTAATTTTCTAGCTTTTGTAAGAATATAAGAGATAATTATTACATGTATCATTCAAATAAAGATAAATGTTTTTTTTCAAATGCTAATTAAACATTTTTTTTCAGTGGAGATACAATGGAGCTTACTATATGGGATGATATGGCTCAGAATTTTGATGTTGATGCATACAATAGTTTGCCGAAACCGGTCTTAATAGCTGTTAGTTCTTGCCGAGTAACGATATTTAATGGTGACAAATTTCTCCTAAATCAAATTCAATATTATCATAGCATATTCTTTTAGAAAACTCTTCATCATTTTTAATTCTGACACATTTTTTAAATTTTAGTCTAATCAAACTACAATTCTTAAACACATAGGTAATTTGCAGCTGACGGCTACTCCAAGCACTCATTATTATTTAAACCCAGATATCGAAGAAGTGCATATATCATTCCCTGAGTATATTCTCATCCTTCAAAGCTTACTATTTTGTATTAATATAAAAATGCCTACTTATAATATTACGAGTTTCTCTAATCTTATGTATGTGAGTAAATGATAGATATCAAGCCAAATATGATGTCAATCCACCTCTTCACATCCAAAAGAAACCTTTCAAAGATAAAGAATTGGAAAAGATGAGAAATCGATATCCTTTGAAGACATTACTCCATCAAAATCCAAAGAGATACAAGGTATATAAAGTCTCGATTACAATTAAAAGTAAAATGATTTCCTCATCAATTATATTTCAAAATGCAGACAGATAGGTTCACTGCAGAAGCAACAATTGTGGGTCTGAGTACAACACTTAATTGGTTTTATATTGCTTGTCCTGATTGCTCTAAGAAGTTAACACACACGAATGGAATGTGGGAATGCCACAATCATGGACCCCTTGCTAAAGATCCCAAACATATGTAAGATTTAAATTAAGTCTATATTCATTTATATTGTACGCAATTCTAATTATGCAAACTACAAAATATAGGTTTTGCTTCAAAGCATTTATAGCTGATGATACAGCAGAAATAGGTGTGACATTCTTTAGTCCTATTGCTGATACTCTGATAAACTTCGATTGCAACAAAATGGTGATCGAATTGGGACACACTGATTCTCGCACTCTTCCTGACCCAATCCTTAACCTGAGAGGAATTAAGAAGATTTCCAGTTTCATTTCAATCAAAAAAGTGTTATCGGAAATGTGGATTTTGTGGTCGACAACATCTTTGACATCACTGCTGGTTCTCATGTGGATAAACAAAGTCAACCAAATCCTTATACACCACCTGAAGAAAGTCAGTGCATTGTTACTCATGGAGAGAACACATATTTTTCATCCATGCTTAATAAGAGAAAGTCTGCATTAACACATCAAGAAACACCATCAATTACTAGAAAACAAGTGAGGAGAGAGCTATTTCATGAACAAGGTAACTATACTCATGAATTCTTAACTTTATACAAATTTTACATAACACTTATTATAATTGGTTTCTTATACATATTACTTAAGAAAATCACACTATAATTCCTATTGACTATTTCCCATTTAGTTTTTGTTTCATTTGATAACATACCATCTTAGAAATAATTACATATATATTCCAATACAATAATTGCATTTAAAGTTTTTTTAATGTTACCTTCTTTATTCAACATCCTAAATTCTTCCATACTTTAAAAACCTCTTCTGTCTTGATAGTATTATGTTTCATGCTTATCAACTTGATGACCTCTTCTTTTTATGCAACATCAAAAAACAAACAATGAGAATTTACATGTACTTTTGCCACTTCATCGTATCTTACAAACTAATATGTTGGTACAGTTGATAGAACAAGAGATACCCACCTATTGCAGCGTGTTTCAACTGCCAAGACATTGAACAAAGAGATGATGGAAAAACCTCCAGAAACAGATGACTGATAATATAAGGTACAAAAATCGATTGAAAATATGCAAGTTATATTTATAAATTGAATATTCTCTCCATAACTGAATCTTTAATTTTTTCCAGGAACTATCTTTTGGCTCTCTTTGCTATGGAAAAATGGCAACATAAGCAATTTCAATACATTTATTATAATCATCAGCTGCCACTGACCATGACATTTGATCCTTTTTGCAAGTTCAGCGTCATGTACATACATGCAACTGAAGTATATATGATGATCATATGCCACCTACTATGATTTTTGATCCCTTTTGCAGACTCATTTTGATGTACATATATGCTATTGAAGTGTATCCAGCCAAACAAAATATTTATAATTTCAATACTGAAATGATTATTGCAGTCTCTAAATACATATATATTAGATTAAACATATTGTGTGTGTGTGTGTGTGTATGCAACAGTGAAATATATATTTCTCAAATAATAATACAATGTTTGAAAAGTATATTACATCAAATCAACTATGAATTTTACCCGGCGCAACGCGCGGGCAAAAAGCACCTAGTTTGCTTTCATTCTTAATATGTTTGATACATAACACTATTCATAAATCAAATAAATATTTTTAGATATATTATTTATTAAATAATTTTATTATTGTAATTGTTGTTTTAATCATTATCTTTATTGTTAAATTGTTTATATATATAAACCTAGAAGTAAATGAGAAGTTAAATATATCTCGAGAAATATGAGAAACACAATGATCCATTTTTACGTATTGATTCATCATTTTTTTGATAAATAATAAATCATAAATTGTGAACTAAGTGAATCAACAATTCACTATGTTTTAAGTTAATTCATTAGTTTTTGAATTTACATAAATTGAAAATAAGTGAATGTATGTATGTATGCATGCATGTAATTTGCTCGATATTTTTTCTTGTATTATTTTCATTATAAGTTTTAGCAAAATGAATGTAGTATATTTAGAATTTGCTTAAAAAATCTAAAAAATAGCAATTGACCCTTTTAAATAATAATAACATTAAAATGATATGTGACTAAAGATGTTATTAATTTTGATTGATAATTATATTTTAAATTTGTTATTTTTATATTTCAACTTAATTAATTTATTTGTTAATGATTCATTTACGTGCCGCAAAGCGCGGGGTATTTTACTCATTATTTACCAAATATCAAAAAAGGACAGTGGGCTAGTCAACCCAACATGGTCCATCCTCCTGAAAATCTATCCGATTTGGCCCATTCCTAAACTCTTCCAGGTTCCAGCCCATCTGTCTTTCCACTTCTTGTTGCAAGAGTTAAAGCATCCCGCATTCAATATTTCTAATAACATCTTCTGTACATGTATCTAAATAAAAAGTTAAAACTCGAATTCTTTAATTTTATGGATCATTAGACACTTGCTGACTAGGGATGTGCAAAATAATCGAATCCGAATAACCCACCCGAACCGAATCTTAAACGGATTATTTGGGTCGGGTTATTCGGATTTCGGTTTTGTTAATCGGATTAAATGGTACCCGAATACCAATTTCGGTTCGGGTATCAGGTAGGATTTATGTTTATTCGGGTACCCAAGTAACCCGAATAACCCGTTTAATTTTAAAATTCCCAATTTTAATTAGAATTAGAATTGTTTATGTATAATAATCTAAAGATTTAAATGCCCAATCTTAATAGTCAAACCATTTAACTCGTGTACCCAAATTACCCAACTCATTTAACCCGTTCAAACTAATTTGTAAAGTATTTCATTTTATATATCAAAACCGAATAACCCGTTTAACCCAAACCGATTAACCCGATACCCACTTAACCCGAAACCGATTAACCCGTTCCCTTATTTGGTTCGGGTTCGGCCAAAGAACCCAAATCCTCAAACCCGAATAACCCGATACCCATTTAACCTGCCCGAATAACACCCCTGCTGACTTGCCTTAGGGGTCTTCAGATTGTTCTAGCATTACCTTAATAAACAATCAGCATGCCATGAACAAATTTTTTCCTTTTTGATTAATCAAACCTTGACCATGCAAGGTGGAGTATTGTTTAAGTAAAAGATTATTCATATTCTTTAACCAATTACAAAGTTTTACATAAAACAAGTACAGTGGTAGCCTCTCCTTTTGACCAAAAAGCAACTTTGGCTGGAATCAAAGGATAATATTAATATAAGATTATGGGTATTATGATATTAATTTCTGATCACCGACATTATTAATTGTATAATCCATGTCTAATTGGATGTAGGGAAAACCATTGCTAAGTTTTGAGCTATTGCCTATTTAGGATCACTTTGGTTACACATAGATATAGTTCTAGGACGTACATCCCAATTTTTCAGTACACTGTAAAGTGCCTAACTAGGTAAATAATAGCTTATGATTCTTTGATTTTGAATTCGCTTATTCAGAGGATGCTACTACTTAATGAAATCATTAAGAAGTCATTCAAAGGTAAAATGACCTCTTAATGATTCCATTAAAAGGTAAACAAACATGACTTTAGATGATTAGGTAAAGAGTTGTCATAAGAAAACATGTTACCGAGATAAATGTAAAATTACCTTTCTATATATACCTTTAAGCCTGAACATATTTGATTCTGATAATTCAAGTTGCAATAATCATTCTGAAAATCACAAGCTTTCACATACTAATCTTTAATCATGTAGTAGTGACGTAGGTAGGGTGTTGAATAGGAACTCGTGATATCAAAAAAGTGTCATCGATAGTAATTGCGATTTGTTGATTAGGTAAATGTCTATGTGGCTTAACCTTATGTGTAATTATGATTACCTCTTAATTTTGTTGTTTAATGTTTGAATTGAAGTAATAGTGGGAACATGAACAGGGGTTTGAGACTGATAGGTGTATTATACTTTTAATAGAAATTGTGAAAGCAAAAGATACATTTTAGAAGATCATCTTGTACCCTACCATCTTTACAAGACAACCTTTTTTTCTTTTATTTTTAAAATATGAACAAGACTTATTACCATTACATGAATCAAATTTCAGTGACTTGTCTTTCTATAAAGCAAAGTTTCCACTCAAGCCATTACTTGTTGCTTCTTTTATGTATAAAAAGTGTGATAATTTCATTAGAAAACATTCAGTTGACCAACTTCTAAACAATGTTTTTCAGGTAACTGTTGTATACGACTTTAGGTCAACTAATCCATAGGATTTGAATCCATCGCCACACAGATTTAAGTCAGTTAAACTCTCCCAAAGGAAGATTGACATGATCCCACACAGATTGTTATCTGAATCTGTAATTTCTACTTAGCTCATTAGAAAAGTAGTTAAGTACTTGTTGTAATGGAACCGTTTTCTTTAGAGTAATATTAAGTTATGTAACTATCACCCTTCAACTTACACAATTCAAATTCCTGCAATAATCACTTTGAAAATGCATATTCATATTATTATTATTTTTTGAATGACTAAAGTTAGTGATCAACACATTTTTGTTAAACACCTCAAGGGTGAGGACCAAACCCCACACCTCCAACTAAGGAGAAACGCCATTGGCAAGACTCAAACTCGAGACCTTAGCTAAGGGGAAACCATCCCACCTTTGGTGGTGGCCACTTGATCTAGGTGAAAAATGCATATCTAAAAAGTGCGTTTGGCGTTTACTCTTACACCAAATAAAACTAATTGTTGGACTATATAATTGCAAAGAAAAGTCTAACATTGAAAATTGGGAAAAACCTTTGTAATTAGAGTAGAGTTAAAAAGGCAAAGTGTTTTTGAATTATTTGTAGAAAACACAATAAGGAAAAGATATGTGTGTGGACCATAACCATGGCCATTTATTTCCTAATCCCTTAATTCAAGCTCAAGCTTACCTGTTGAAAACAACATCCCTTTTAAAGTGGAGACCAATTAGTAGGCTCATGAGATACTCTCATGATTTGAAAATGATGTTGAAAATGACTCCAATTTTTATAAAATATAATTAATTATAAATAAATTCATATGATTGAACGTGTAGGTTTGAAAATCGAAATTAAAACGGAATACACCCACTTGATATCTATTACACGTTATTTGTTAGTGACGCCCATTGCATCGTGGCAAGTAAAGTTAATCTATGTCGGAAGCAGAACGATGCCAAGAAACCCCTTAATTGAAAAGGTTCGGTGGTTTTCGTGAATTCAGTTGATGATATAATGAACATGTTTGTCTCCAAAAATGATGTGTTCAAGTGAATCTTGGTTTGTGACTTCGTGTAAGTAATGGTTTGATGATAATATCAATAACATAAGTTTGTATTAAGAAATGCATTTTTTTTTAAAAAAAATCATTTATATGGTATGTTAATTTCTTTATTTCAATTACATCGATGTAAAATCTCCTAATTCGTCTAGTTTTTCTTGAAGGAGTTACATATTTTTGTCAAATAAATAAAACCGATAATTATACATATGTTGTGTCATGAGATAATACATTAGCTATCTATTCTGGTATACCACACGTCCACAACCTTAGTTCGCGTATTTATATAAAACACACAATATTTTAAGATATAAGTTAAAACTGAAAAAATAAGGAAAGAAAACAAATTTATGTGATAGAAACGTGTTTCTATTAATATTAACTGAAACTGGAAAAAAATAACAACTTAAACAGATAGAAACAATTGTGTGTGTACGTGCACACATACGAGGATGTTACATTTTAAACCACCCTTTTCTGTCCAAAATATGAAACGAACATATAAAGTCATGCATGTAAACTCCTTTGTTATCATGCATTCAACATTCATTTTTGCTTCACACGTTATTAGATGACATGAGACAAAGCAATATAAAAACGGATCGATATCAGCTCATCTCATCTGATCTAAAAAGTTAATCAAAAGGAATTGTTCTCCAAAGTTTTCTATATCAAAAGTCTAAAAGGTGGGAATGGGAAAAGAATTGGAGAAAACTAGGATTTGGGACTAACATAAATGATTTTATGCTTTTGGTACTAATTCTTTACATGCTAAAAATTTATTCCTTTGAAGACTTCCTCAAGCACCTTTAAATGGGAATTTAATTTTAATAAAATTTATTAAAAAGTGAGACATTAATAAGAATTGATTTAATTCCAAGCACGTTATATACCTTTTTTGTCATTTCATAAGAGATATAAAGTTTATTTTATAATAATCTTTGATTAGTAGAATTTTTTTAAAGAAAATATCATTTAACAAATTTTCATAGTTGTATATTATAAGTATTATATTTTTTCTTGGTTTGTTTTGGTTATTGAACTTTTTTTAACAGGCTAATTAGAAATTTTGAGATTGATGTCCTCTTTATTTTGACGTGGTTGATACCGTGGTGTTTTCTTGTTGGGGTTTCAATGCCACTTCATTAACATGTTATCGACACATTATCAACACGTCATTGCCACATAAGTAAAGAATTACATATCACATTGTCATTATCTTGATTGATTTAATAGGTAACATATCATTGTAATTATCAAATCAATTCATTAGAGAAGGTTTAATTACTAAGACAAACAAAAAATATAATAACAAAAATGGGTTAATCATTAAAGTTTGTTGGTATTTTATAAGATTTTCTAATCTTTTATATATTTTCAAATATAATTATCATTTATTTTTTAAAAGACATACACTAAGGAGTTGAAGCTTATAAAAGTAGATTACAATATATGCTTTAGAGAATCCTAAGACTCAACCGTTAAACCTGCTTGTACGATATGATTTAAATGATAATTTATTTTTCAAATTGAATAAAGATAAATTTGATGAATATGACATTTTTTCAAGTTTTAATAGGGTGTGTATATATATTTTCTTAAAAAAAAAATAAAAAAAATCATGAATTAAAATACACTTGAACAAATGATTAATCAATCACATATTTATACACTAACAATCATACTTATTATCATTTTTTCTAGTCTTAACTATAATAAATAGTCAATCTAAATAAGTAAACAACAAAAAAAGGGTATTAGAACAATGATTGAGAGAATTTTAATAAACTAGAAAATTATTTATCCAAATTCACTATAATTTTAAAAGTTGTCCTGCAAATGATCGACTAATTTTTTTATATGATGATTTTAAAACTATAATAACTTAAAGCATATGAAAAATGGTTAAAGATGTCAACTAGACGAATAAATGAAACTTGAATATTTTTCCATTCATTTTTTTTAAATATAAAAATATTAAAACCTGTTATTCGTTCATGGTATCGAAGAAACCATACGGAAAATGGTTTTCAAGTATTTTCCATTCATGGTATCGAACTTGCATCTCACTAATGAAATGATCTCCCGACCCCTTTCAAAAAATGTAGACATGATGGATCAGGAGTTCCTTTTTGAACATGAAACAAACTTACTATATAACTTTTGGAAGAATTTCATATATATCATTGTAAACTTTAAATATATTATTGTAAACTTTAAATATTACACATATATCCTTACAAACTTTCTAATTACACACACACATATGTATATAAATGACTATTTTAAATTTATTTTATCATTTTAAAAATATAAAATATCATTTTCTTAATTAATTTATTGTTGAATACCTAAACTACCATCTTAAACTCCAACAAAAAAACATTACTCGTCCTCTCCACGTCGATCTTATTCTCCATTGTTTGATGTTTCATCACCAATCAACTGCTACATTATCTTCCCCATGTAGCAACTCAATTGAAGGATTGGAAGTTGGAACCGTATAGCAACAAGCGATTGCAGGATAGAGCAGTTGACGATGTAACAACAGTCGATGAAGATGAAACATCAAGCGATGAAGAATAAGGTCGACGTGGGAATGAGAAAAAGGAAGGAGCCGTGTTTTTTTGTTGGGGTTTAAGACAGTAGTTTAGGTACTCAATAATAAACCAATTTATAAAAAATGATATATTATATTTTTTAAATGATAAAATAAACTTAAAATAACCATTTGAATATGTACGTGAGCTTAACGATCTAGAATGACATTTATGTAATAATAAAGTTTGTAAGAATAATTTAAAGTTTACAAGAATATATACGAATTCTCATCGTATTTTAACACCCAAATGAGCATCAAGTTGAATACCAAATTTATCCCTCCGTGGGTTTTAATGGAAATTAAAATTTGGGAAATTTACGAAAATGAAATGTCAAAAAATGAAATAGGTTTTGTGCATCCTTTTATGTTTTGTTATAAGAAATGTTTATGGGACTTTCACAAATTAATCGACATCTTTGGCCTCCCACGTTTCACATGTTCACATTCACGTACATATATGAGAAATCGGTCGTTGTTGTCATTGTCATTGTTCTACATATACGGCATGAATTTAATGTCTCGAAAACACATGGGACCTATAAATAAATAATAATTTTATTCAACGAAAATCTTCTAAGTTGTTATTATTTATATATTATATAATATTTTTTTTCAAGAAAAATGAAAACAAGTAGAACCCATGTGTATTCTAAGACATCGGATAGATGCATGCCAATGCCATTTCACATGTTCACACTCATAAGATTCTATGAATCTAGCAAAACAATAACTTTGGAATTTTTTTTTTAGCATTTATAGCAACATTATTTATTTTTCTTATCATAAATTGTATTAATTTTTTTTACTCTTTTATCATTTATGGCAAAAAGTTGAAAAAGTTGTTGCTATAAATGATAAACAACTTAAAAAGTTAATGTTATTAATTATACAAAATATAAATATTAATGCTATTAATTATGAAAAATATAAAAGTTGATGCTATCAATGATTAAAAATAAATAATTTCGCTATATATGCTAAAAATGTAAAAAGTTATAGCTATTTTTAACACTTGACCCAAAAATAAATATCAAATTTTAATAAAACCATTGCTTTAAAAATGTTAATCATATATTACAATTTTTAATTGATTAATGAAAAATTTATTTAATAAGTCAACCGTCTTAATAGTAGATTTATTTTGATCACATAATTAGTATAAATCCTAAAACATATTTTAAAGTAGATCCTTATTCTAGGACGAAGATCATTATTTTGAGACATAAGAAACATTTCTTAAGAGGTTCGATCATGTTAGTGCAATATTTATATTAATAGGTGTGTACGTTTATAAAGATCGTAACTCTTTCACTCCATTTTTATAAGAATAATTGAATAGAAATAATTATAATAAGTTTTCATTTTTGTTTACTAAAAATATTTTTAAATTAATAAAAAAAACTCACATAATCAACTTTTTTAATTTTTTCTTAAAGACAACGTATATTACCATTTTTTTCTTCAAAAATCTCAAGTAATATTTGCATTCCCAACTATATGGTATTATGATTTGGGTCCTTTGGGAAACCCGTTGGTACTTGGTACCTATAAGTCGAAAATTGACAAACTAATTAAAATTTACACACAATATTTTAAAATAAATTAAATAAAAAATAAAACATCTTATATTCCTGTCATACTAAACTAACATGTTAAAATGGGGTTTAAATTATTTTGCGCTAAATGTGGCTCAATAATTAAATGGAGTAAACCTTTATTTTATTATTATTGGACTAAATATTAGTAATGACATATCTAAAACAAAGTTATTATTTTTTATAGGGAAAATTATACAAAAAACCAATGCACTTTAGATATTTTTCGATAATTCCTTGTAGCAAAAACGTTTTCATAAAAGTCTTTCAACTTGAAATTTTTTACGAATTGTGTTGTTTTATAAGATTTTATAAGGATTTTTCAGATGTTTTTTATAAAATTTCGTTAGGTTAAAGGACTTTTATGAAAATATTTTATGTGCAGTGATTTTTACGAAAACGCTTTTTAGTTGAGGGACATTCATGGAGACAATTTTGGTGCAATGACTTATTCGAAAAATACTGAAAGTACGTTGATTTTTTATATGATTTTCCTTTTATATATTTCAATTAACTACCTTCACATCGGGAAAAATCTTAATGTTAGAAAGTCACTAGGATACGATAATGGAATCAATCATGAATGATCTTGTGATTGTATGTGTTTGCTTTTAGATTACAACAATTTGTTATTGGATATCAAAATTTTGTTATGAGATACTACACAAGAAAATGCGTTAGTTTCCAACTAGAAAAACAATAACTTTGAATTTTTTTTAGCATTTATAGTAACATTATTTATTTATCTTATCATAAATAGTATTAAATTTTTTATTTTTATCATTTGTAGCAAAAAGTTGAAAATGTTGTTGCTATAAATGATAAACAACTTAAAAAGTTAATGTTATTAATGATACAAAATATAAATATTGATGCTATTAATTATGAAAAAAAAATAAAAGTTGATGCTATCAATGATTAAAAATAAATAATGTCGCTATAAATACTAAAAGGTAAAAAGTTATAGCTTTTTTTAACACTTGACCCAAAAATAAATATCAAATTGTAATAAAAACATTCCTTTAAAAATGTTAATAATATATTACAATTTTTAATTGATTAATGAAAAATTTATTTAACATGCTACTACAAATACACTTTTTAACCTAGGTTATTTTGATAATAGACCACGGTTCTTTAACCGGGGTAAAAGGGGGATAGGTTTCTAATTCATTTAATTAAAAAAAAAAAAAGAAGCAAAAAACATTGTTAATGTTTGATCTTGTCACTAGGAAAAAAATTAGAAAATTTTCATCGGATTTAAAATGATTTTATTATAGAAGAAATTTTTCCAAGAAAAAAAAAAAGCATTAATATTTAATGGTACATAGAAGAAAATCAGTGTATATAACAGTAACCATTTAGACGTACGTACACCTTATTCTGAAAGAAGTGGCACAAGAATATGGTTCCAAGAGCTTACCTCATTTTATTGACATTTTGGTTCTTAATTAATTGAATTTGTAGGGCATTAATTTCTTCATTGGTTTATTTTATTATTCCTCACCTAATTCAAAACAACCATTTCTTTTTATAGTTTACCTAATTTCATTTCATTTCAAATCTAATTTTGATGGGATGTTTAACTTTTGATGTATATTTTAAAATAATATACATTTGTATATCTATTATTGTTAAAAAAAAAGTGAATCTTGAAAAATTCGAACATGCATTACAATAAAAAATATCTTAATATTCCAATTTGATATTAATTTTTTAATTTATATGTTAACAGTATATGTATATATATATACACACACACTAAAGCGTCGTTTGGTTCACGGATTTCAATAAAGATTTAAAATTTAAGGATTTTTTAAATCCATTCATTCTTTGTTATATATTAACACAACATCCCTCTTAAGATTTTAAATTAGCCTGTTAACATTCCGCGGGGAACCGGCTTTTAACGGGTAACCGACAAGTTAACTACTAATCTAACCGAACCGAACCGTGCACACCCCTAGTTACAAACAACAAATTAGCAACCATGTGTTGTGATATTATTGTTAATCATATATACTTCAAATTTTGAATGAGGATGGAATCGTGCAATTAGTTTTAGATTAAAAAACAAAACACATTATAGTATATATATTGTTCACTAAAAACAGAAATTTTATAATAAATACTTTTATACACATCGATCAAATCTAGTCACTTACGATTGTTAATTATTGTGAAAAATGTCAAACCTTCTGAAGCAAACTTTACATATGATTTTTTCTCATTTATAATGTGACCCTACTACAATTTTTATGTTTTTATCAAATATCAAATCAATATCAAATAATGTAACATGCTTTTTTATATAAATGTCTATACATGTTGCTATCTTAATTATTCAATTTTGTTTACAATAAAACAAGGATAACATGTCCTCTAGTAGTTAATGGTAATATGCCGTACGTGGTTTGAACATTGAATCTCCACTAGATTTTATGTCTCAAACCACTAGACACACACATCTGTGTGTGTACCTCACTATGCGCATGTGCGCACACACACATATATATATCTGTGTGTGTGTGAACCTCACGATGCATACACACACATACGTTGGGGATATACCCATACATAGACCTCTTACATAATCAAGAGTGATGTAATTTTTACACACACCTAGTATATGACGACATATATAATTAAGCATCGAACAAAAATCTACAAGTTATGCACAATCAGTATTAAGAAATCTTGTGAAAAAAACAGTTAAGCTAGTCATGTTATTTAAGCTTTCTAACTGATCACCATGGATACCCAATGCTAATTCATAGACGAGGCAGACACGTAAAAATAATTTATTTTCATCACATTTATAAGTGTGTTAAAGAGTTTCAATCTTACAAACATTAAGGTTGCGTTTAGTTAACGAAAACTAGTCATTTTTCAATTTCAGTTTTCAAGTTATAGTTTTTAGAAAAAAACAAGGGTTTCTATGAAAGGTGAAAACTTGTTTAGATGATGAAGTTTTAGTTTTAAGAAAAATAAGATAGTGATTATAAAATAAAAAAAATAGGATAGGTGATGGAAAAGTAAGAGAGAGAAAGAGAGTATTATAAAGAAATAGGGTAGGTAGTAGAAAAGTAAGAGAGAGAATATGAAATGTGATATTTTAAAAAGTGAAATGAAAATTTATGAAATTGTTGTTAAGTAAACAAATTTTCATTTTTGTTGAAAAGTGAGATGAAAATTTTGAAAATTTTCAGTGACTAAACGCAACCTAACAAACTGTAAAACTTTCGTGATCATAAATGTATGAATATAAAAAAATCTCCATGGATTTAAATGTGCACAAATAATAATTGAAGCTAGGTTTAAAAATATTCAACTTTTAATTGCGTAAAGATTTGAGAAGTTTAAAAAGATTAGTTATATTAAAAGAACTTACATTACTGATGAAAATTTATCTGTATGCCTTTTCCTATTCTAGTGCAGGCAGTATAAATCGAATCTTTCACCACATAATGTGAAACTATCTCTATAGAAGTGCTCCGTTTTAATGAATAAAATTTAAATTATACAACTTGTTCGTCACACTTTCAAACATGAAGTTTTAACTAATTTATACACATTTTGTAATGTAAATAAATATAGAATTAGTGTGTCACCGGTACATTTGTTCACACATTCTCATATTCTACATACTTTTAAGTGCATATAAAAACTAAAAAGTTGTGTGTGTGTATATATATATATATATATATATATATATATATATATATATATATATATATATATATATATATATATATATATATATATATATATATATATATATATATATATATATATATATATAGAGAGAGAGAGAGAGAGAGAGAGAGAGAGAGTGTGTGTGTGTGTGGTTCAATAGAGAACCAAGTGTTTATCGGAGTACCAGAAACCACAATACATGTGATGCACAATCCACCGTGTGAATTTATTGAACGTATATAATCGTCTGGGGATTATGCATCACATGAGGGGATCGTTTTGTACAAAATTCTATCATGTGCTGCACAACTCCTACGTTTAATGCAAAATCCACTCATGTGATATACAATCCTTCTATGTGATGCATAATCTCCTGTGTTATGTAAAATTTTCTCATGTGATGCATTATGTATTTTTCTTACGATGCATTGTGGTACTCTAAGGTTCTCTGATGCATAGAACTCATATGTATGTATGTATGTAATTGACTTAATTTTTGTAGTGTGTATGGGTGTGTGAAATCTCTATATATATCAAGTAGAAAAAAACCAATGCAAAATTTAATTTTTATAATTCAATAAGAATAGATATACATTAATTAATTAATTATTAGTAATGCATTTAATATTATTTGTTAGCATGATAATATGTATAGCTTATCTAAAGGTCCATTATATTGACTTTGAGCCTGTACATGAAAAAAGAAAAAGGAAAAAAAAAACATAACATGAGGGGTTGGTTTCTTCTTGTCTGCCCAAGAAAATTGGAAACTAAAAAGCTTTTATATATATATATATATATATATATATATATATATATATATATATATATATATATATATATATGTTCAAATGAGTACCACTAGTTTTGCGGAGTACCGGAGGTACCTCGCTTAAAACCATTTTTTTTTGAAATTTTTTTTTCATAATCATGTTTAAATTAATAATATAATATTACTTGCAAAAAATCACACATAAACACACACTATAACTATGTGAAACATGCAAGTTCACATGAACTGCACTGTTGTGAATGCATGTTCACAGCTAAACATGTTCACATGAATTTTTTCACGTTCACATGACTTTTAAGACGCTAGGAAGTGTGAATGCGTGTAATTCTTTTACAAATAGGCTTATATTATTTGTATCTATATGAATATGAAAAAGAATTTAAAAAAAAAACTTTTTTTTCGGAGCATGTTCACATCTAAAACCCGTGTGTTCACAGGTACTCACGGTACTCTGCATTTTTTAGGTACTCACACGAACCATATTATATATATATATCCTTTTTATTTGATCCCATTTTTGTTTACCCTATTTTAACGCTCTATATATATTATCATCATGACATCATTGATGATTCAATTAAAATCTAGTTTCACCCAATTATTTTATGTAAATAAATCAATGTTAATTAGTAGGTCGCTAGTTTAGGAAATATAACAGACGATCTTTAAGGAAGGGATGTGAAGGTCCAAAGGACTCCCAATTAAAGTTGTTGGGCATCTCGATCAACCTTTTTTTTATGAAGTTTCTTTATAGGTTACGTGTTTGATAAAAAACAGATGTGAATTTTGGATAAGTTTGATGATGTTTCTAAGTTTACTATTTATGTTGGAAGGAGATAATGTAATTTAACATAACAATAACAAAATTAAAATAACATTCGATTGGATACATAATAAAAAGTAACTAAATATTATATATATATATATATATATAGACTAAGGGTCTAAAAGTAACCAATGGGTTGATGATAAATAGAGGAAACATTTGATTGTAAAACTTTAAACGAACTCTTAATTGCTTTGAATGGCGGATATTCTAATAATATGGTTCGAGAGAATATCACTCATTGTGCAGCGCACTAAAAGGTACCACCTTAAAAAAAACTTTTTTGAAATTTTTTTCGTAAATATGTTTTAATTAAGATTATAAAGATCATATATAAATTTCACATACATTCACATCTTCTAACTCTTAAAAAAATGATGTGAACGTACACTTACATAATTTTGCATAT